>WNYA01000121.1:140482-273797 GCA_019512145.1 Engystomops pustulosus
CACAGCACAGATAGATCAGGAAGTGTCTGCTCAGTGAGTCCCCGCTCACACTCTGGAGTCTTACACCGACCATCACTGAGTGATAGGAGCAAAAACAACAATACCACTGAGTAACATTGTACAGTAATCGTTATCTCTTACACACGGCAAGAAATTGGGATTATTCTTGCGACTTTGCCCTCTCCACGACATGCGGACGTGGAACGGATATGAGGCGGCTCAGTCGCGGATGGAGTGGGCCGGCGCTGGGTGTTCCTGCCGCGTGTCTGCGCACAATCACAGGTTTATACACGAGCGCCGCCTTATAAATCCCCCCCGATGAGTCTGATTTTAAATTGTTATCTTTACATCAGGGTTGTGGCTTCTGCACAGCCAAAAGGGCCTCTAAAAGTGACTCATCTCAGGCAGAAAAGTGACTCACCGCACAATATGTTTATTTGACTTTAGAAGTGATTTTTCAGTTTTTTTATATGTAATAAGAGTTTTAACTTACAAGAGAGAATTCTGGGAAGTAGATTTTATACCCGACTGGAGGAGGCTGCGTAGTTCAGGGTGTAAAAGGTAAAGGGGTTTACAGATAAATGACATTTATTCACAGGATACGGGATAAACGTCTGATCACGGGGTGTCCTGAAAGTTCTTAAGCAAATGGAGACTTCTACAAAATCCCCCACCGGGGCCTTTTCTTGGGGCCTGGAGGCAGCCGGGGCCCGCAGTACCGGAGTGGCCGGCGATTGTGTCCTAGGGCACGCTGTGGTCCCGGTGCTTGGTATGGGGACCGGAGGACTGTCCTACAGCTTGGCAGCTCTCCAGCAGGTGGTGTGTGCAAGAAATATGGAGGGAGAGGCTGAAGTACTGGTTCAACCCCTGAGTGTCTGTAAGATAAGTCCCTGGGTGATGAATGGGGAGCCCGTGGTGGTGACAGCTGTATCCAGGGATCAGACGGAGGCAACGTAGTGCAAATAACTTGCAGTTCTTTATTCAACAGCAGCTGAACGTCCAGATCGGTCAAACAGCATTTTCCTTAAGCTGGAAGAGTCATGTAGGGGGGTCCGCAGGAAGGTTACACGGAGCCTGGTAGTAGGGTCAGGCTGGACTGTGCAGATAGAGCTGAGCCTGGGTGGTGGAGCTGCAGTTCTGGGCTTAAGTCTCCAGACTTGTCCTGGGTGTCAGGCAGTAGGACTGAGGCACTAGAAGTTCCTGGGGTTAGGACCCTGGCTGTGGCATGGAGACAGTCCTGGAGCTCTGGTTCTGGTTCTGCAGAATCTTATCCTCTCACTGAGGAACAGACTGAGACCTTGAGACAGACCATGTGCTCTCACCCAGAAGGGGTGTATATATCCCGGGTCAGGTGGTAGTATCTCTCCAATCACCTCTCAGCTTGTGTTACAGAAACACCATTGGATAATTACATTTCACAATTAACTGTTGCCTCGACAGGCAGTAGCTACAGCTGCAATTACACTATATCCCAGATTCTAGAAACTTCCTAGAGAGGTGCTCAATCTCCCTAACAGCTCCTGACCTGGAGAGGGCGCTATTCACAACTACCAGCCTGCCTATGCATTGGCAGTGGTGTTGCATATGTAATTTTGGTTGCCCTTGGATACGACCGTAAATCTGACTATGGTCAGACAATTCCCTGTAGCTTATCTTGCACTGCAGATGGGGAGGTCCGAGGAGTTGTTCCTGCTGAGGTCGGATGCTATAAAGCAGCTGTCGCTTCTTGTATCAGACCCGGCGCTGGAGGTGAGAGGTCACATATCAGACATGTACATTGCTCCATCCGCATTGTCCTGGCGCGGGGCAGATGACGGCGTTTTGCAGTGTGAACGCTCGGCACGTTTTCTGCTGGGGTTTTATCTGCGCTTTTTGCTCAGGGATCGTTATGTTTAACATTTCGGGGGGGGGGGGGGGGCGTAAATAAACTCATTTCCCGGAATTCAAAGAAGGTTTATTTCCCGGGGGTTTCGTCGTGGAAGGTGCAGGGATGTCGTGTGCGATGCTGGAGGCTTCTCCGGGTACAATCATTCTGCATCTCCTGGGGGGAAGATTCAGCCAATTCGGTTTTCCTAATTTCTGTTCTATAGGAAACACCTTTTAGGTGTGGGCCGAACAGAACAAAAGCGCACTGGTGTAATCCTGCTATGAGTGGTAGTTTAGTCGTACCCGTCCTGATTAGCTGCTCGTAGGGGCTTGGAAAAATATCTTTACTAACCAATTATACATGGTATGGGTCGGTATTGGCTGGGTTGGGAGACACGGGTTCAGGATCTCCATCCCTTGTTTTCTACAGACGCTTATGATGATCTTGAAATTGTGAAAGCCTAATAGGTGGTATGATGGAGTATTGAGCACACAGCCCAGTGGAATTGGGAAGTCACGTCAGCCTGAAATTCCTATATGCCCGGTGCAAGTGGCGTCACAAATCTATAGCTGTCTATTATGTGGGAAAACCAATATTTAGCTAAATTATTCATTGGTATAATATGGAAAGAAATATTCGGTGAGACCCGAGGGGGCCGCGCGGGGGGGGGTGGAGAGGGTGGATGTTGTTAGGTTGTTTGTGATATGTTGATTGGTGTCAGCCCTGTTGATCCACGCTAGCATAGCACCAAGGAAGAGGATACTCCATAGGTGATATAGGATCGACAAGCAAAATTCTAAATGGTCAATGAGGACGTTGTCAACCCCAATAGCTCCTTGGGGCTTGGCACATATCTTATTTGACAATATCCATGACGATTCAGGTTCCGTCCACATCACTGTTTTCTAGATAGAAGCCTTTGGTTCTGGAAATCTTTGCATAGGGAAGACGTCAATGTTATGGACCCCACCTCAATCCCAGAAGCAGAGATCTTTAGATTTTTTGTTTGGAATCCCATATAGTTCCTAACCCCAAATGATCTTTTCTGTGTGATGCTGCAGTGAACACAGGACTATCAATACTACCAAGCGTTCCAAGTAATAATTAGTTTACATTTTAGTCTTCTAGAGAAGCTCATGGATCGGAAATCCTGGTAAGGAAGGTACTTAGAATCCGATGTTGTGCTTTGGTGCCCTACCACAATCCAAGGATCGACTTTCAGCACACCCGCGGCATTGTCTTAACCGATCTGCTCAGTATATCATTAAATTGCAAATCAATATAACATAATAAGCCGGGTGGGGGATGGGCTGAGGACACACGTGTAATTATGTATTATTTCTGAGAAAGCCAAGGCTTTTGCTGGGGTCAGTTTGGGACTGGAATGAGCCGATTGCGCCGCAAATTCTCTACGTAGGCAAGGATTTCCAGATCCTTAAGCTTCTCTGGAAATCTAATATGTAGCTAATATTATTATTGGAGCTTGGGGTGTACACCCTGTGATTCAGCAGCATCAGCACAAAAAAAACCATCACTTATGTGGTTAGGAACTATTGGATTCCCTGAGGGCGGCCAAAACCCATTACTCCTGGGGGTCGGCAGATTTTTTTCTTACGATAACGTGACCAGTATTTTGGTGTGTGACCATGAGGTCCGTCCTCCAACCTTACACTCCGAACCCCATCTGATCCCAGAAGATGATCCAGCACTCCTTGGATCAGGTGTAGCTCATCCCCTCCGGCTCATTTATAATGACAGATCGCTAGCGATTAGATATTGGACTGTCCCTCTGCGTAATATCCTTACGTCTTTTGATTTGTTGCTGACTTGCTGGACTCGCTTGTGTTTTGGCGCGGGATGGGCGGAGTAGGTGCACGTCCTCTGCCCGTTACTGAACCTCGCTCCCCTCTAGGTAATAAGCCGCTTTCATTTACCTTGTAATCTTTTGTTGTGTTCTTTCCTGATGTTGAAAAGGAATCTTGGAAATTCCCGGAGCAGAGATGTGAAATGCATCGCTCCGATTTCCGTGCTGAATTAGTCTTTATATTGCGCATCGCTGAGTGACTGTTTATTACGATACAAATGGATGCAGAAATTAACATTATCCTGCACCCGACAAGCTCCGATCTTTATGGTGTTTATTAGAGGAAGAAAATACTCGGAAAAGACGATTAGACTCTATGGGAGTCACTAAAAACCTGCAAACACAGAGAAGCGCCGAGGCTGGCGAAGAAGCCAGACGCGCCACAATGGAGCAGCTTGCAGACGAGGGGAGATAAAGCAGACGCCGAGGCCAATGCAGATATAAAGCAACACGAATCCGGTACGTCTGGGAGTAGCTAAAAGTCGAAGGTTGGAGCAAAAACTATCAGTTTGGGGATGACGTGTTCTTTCACTTGATCACTGGAGCGAGGGAGATATAGGGGTTAAGCGTGTTCAACAAGGGGGTTAAGCGGTTGTTTGACTTTTCCAAAGAACTTATGATACATTAATAATACAAAAATATTTAAAAATCACAATTTATCACAAAAAAATAAAACTTTGCTTATTCTGTCTTACTTCTAATTATCCAGAGATAATAGAAGTAACATAGATGCCAATCCCTCCATATTCAATTTAAATGATAACCCTCATCCACAAAGGTCTTGCACAATGCCGCAACCTTCCTACCTCTCCGAGCTCATCTCATTCTCGAGCTTCTTCCCTCCTCAGGGATTAAGAACTTTTTTCCTTAATTCAAACTTCCCTCATGTTTCCAGGACTTCCCCGAGCTGCACCTATTCTCGGGAATGCATACCCGAACTATCAGACTATATCTAACTACATATTTAAATGTGTTCCTAAAAAACTTCTTTTCACTTCTTCACTGCATAAAACTTCAATTTCTTTTTTTCTCTAATCTCCACGAATCTGGTATCATGTTGCACCATTGTGTTTCACCAACTGTTGGAAAGTGAATCAGAATCAGCTACGATTTGCATCATGGGAAAGAAAGAAGTAGCCAAAAACACATCTTAATTACCCATGCAAGTATGTGGGAGGGGCGTTATCTTTAGGCAATGTCCAGATTGTGTAGCCAAATGGAAGGAGATGGACTATGAGAGAAGAACAGAATTGTCTCAGAAATTGATTGCAACAATCAGCTCCTGACTTGACTGTGCTGCCTGTCTGACTCCCTGCCTTGTCCTGACCACGACTTGCCTCACCGAAGCGACCTGGTGGTACAAGCCGCAACAAGTCCGACCCGCTTTACGGCGGCTCTGGTGAAGCACTTAGACTCCGCTCCCAGGTGTCGGCTTAAGTCATGGTCCGCGGGGGTCTCGGATGGATCGCATTCCCCCGTATCCTGACGATAAATATTACTTTACACAAAAAACACCTATTTGGGAATTTCCACTAGACAAGATCTGCCATATTCTAGCCCCATCCTAATAACTCTGCCGCTCGGAGGTGGACAGTAACACCCCCTGGTCTGACCCTCATCACTATAATCGGAAGGTCGATCAAGTATCTGAGCCCAGAGCTCCGACACCAGGCACCTCGTCAGGATTATTAGAGTTAGAGACAAGCACAATCCTGGACCCATGAATGCCCCATTGTGCCGGTGAGCCCTCATGTTGTAAGAAAATAGAAGGCCCCTTCCGATTAGCGTCCCGTACCGGTTATTATAAGGCTGACTGGGCTTCTTGTAGTGACATCCGGCAGCCGCCCACTGTGTCACGTTCAGATCACTGTGAGTCACTGCATTATAAAAGCCTCTTGTGTCCCTACTGAGAAGAGACGTCGCTCGGTCTTAAAGATTCTTCATTCCCAAACTTTCCCTCCTTCCGATGATTGTGGTTCAGGCGCTCTGACGGAAACTTTTTCTCCGTTAAAAGTTTTGAGGAAAGTGTTATTGCCGGCCGCCATTTTACAGGCTAATTAATGGAGGACGACCCTAAATGTCCACCTGTAATGTCATTGCACTGCTACACCCCCCATCAGCAGCACCCCCATAAAAGCAGACCACCCCATACAGCTACAATCCCCATACAGCGCACCCCATACCGCAAGCCACCCCCATACCGCAGCACCCCCCATACAGCAGAGCCCCCATACAGCAGCGCCCCCATACAGCAGCACCCCAGTCAGCGCACACGCCCATACAGCAGCGGCCCCTATACAGCACAGCCCCCATACAGCAGCACAGCCCAACAGAAGCGCCCCCAAAGAACCCCCATACAGAAATACAAACCCCCATACAGCGAAGCGCCCCATACAGCGCACCCCCATACAGAACGCCGCCCATAAGAAGCCCCCCCATACAGCATAGCGCCTCCGCATAGCAGCCCCCCATACAGCAGCCCTCCAGACACAGCAGCACCCCCTAACAGCAGCAACCCCCAGGTTACAGAAGTCGTACCCACCCATAACAGGCCCCGCGCCCCCATACAGCAGCACTCCCATACACGAAGCCCCTTACCATTACAAGCAACCGCCCCATACAGCCAGCGCCCCTAACAGCAGCGCCCCCATACAGCAGCGCCCCCATTACAGAGCCCTCCCAGCTACACCCGCCATACAGAAGCCCTCCCTACAGCAACGCCCCCACCGCAACTCGCAGCGCCCCCAACAGCCAGCGCCTCCATACAGCAACACCCCCTCCATACAGACAGCACCCCCACTCCAGCTACAAACCCATACAGCAGCACCCCCATACAGCTACACCCATCATACCAGCACACCCCCATACAGATACAACCCATATCAACAGCAGCACCCCCATACCGCAGCACCCCCATTACCAGAACGCCCCATACCGCATGGCCCCCCTACGCGACGCCCTAAGCAGCCCCCCACAGCACGCCCCCATACAGCTAAGCACCACCCCCATACAGAAGCCCTACCATACGAAAGCCCCCCATACCACAGCGCCCCCATACAGAACACCCCCATACGCGTAAACGCAGCCCTATACAGCAGAGCCCCCCATACAGGTCAGTAACCACAACAGCACGCAACCCATACAGCAGCAACCCCTACAGCAGCACCCATACAGCAGCGCCCCCCAGAAACAGAAAAACCCCCATACAGAACAAACCCCATACAGCAGCGACCCCCATACAGTAAGAGATCTGCCATAGGCCTCCGCACCATTACGCAGCCCCCCCCTACCGCACGCGCCCCCATACAGCAGCGCCCCCATACTAGCGCCTTCCATAGCGCCCCCCTCATCAGTCAACACAACACCCCCATACAAAGCCCTCCCATACAGCAAAACCCCAGACAAAGCAGCAGCGCCCCCCATACAGCAAGCGCCCCATACAGCAGCACGCCCACCCTCCGGAACAGCCCTCCTCCCTATACGCAACAATTCCCCATGGAAGAGCCCTCCCCATTACAGCAACGCCCCCCCATGGTGACCAGCAGCGCCCCTATACAGACAGCGCGCCTCCATGACAGCACGGCCGCCCTTGACAAGCAGCAAGCCGCTCCCATACCGTACAATACACCCAATACACAGGCAGCACCCCCCATACAGCACAACCCCACTACAAGCCAGCACCCACATACAGATACAACCCATACACAAGCACGCACCCCCCATGGACCGCAGCACCCCATACCGCAGCATCCCCATACCGCGAGCCCCCATACAGCAAGCCGCCCATTAGCACACACACCCATACAGCCAGCGCCCCCTACACGCAGAACCCCATACAAAAGCCCTACCATACAGAAGCCCCATACCAATCAAGCGCCCCGTCATTGACCCCCAGCAGCAGCCCCCCATACAGCAAGCGCACCCCATACCGCCTAGCACCCCTCAGACGCAGCAACGCCACATACAGCAGCACCAACGGCCCATCACGCCGCCCTACAAAGCAATAACGCCCGCACGACCCCATAAGCAGACACCCCCATACAGACCCCCCAACAGAGCCCCCAATTACAGCCCCCATAGCGCCCCCAAACAGAAGCCCTCCCATACAGACAGCCCCCCATACAGCAGGCCCCACATCCCTACAGCAGCACTCCATACGAAGCCCCCACTACAGCAAAACGCCCACACAGCCCCCCCAGTAACAGCATAGCGCCCCCCCATACAGACACGCACACCCACACAGCAATCCCCCATAACGAACGAACGCCCCCCTCCACACACATCCCCATACAGCAGCGCCCCCATCATCACACGCAACCGAACGCCCCCATTACAGCAGCGCCCCCGTCATACCGCAACACCTCCTACATGCAAAATGCCCCCCATACAGAAGCCCCCTCTACAGCAGCATCACCCCCTCTACAGCATATACACCCCCATACAGAGCTGCCATACAGCAACCCCCATCAGCAACCCCCCATACAGCAGCACTGTCCCCATACAGCACGCACCCTCAGCAAGTCCGCCATTACAGCCAAGCCCCCCCGTATACAGCCAACACCCCCATACAGCAACACCCCCATACAGAAGCCCCCCCATACAGCAACCCAACAGCACCCCATACGCAGCCCATACAGAACACACCCCTAATAACACCCCTACAGCAGACCCCCCTACACAAACCCCCCATACAGCAAGCACCCCCCATAAGCAGCCCCATAACAGCCGCCCATCCTACAGCAACGCCCCACACCCACAGCAGCCCCCCCACGCCCACGCCTATCAGCAAACCCTCCCATACAGCAGCGCCCCCATACAGCAACGCCCATTCTAACCATCAGCTTCAGAAAGCATCCCACGCACCACTCATACAGCAACCCCTCTAACACGCCCCAAGACCCCCCATACCATACACGCCTCCCATAGCAGTCACCCCCTACAGACACCCCTACCATACAGAATCCCCATAGCCACATCCCCACCAGAAGACCCCCCATACAGCATCAGCCCTACAGACCTCTCAGGCCCCCATACAAGCCCCAACCGCATCCCCAATACATGCAACCCCCCCATATAACAAGCCCATACGCAGCAACCCCATACATCAGTCGCCCCCAGAAAGCAGCGCCCCAACAGCAGTCACCTCATATCAGTACGCACACCCTCATCAGCAGCGCCCACAGACATCAGCGCCCCCATTACAGTGCGCACCCATACAGACAAGCTCACCCCCATACAGAAGCCCCGCCCCATACAGAGCCTCCCCACTACAGCGCCCTCCCCATACGAACACTCCTCTATATCATAATGCCCTCGCCCACACCTACAGCAGCGCACCACCTCCATACATATTCACGACACACATTCGGCCAGTCACCTCCTACCCCCATACAGATAGCTCCCTCGCCAGACAGCCCCAAGATCTCGCCTCCCATACGAGCCCCCTCACGCAGCCCCGCCGCCTCCCATGACAGCAGCGCCCCCAGTAACAGCAACGGCCCCCATACAGCCAGCACCCCACATACAGGCAGCGCGCCCAACATAGCAGCACCCCCAGTAAAGCAGCACTCCGCCCATGTAGCAGCACCCTGCAAAACAAGCCGCTCTCCACAGCAGCACTCCATACAGCAGCGCCCCCATACAGCAACACCCTCATACAGAAGCCCCCCCATAACAGACGCCTGACCATTCAGAACCCTACACAGCCCCCCATTAACGCAACCGCCCCCATACAGCAACGCCTCCCATACAGCACCCTCCATACAGCACGCGCCACCAAATAAGCAGCGCCCCCATACAGCAGGCACCCCATTACTAGCCACAGCAGCAGCACGCCCCACCATAGCAACGCCCCCATACAGCAGGCGCTCCCATACAGCGAAGCCCCCCCATTACAGCTACTCTCCATGATCGAGCTGCCCCCCCTACAGCAGCGCCCCCATACAGCAGCGCCCCCATACAGCAACGCCAACATACGGTGCAACGCCCCCATCCCCATTACAGGCAGCGCCCCCATACAGCAGACGCCCCAGAAAGCAGTCGCCCCCGAACAGCAGCACCCTAATTACACGCAGTAACCCTCTACAGCAGCGCCACCCAATACAGCAGCACACCTCATACAGCAACACCCATACAGAAAAAGCCACCATACATGAAGCCCCCAATACCCACAGCGCCACCATAACAGCAGCGCCCCCATACAGCAGCGCCCCCATACAGCCAGCACCTCCATACCAGCAACGCCCCCCATACAAGCAACGCGCCCCCCCATACAGCAGCTGCCCCATAGCAGCAGCACCCCAATACAGCAACGCCCCCATACAGCCAGCGCCCCATACAGCAGCGTGTCACCATGACAGCAGCGCCCCCCATACAGCAAGAGCAACCCTACGCAGCGCCCTCATCAGGGGCGTCGATAGCTAAAAGATCCGGGGAAGTGCCCCAGGATTTGGATCTTATCCGGCCAGAAATATTACGGCACACCAGCTGCAGCAGGGCACCGCTGGATGAGGAAGCAGAGTACTGCCCATGGCACAGCGCCCTGCTTAGTCACTCAGTGATTCTGCCTTAGGCTGCGGTGAATTGGGACGCTCAGCGTGCTGGCCGCCCCTCCTTTTAGCTCCGCCCTCTTTTCCTCGGCTATGAATGTGTTCACTGCTCTTGGTTAAGGTTGTGAGTGATGAGGGTGAGCTGCTCCGTCCTAGAACAAGGAGCAGGATAGTGAGGAGCAGAACAAGGAGCAGGATAGTGAGTGCAGTCTGCAGGCAGACCCCCTGCTCACAGCTACATGAAATAAGTCACTCCAGGTCAGTGAGAGGCAGGCACAGGTGTGACCTACAGCTCAGCACTCCACTCCCTCACATCAGTGACCCGAGCTGTCACACATGTATGCATAGGGGACATTAATCAGCGCTTCTGTGGCAGTTTCTGTCATAGAAGCACTAAAATAACAAGTTCTTGCACACTGCAAGAAATCGTGATTATTTTTCCGGCAAAACACCACCTTGACGCCATGTGGCGAGGCTGCCGGCAGAGTGGGTATGTAAGGGGCATTCCTCCCCCATGCCCCCATTTCTAGGCAGAAGTACACTGGGTTAAACCGGGAGATGTTTTGCCTAGTATTGCATATACATTATAGAATTTATCATTGGTGATGTGATCTCCTGCTTCAAGTACTTCTCCATAACCGCCATGAACAGAAGATGCCATATAATGACATCAACACACCTTGACCCGCACAGCAAGACGAAGAGAAGGGGGTATTGGGGTTTATTTTTTTTAATCATACATAGGGGATGAGTGGGCACATGAGTGGGAATTAGTGGAGGCCATATTAGGGGTCATAGGCATTAGTGGTGGGTGGCATGATTACATGTCAGGCCACATTTAGAGATGTTATTAGATGTGTGGCACTCTAATGGTGTAACGTAAAGTATGGCGCCATTGGCTGTGTGGGAGCTGTTATCTAGCAGGTTCACTATAAATTGTGGGGGCCACAAACAGAACAGTGTACTATACACAAACCAGAATGTGAAGTATATATGCATACTATATTTAGGGGCCATTACAAAGTCTTGGGGTCAAAATCAGGACAGAATACTGTGTAGGGCCACAACAGATATTATATAGGAAAGGAATGATAAAGAGCATTTTACAGTGTGGGGAATAAAATGGGGGGGGGGGGGTGTTACAACATGTTATGCTAAGGAACATTATTTGTGTGTTACTACTATTTTCAGGAGGCTCTCTCTGTAGCAGAATTGCAATAGTTGGTGGGGCGGTGTTGGGGAAAGCTGCAGGATAACACTACCAGGGGACCAGGATGTATGGAACAATGTGAAAGTGAAGAGCATACTGCAGCACATTTATTAAGAACAGTGCAATCTGTGCTATGTGCAGTTGCCTATGTAGTGCGCAGGGGGCGCCAGATTCAGGATTTCTGGTGCACGTTCTTCATGAATCTGGTGCCTCCTGCACTGCCCCGACAGAGTGCACAACTTTTTTTTGGTGCACCTTTAATATAGGGCGTGCAATTCAATTCTGTTGGACAGAATCTGATCTATAAATGTGGCGCACGATCTGACTGTGGCAGGGGCTTTAATAAATGTGGGGCATCATAAGGCAGTCACTAAATGTTCTCCTGGGTATTCTGTAGTTGTACATAAGAACAGTTTTTGATGCAACCACGTATGATGATGATAGATGCAGGACTGGACACTACTGAGAATCCGGTACCCAGAATTTGGGCCCGTGCCCCAGATCTTTTACTACCCTAACAACGCCCCTGACCCTCATACAGCAGCACCCCCATACAGCAGCGCTCCATACAGAAGCCCCCCCCATACAGCAACACCCCCATACAGCGCCCCCATACAGCAGCACCCCAATACAGCAGCGCCCCCCTATAGCAACACCCCCATACAGCAGCGCCCCCATACATCAGCCCCCCATACAGCAACACCCCCATACAGCAGCACCCCAATACAGCAGCGCCCCCCATACAGCAACACCCCCAATACAGCAGCACCCCCAATACAGCAGCGCCCCCATACAGCAGCGCCCCCATACAGCAGCGCCCCCATACAGCAGCAGCCCCATACAGCAGCGCCCCCATACAGCAACACCCCCATACAGCAGCGCCCCCATACATCAGCCCCCCATACAGCAGCGCCCCCAATACAGCTGCGCCCCCATACAGCAACACCCCCATACATCAGTCCCCCATACAGCAACACCCCCCTACAGCCACCCCCATACAGCAGCACCCCTTACAGCAACACCCCCATACAGCAGCGCCCCCATACAGCAACGCCCCCATACATCAGCCCCACCATACAGCAGTGCCCCCATACAGCAGCGCCCCCATTTAGCAACACCCCCATACAGCAGCACCCCCATACAGCAGCGCCCCCCTACAGCAACACCCCCATACAGCCGTTCCCCCATACATCAGCCCCCCATACAGCAGCGCCCCCCTACAGCAGCGCCCCCATACAGCAATACCCCCATATAGCAGCACCCCCATACAGCAGCGCCCCCATACAGCAACACCCCCATACAGGGTGGAAGTGTTGATTTCACCTATGATTGGATATCTGCATCAAGTGGCGCATGCGCAAAAGTGACTGTGGGCGCGCCAAAAAGTAGCGAGTGGCAAACAAAAATGTTTACATGTTTGCAAAATATTTACAACCTTGTTTACAAACGATTATAAAAACAGAACGTCCGTGACAATGTGTGAGGAGTACTTGTATTAGGAGTGAGGTACCACGGTGTTAGTCCTCTGGCAGTCTGTACAACTGCTAGTGATATCATCGCCCCCCCCCCCCCCCCCCCCCCCCCCCCCACCCCCCCCCCCCCCCCCCCCCCCAGCAACCCAGCAACACGGAGTAAAGCCGGTCAATAGAAATGCATCCAAAAGGTGTCCGAAAAATATCTCAGCATCAAAATGAAAGTATATATACACTGGGTCTGAAATACATTGTGCATATAGCACTAGGTGTCCAACACCGGAACGTCGCTACCCGTTTCAATAAAAATCACTCACGTTTGATTTGAACCTTGGAGTGCTGCCTGCCTTTTCCATTCGGAAAATCTATCTCCTATCTATTTATCAATCTATCTTTATGCAACACCCTCGCCAATGCAAGGCAGAGAGGTGGTTGCGAATACGTCCCACCATGTAGCTTGCAGCCTGTGTAGAGTCTGATCAGCCCCACAGCATGTCACTACATAACACAGATGAGCACTGCAGTGGTAGAGTCTGCCTGGTAAGGCAGGAGTTAATTGTTTTCTGTGATGTAATTCCAGCAACCAATCACATGTGTTATACATTGTTACTGTGAGCTGAGATGTAATTGGAGGAGTAGCCACCACCTGACCAGTGGGAGTAACAAATCCCCTGGTCAGGAAACTTCTAGAAGTCAGTTAGACCCAGGAGTCTGCAGAAGAAGACTGGAGTTAATCCAGTACAGAGCAGATTAGAGACTCTGAAGAGTCAGTGCAGCCAGCACACCAGACCAGAGCAGGTGAGCCCAGCTCCCTGCCTGAGTGTAGTGAGTTAGTGAGTGAGGAAAGGGGCATCATCCTACATTCAAGGGTGATACCTGAAGCCACCCAGGACAAGCTGAAGCATCCTTCCAGGACACAGCTACCTCCCAGCCTGCCCATTGCATCCAGGCTGATGATCTACATCCTGTGGCTCCCTCCATCTACATCTCCAGCACTCCACCATCCTGTTACGGCACGTTGCTAATGTTCCTGTCGGTTCCAATAAAGAACTGTAAGTTATTTTCGTTCAACGTCTGCCTCCGTCTGGTCCCTGCTACTCCGGCTGTCACCATCACGGGCACCCTATCCACTACACAGAGACTCATACTCTAGACACCAAAGGGGTTGCCCCAGGGAGATCCGCTAGAGCAGCCTCTCCCTCATCATTTCTTGCCAACACCACCCTGCTGGAGAGCTGCCAGGCTGTAGGACAGCCCTCCGGTCCCCCATACCAAGCACCGTGACACAAGCGTATCTAGGCCGCAACCACCAGCCACTCAGGTACTGCGGGCCCCGGCTGTCTCCAGGCCCCAAGAAAAGGCTAGGCCCCGGTGGGGGATGTTGCAAGTGGCGTCACAAACAGGATTTATACTTCTGTGCCTTATACTGGCACTATAGACTGTAATTTATTGCAAAGACTGTACTGCCTAACCTAACCCTGCTGCCATCCGGGTTTAGGCCCAAGTGATTGTGTGCATTTCTACATTGAACTGTGGTACTGCTGCCACGTGCTGTCGAGCATCGCTCCAGCACTCAGGAGGTTAAACCCTGCAAAGAACTTTGTCAGCTCTGCTACATCCGGCGCTGCCGCGCCTGAAGCATTTACCTCACGAAACTGTGGCGCAGCAAGTAATTCCAGCCCGCCAAAGGTCACTGGCGGGAATCCACAGTCTGCACAGGCTAAGCTCTGCCCCCTGCGCGTATGGCGCGAATCCTGCCTCAGCGCGCTGTGGTGTAGCAGAAAATTCAGCCCGCCACAGCTCCTGGCGGGAAAGACTCAACCTCTGCCCTCTGGCACAAAACTCTCCCGCGCTGCAACGCCAGTGAGAGCCCACGAGGTACCTCAGTCTGCGCAGCCGCCATCCAGCATCAGAGAGGTTAATCGGCCATCTTGGATTTCTCCACGTGCTGTCTCCTGTCCCGCCGACATGCCGCACAGCCTCCGAAATGAGGAACCAAGTGTCACATGGTCTGCCCACGAGCCTCGGGCACCTCCAGCTGCTGCACCGCTTACTGCTGTCTCCCATACGCAGTCTTCAATGGCGGATTCTCCACAGCGGCTGCCTCCTCCGGCTCCGGACCTCCTGAGGACCACCGCGGATGTGAGTACCATGGCCCCCAGGGCCTATATCACAGTGACTTACTATATCTCCCTTAGCCCCGGCTGGGGTACAGTCCGGCCTCCCTGCAGACGTCCAACATCTCCCCATAGGAGGCCCAGCTACAAAAGGGACTCTCTTAGAAGGGCCTGACCCCTTATCTAATGATGCTGACCGTCCTGCGGAGTATCCAGGACCACCTGCTAAGAGGCCCAGACTGTCCGGTGAGAACGCCCTGCCAGCTACAGAGGTTACCACCGCCAGCGCAACAGCGCCCCCAAGAGCTACAGGTCAGTCCAGGAACAACAATCCTTCAGCTGTCAGCAATGAAGAAGTTACAGCTCCTGCGGTCATCATCATGCGCTCCACAGCGCCCCCAGCTACAGAAGGTCAGCCAGAGAAGTGCCTGTCTCCTTCCTTTGCTGAGATGCCTGCCACCGCAGATGACCTCCCTGCTGTTCCAGCTCCAGCTTCTGGGTGCCCCATGTCAGCAGTTCCAGTTTCTACCACCAGATGTCTTCAGGTGACGGATCTCAACACTGCTGTCTTCACCCAGGCTGATGATGTCCCTGCTGCAGTTCCTGCTCCCATGCCTGCAGCCATTGCTCTTGAGCAGCAAGATTCACCCCTGATGGGCTGAAAGCCTTACCAGGTACTGTGAATATTGTAAATATGCTTATTTCTTTATTATTGCTATCCCAATTGGGCTGAGCGCCCCTAACCCATAGAGCCAGAAACTGTCCTGAGACTCTTCCCCTATTTACTTATCTCAGTCAAGAGACTTTCCTTGAACTGCCCACTGTCATGTGCTATGATAGCACCCCTTCCTCTGCCACAGCAGAGATTCCTACAAAGGACTCTGTCCCTCTACACCTAGAGGAGACCCTTTGCTTCTTTTATCGCACTTTTCCCCACATCAAGGGCTGTGCCCAGAAGATGGACTTTGTTATTAAAGACCTTCTGAGAGACTTTTGCCAACTACAAGGAAAAGTTGCTACTTTATTGCTAATGACTTATTATTATATTGCACTAATGCCTTCCTTTTCAGGTACGGACATTTTGCTTGCACTCTTATTGCCTTTTCCTTTTTAGGTCAAGAGACATTTGCTATATAGCTACCCTGAGTAGCCTATCTCTGTAACATCTGCAACGTTATGTTATAAGAAGTGTACCCATTGGGCTCCTAAGCCAATGTGGGTTTACAACATGTTTGCACACTGTCAATGTTATGCCAGTAGTTTGCACTAACCTTTTATAGGCTTTCCAGATTGTAGTGTGGCTGTGTTGGACCGTCTCTATGTAAAACCCTGACCGCATCTTATGCCTCAAACCGAAGTTTGTAAGTGGGGGTAGTCCGTAAACTGCGGGTCCTTAGGGGACCGGGGGTGTTACAGAGTTAGCACCTGGATGCCACTCATACAAGGGTAAGATTGTCAGTCGGCAGGTACTTCTACATTGTATAATGTCTTATTGTGTCACATATGCCAATGTAATGCATATCTACACTATATATTTGTCGCTAGGGAAGAAGTGTTTATATAACAAATATACAGGCCCTGGTGCTAGGAGTGGATTACAGTACATGACACCACACCTTTCCTACTGTACAGTTTGGTTTAATGGCGTCAGCGACCAACTGTCACACTTCGCATTCACATGTCCTTGTCTTAGTCCGACACCAACCCAGGTGCCTGTCTTCAGGACCATGAGCGGTTTGACCCTACAGATCTTCAATTTCCTGATGGTCCTTCCACGTTTGTTTTATCCATAAGGCCTTTTTAATCTTTACTCTTGTGAGTATTACCATTAAAACAATTTTAACGATCAAAAAAGTACTGCACCATCGTTTTTTTCCTTTCTCTTCCCAAATCGAATAGTAAATAGAAGAAGGAACGAAGAAAGTGGAACGAGTAGTGGAGGAACAAGTTCCCAGGTAGGAACAATTAGGAGTAGCACAGAAGCTACGAGCTACCTTGAGAATCCCCAGGAGGGATGCCGTGCCGAGCTACCGTACCCTGTATGAGGATTTTTCATGCCCTAGGCATGCAACGCTGAGAACATTGGGTATGGACTAAGGACTGTCCCCGTGAGTACCAAAAATCTCTGGTTGGAAAGGTACTGCATCTTTTTTTCCTAAATGTGGAGTGGATGAACGTAGAGGCGGAGGATTAATCAATTTTGTCCCTACAGATCACATAGCCTGCACTTCACAGAAGTGCCCTTATTTACCTCTACTGGCCATTGCTTACACGGACCCCCCAGAGGTTCCCTGCTGCTGGCCAGCGGTTGGTCCTCTGCGCCCCAACCAGTCCGTAGTCGAGCCAAGGGCGGCTCTTTCAACTGCCCCGGGGGTATGCAACGCCCTGGAGTGGTTGTTGCGAATACATCCCACCATGTAGCTTGCAGCCTGTGTAGAGTCTGATCAGCCCCACAGCAGGTCACTACATAACACAGATGAGCACTGCAGTGGTAGAAACTGCCTGGTAAGGCAGGAGTTAATTGTTTTCTGTGATGTAATTCCAGCAGCCAATCACATGTGTTATACTTTGTTTCTGTGAGCTGAGATGTAAGCTGAGATGTAATTGGAGGAGTAGCCACCACCTGACCAGTGGGAGTAACAAAACCCCTGGTCAGGAAACTTCTAGAAGTCAGTCAGACCCAGGAGTCTGCAGAAGAAGACTGGAGTTAATCCAGTACAGAGCAGATTAGAGACTCTGAAGAGTCAGTGCAGCCAGCACACCAGACCAGAGCAGGTGAGCCCAGCTCCCTGCCTGAGTGTAGTGAATTAGTGAGTGAGGAAAGGGATATCATCCTACATTCAAGGGTGATACCTGAAGCCACCCAGGACAAGCTGAAGCATCCTTCCAGGACACAGCTACCTCCCAGCCTGCCCTTTGCATCCAGGCTGATGATCTACATCCTGTGGCTCCCTCCAACTACATCTCCAGCACTCCACCATCCTGTTAAGAGCATGCGTTATCTGGTTCCGGTGTCTTTCCAAAAAGAACTGTAGTTATTTTCGGTCAACGTCTGCTCCGTCTGTCCCTGCTACTACGGCTGTCACCATCAGGGCACCGTGTCTCCACTACACAGCAAGACCCATACTCTAGACACCAAAGGGTTGCCCAGGGAACCGCTATAGCCGCCTCTCCGTCATCATTTCTTTCTTGCACCAGTGGCCCACTGCTGGAGAACCTGCCATGTCTGTAGGACAGCCCTCCTGTCCCCATACCAAGCCTGTGACACTAGCTTGCCTAGGCCGCACCGCCAGCTACTCAGCGTACTGCGGGCCCCCGGCTGCCTCATGCCCCGAAAAATGCTATGCGCCCCCGTGTGGATGTTTGCATATATATCCTACCTATCTATATCCCTATCTATCTATCTCCTATCTATCTATCTTCTTCTATCTATCTATCTATCTATCTATCTATCTATCTATCTATCGATCTATCTCCTATCTATCGATCATCTATCTATCTCCTATCTATCTCCTATCTATCTCTATCTCCAATCTATCTATCTATCTATCTATCCATCTAATCTCCTTCTATCTATCTCCTATCTATCTACTCTATCTCTATCTCCCTAATCTATCTATCTATCTCCTATCTATCTATCTATCTATCTCCTATCTATCTATCTATCTCCTATCTATCTATCTCCTATCTGCAACACCCTCGCCAATGCAAGGCAGAGGAGTGGTTGAGAATACGTCCCATCATGTAGCTTGCGGCCTGTGTAGGGTCTAGTCAGCCCCACAGCATGTCACTACATAACACCCTAGTCCTTATAGACACAGGGGACTTGCAGTGGTAGATCCTGCCTGTAAGGGCAGGAGTTTAGTGTTTTTGTGTATGTAATATGTGTCAGCACCAATCACAGTGGTTTACACACTGTTTCTGTGAGCTGAGATGTAAGTTGGAGAGCAGCCACCACCGACCAGTGGGAGTAACAAACCCTGGACAGGAACTTCTAGAAGTGAGTTCCCTCAGAAGAGAGTAAGATGCAGTCAGACTAGGAGTCTGCAGAAGCAGACTGAGTACTACTCCAGTACAGACTAGCTGTACAGCTAAGCCTACCAGACCAGAGCATGAGAGCCTAGCCCTGCCATGAGAGTGGAACTAATAGCTAGTAGTGGAAAGGGGATCATCCTACCTTTAAGGGTGACACCTGTAAGCACCCAGGACAAGCTGAGAATCCTTCCGGACACAGCTACCTCCCAGCCTGCCCTCTGCATCCAGGCTGGCGATCTACATCCGTGGCTCCCTCACTACATCTCCAGCACTCCACCATCCCTGTTAGGCACGTTATGTACTGTTTCCTGGCTGTTCCAATAAAGAACTGTAAGTTATTTTCGTTCAACGTCTGCCTCCGTCTGGTCCCTGCTACTAATACGGCTGTCACCATCAAGGGCACCCTGTCCCACACAGAAGACCCATACTCTAGACACCAAGGGTGCCCCCAGGAGAACCGTATGCACCTCTCCCTCATCATTTTCTGCACACACACACCTGCTGGAGACCTGCATGCTGTAGACACACCCTCCGGTCCCCCATACCAGCACTGTGACACTAGCGGCCTAGGCCGCAACCCCCAGCTACTCAGGGTACTGCGGGCCCCGGCTGCCTCCAGGCCCCGAGAAAAGGCTAGGCCCCCGGTGGGGGATGTTGCATATATCCTACCTATCTATATCCTATCTATCTATCTCCTATCTATCTATCTATCTTCTATCTATCTATCTATCTATCTATCTATCTCCTATCTATCTATCTATCTCCTCCTATCTATCTCCTGATCTATCTACTATCTATCTACTATCTATCTATCTATCTATCTAATCTTCTATCTCTATCTATCTATCTCCAATCTATCTACATCTATCTATCTATCTATCTGCCATCTATCTCATCTTATCTATCTCCTATCTTCTATCTCCTATCTACTATCTATCTCCTATCCTATCTTCTATCTATCTATCTCCTATTATCTCCTATCTCCTATCTATCTATCCCTATCTGCACAACCCTCACACCCTCGCCGATGCAAGGCAAGGAGTGGTTGAGAATACGTCCCATCATGTAGCTTGCGGCCTGTTGTCGGGTATAGTCCAGCCCACACATGTCACTACATACACTACATGTCCCTTATAGGACACAGGGGACATTGCCGGCATGGTAGATCCTGCCCTGGTAAGGCAGGAGTTAAGTGTTTTGTGTGATTTAATAGGTGTCAGCCAATCACATGTGTTACACACTGTTTCTGTGATGAGGTGTATTGGAGGAGCAGCCACCACCTGACCATGGGAGTACAAACCCGGACAGTGAAACTTCTAGAAGTGAGTTCCCTCAGAAGAGAGTAGAGAGCAGTCAGACCTAGGAGTCTGCAGAAGCGACTGGAGTTACTCCAGTCGACTCTGTACAGCTAGCATACCAGAAGCCAGAGCAGGAAGAGCCTAGCCCCTGCCGAAGATTGGAACGATAGCTAGTATGTGAGGAAGGTATCATCACTAACTTAAGGGTGACACTGAAGCAACCCGGACAACTGAAGCATCCTCCAGGACACAGCTACCTCCCAGCCTGCCCTCTGCATCCAGCTGGCGATCTACATCCTGTGGCCTCCCCCAACTACATCTCAGCACTCCACTATCTGTTAAGGCACGTGGCTGCGGTTTCCTGTCGTTCCAATACAGAACGGTAAGTTGTTTTTGTTCAACGTCTGCCTCCACCGTCTGGTCCCTGCTACTACGTCCGTGTCACCATCCAGGGCACCCTGTCCCACCACACAGAGACTCATACCAGACACCAAAGGGGTTCCCCCAGGGAAGTCCGCTATAGCCAAGCCTCTCCCTCATCATTTCTTGCCACACACCACCCTGCTGGAGACTCTGCCAGGCTGTAGGACAGCCCTCCGGTCCCCCATACAAGCACTGTGACACTACGTGCTAGGGCCGCAGCACGCCAGCCACTCAGGTTACTGCGGCCCCGCTGACTCCAGGCCCCAAAAACAGGCTAGTCCCCGGTGGGGGATGTTGCATAGTATCCTAGCCTATCTACCACCATCTTATATCTTCTAGCTCTATCTACTTACTATCTATCTACTTTAATCTATCTATCTATCTCTAGCTATCGTTCCTATCTATCTAGGTATATCTATCTCCTATCTATCTATCTCTGTTCTTCTATCTACTATCCGTCTATCTCCTATCTCGATCTTATCTATCCATATCTATCTCATCTATCTCATATCTACCTCTGTATCTGATCTATCTCCTATCTATCTATCTATCGCTATCTCATCTATCTATCTAGCTCCTATCTATCTATCTCGGTATCCTAACTATCCCTATCTCGTATCTACTATCTATCTATCCTATCTATCTAATCTCATCTTCTACTCCTATCTCATCTATCTACTATCTATTAATCTGCTATCTATCTATCTCCTATCTAGTCTCTATCTATCTATCTATCTATCATCCATCTATCTATCTCCATCCATCTCCTATCTATCTCCTATCTATCGTATAGTATCTAACTCTCTCGTTGACGCCCTCTGTAGGGGGTGAGTGGAGTTTGTGTCTGACCTCTCGTATTGGCGTCTAAGGGGATCAATGCCCCTCCTTCACATGTATGGGAACTGATGCAGTGTTTTGGATTAGGTCTGGTCATTAGTTGCTTCTAGTTCCGCATAGCGCAGGTCCGGTGTCTAATACTCAGGTTCTCAGGTAAAAGTGAAGTCTAAGAACATATTTCTGCCTCATCTAGAAAGATTGTTGCATTTTGTATAACTTTCCGACAATGGGCTCCAAAAGATTCACAAGCAGAGAGCGCCATCTAGTGGCAATGTCATAAATGAAACCAATTTAAGTTTTACAATATTTTTTTTTACTCATTTTGTTTGAACTTTACGAGACAAAGTAACTATTATACCCAGTTGCCAATAAGCTTGTTCAGACCTGGTAGGTTTTTTAAAATTTTTTATTTTATTCACATGACTTCACCAGCTGTGTTTACGTTTAAATCCTGTTAGCATAATAATATATACTCTGTACTGTACATCACTGTTGTATTATCCTGTCCTGTGACATCACTGTGTGTATTATCCCATGTACTGTGACCATCGCTGTGTGTATTATCCGTACTGTGACATCACTGTGTGTGTATTATCCCTGTACTGTACTCCTGTGTGTAGTAGCCTGCTTCAGGTGACATCACTGTGTGTATATCCCTGTACTGCTGACATCCTGTGTGTTTATCCCTGTACTGTGACAATCGCTGTGTGTATTATCTCTGTACGTGAATCCTTGTGGTATTATCCCTGTACTGTGACATCGCTGTGTGTATTATACCTTGTACTGTGACATCACTGTGTGTTTATCCTTACTGTGACTCATCATTGTGTAATATCTCTGTACTGTGACATTGCTGTTGTGTATTATCCCTGTACTGTTGACATCACTGTTGTGATTATCCCTGTACTGTGACTCACTGTGTGTATTATCCCTGTACGGTACATCACGTGTGTATTTATCTCTGTACTGGTGACATCACTGTGTGGTATTATACCCTGTACTGTGACATCACTGTGTGTATTATCCCTGTATCTGTGACATCACTGTGTGTATTATCCCTGTACTGTGACCACTGTGTGTATATCCCTGTTTAATCCTGTGTGTTATCCCTGTACTGTGACATCACTGTAGTATTATCTTGTACTGTGCCATCACGGGTTGTGTATTATCCCTGTCCGGTGACATCACTGTGTGTATTATCCCGTACTGTGACTACTGTGTGTTTATCTTGTACTGTGACATCGCTGTGTGTATTTATCCCTGTGCTGTGACATCACTGTGTGTATTATCTCTGTACTGTGACATCACTGTGTGGTGATTAATCCCTGTACTGTGACAGCTGTGTGTATATTATCCCTGTAACTGTGACATCGCTGTGTGTATTATCCTGTACTGGACTCACTGTGTGTATTATCTCTGACTGTGACATCACTGTGTGTATTATCCTGTACTGTGACATCACTGTTTGTATTATCCTGTCCTGGTGACAATCACTGTGTGTATTATCCCTGTACATGTGACATCATGTGTATTATCCCTATACTGTGCTCACTGTTGTATTATCCTGTACTGTGACATCACTTGTTTGTATTAATCCCGTAACTGGTGACATCACTGTGTGTACTGTATCCTGTACTGTGTACATCCACTGTGTGTATTATCCCTGTACTCTGGGACAATCACTGTGTGTATTATCCCTGTACTGTGACATCACTGTGTTATTATCCCTCGTACTGTGACAATCGCTGTGTGTATTATCCTGTACTGTGACATCACTGTGTGTATATCCCTGTTACTGTGACATCACTGTGTGTATTATCCCTGTACTGTGACAAATCGCTGTGTGTATTATCCCCTGTACGTGACATCACTGTGTGCTATCCCTTACCTTACTGTGACATCACTGTGTGTATTATCTCTGCACTTGTGAACAATCGCTGTGTGTATGATCCCTGTACTAGGACACATGCATCGTGTGTATTTATCCCTGTACTGTTGACATCACGTTGTTATTATCCCTGTACTGTACATCACTGTGTGTATTATCTCCCTGTACTGTGACATCACTGTATGTATTATTATCCCTGTACTGTGACATCACTTGGTGTATTATCCCTGTACTGTGACATCACTGTGTGTAGTATCCCTGTACTGTGACCTCACTTGTGTGTTATCCCTGTACTGTGACATCACTGTGTGTATTATCCCTGTACTGTGACATCGTATCTACTGTGTGTATTACCCTGTACTGTGACATCACTGTGGGTATTATCCACCTGTATCTAGTGACATCGCTGTGTGTATTATCGTTAACGCTGTGAGATATCGGCAATATTGGACTGTTTCTGTTATGCCATGATACTGGCAGAATGACATCGTCCTGTGTGATACTTAGTACGAATCCTGTACTGCATGGGTATTACATGTCTGTACTCCTGTGTGTATCCTGTATGTACATCTGTTGTATATCTCTGTACTGTGACATCGCTGTGTGTATTATCCCTGTGCTGTGACAACATGTGTGTATTTCTCTGTACTGTGACATCACTGTGTGTATTATCCCTGTACTTGTGACTTTCACTGTGTGTATTATCCCGTACTATGACAATCACTGGTTCTATTACCCTGTACTGTGACATCGCTGTGTGTATTATCCTGTACTGTGACATCTTCGTGTGTATTATCTCTGTACTGTGACATCACTTGTGTATTATCCCTGTCTGTACAAATCCGTCTGTGTGTATTATCCCTGTACTGTGACATCACTGTGTGTATATCCTGTACTTGACATCGGTGGTATTTCCCTGTACTGTGACACTGTGTGTATTATCCCTGTACTGTGACATCACTGTGTGGATATTATCCTGTACTGTGCAATCCTGTGTGTTATTATCCCCTGTACTGTATTGACAATCGCGTGTGTGTATTAGATCCGCTGTTGATTATCCTGTACGGACATCACTGTGTGTATTATCTCTGTACTTCATCCCTGTGTGTATTACCCTGTAATAACTGTGACATGTACACCTGGTGTATTTACCCTGTCTGTGACATCCGCGGTGTGATTATCCCTTCTGTACTGTGATCAAGAATCACTGTGTGTATTATCCTGTACTGTGACATCACTGTGTGTATTATCCTGTTACTGTGACATCACGTGGTGTATTATCCCTGTACGTGACATCCTGTGTGTATTATCCTGTACTGTGACATCAGCTGTTGTTATCCGTACTGTGACACGCTGTGGTGATTATCCCTGTACTTGACATCGCTGTGTGTATTATCCTGACTGTGAACATCACTGAGTGTGTATTATCCCTGTACTGTGACATCACTGGTGTATATCCCTGTACTGTGACAATCACTGTGTGTATTATCCTGTCACTGTGACTCACTGTAGTGTATATCCCTGTACTGGTGACATCACTGTGTAGTGTATATCCTGTACTGTGACATCACTGTGTGTATATATCCCGGTACTGTGAGCATCACTGTGTGTATTATCCCTGTACTGTGACATCACTGGTGTGTATTATCCTGACTGTGACATCCTGTGTGTTATTTCCCCTGTACTGTGACATCACTGTGTGTATTATCCACTGTATCTGTGACAACACGCCTCGCTAGTTGTATTATCCTGTACTGTACATCACTGTGTGTATTTCCCTGTACTGTGACATCACTGTGTGTATTATCCTGTACGTGTACATCACGGCTGTGTATTGTATCCTGATACTGTGATCACTCACTGTGTGGTATTATCCCTGTAATGTGCCATCACTGTGTGTATTATCTGTACTGTGACTCGTGTGTGTATTATCCCTGTACTGTGACACATCACGGTGGTGTATAATCCCCTGTACTGTTACTCACTGTGTGTATATCCCTTACTGTGAACATCACTCGGTGTATTATCATCCTGTACCTGTGACTCAATGTGTGTGTATTACCTGTACTGTGACATCACTGTGTGTATTAATCCTGTACATGTGACATCACTGTGTGTATTATCCCTGTACTGTACATCCTATGTGTGTATTATCTCTGTACTGTGACACTCGCTGTGTGGTATTATCCCTGTACTGTGACATCACTGTGTATATTATCCTGCTAACGTGTGACATCACTGTGTGTATTATCCCTGATCTGTGACATCCTGTGTGTATTATCTCTGTACGTGACATCACTGTGTGTATGGAAAATTGTATAACTTTTTATAATACAAACAATAACATTAATTTGCTGAAATGGGAACACCCCTTTTAAGTTTAAAACAACTGGTAGGTCTGTCATGTCTGACATTGGGGTCTCTGTTACCTTCTCCATGTGGACTGAGAATCTGCATAATGGCTAATAAATGTGAGATGTCTTCTCCAACCCTATATACTAAAAGTATATACTTTGGATTTTCAGACTGGAGGGTAAAGGGGTTTGTGAAGGAAACCGTGACGTTTTGGACCCCTGAAGGGTACGCCAGGTCACTTAATTATCCTTTAATAGACACTCCCAGAACACACGGGTTCTGAGAGGCTCAGGAAGTGATTTAAAGTTGTCCACAAAACTTCCGGATATGGCACGACAATAAATCACAACCCTGAATGGCTAGAAACAGCCTCAGTGAAACAGAACCTTATCAACCCAATTAAGCTGCCCTCAGCTCTCCTTTAATATAAGCCCAGTCTGTTACGGGATCATATAGGGTGAGAAACCGACCCGGTAGAATGTATATAATCGAGAGGCTGATGTGGGATTTGTGGATCGAGATAAAAGGGCAACACAGGTTAAATTTTATATTGCCTAAAAGGCACACTAGACAAAACAATATATACAAAAGAGATATATACAGTTAAACGGAGTACAAAATACAAAGGTAGCACTACAAGTATCAACAGTTGAGTAAGTTAGTTACCTTGTGTGTGGTCCTAATGGAACCTGATAGTCCACAGCTTAAGATCTTTCTCTGCACTTGATGATAAATGGGTTCAAGACAAGGAGCATCAGAGGTGTCAGATTATATCAGGTGCAGACACGTCTGCCCCCCCAGGAGGGGTCATGGACCCCTCCTACCTGGTATTAAGTCCAGAACCTTGGAGAAGTCATAGCTTTTCAAGGGGAAGTCGTAGGGTGGGTAGTTCCTTCCATAGATCTATTTGCGCCAAGGAAGAATGCAAAAGTGAACGTTTTCAATTCACTTAAACTCATAGAAGCTCCTTGGGGAGTAGATATGTGCAGAGGCTTGGGACCAAGATCTGCATATACTATTTCCCCACTTCCTTTGATTTTTTGAAAACACAGAAGATTCACTCCAGTCCACAAACTGTAATAATGATAGTTGCGTATTGGCCCCAAAATCAAGTTTCCCTCTCATACAGAAGATTTTTTTTGACTCTCATTTTGTCCTTCTTCCAAGGATCTTCTTCTTCCAAAGATCTACTCTGTCAGGGTCTGATCTTTTGCCAGGACCCAGGATTCTTAAAGTTATAAGCCTGGATCCTGAGGGTGACCTCCTGAAATCCAGAGACTTCTCTTGAAAGTAGTGAAAACCTTAAAATCTAGCAGGAAACCGGTTACTCACTCCATATACCTTAATCTATGGAAAAAAATCCGTCTTGCCCTAATGTTTCACAGATTCTGGATTTCCTCCAAAAGGGCTATGAAAGGGCCCGAAAATGAGTACTTTTAATGTACTAATTTATGTACTTGGTGCCTTCTGGTTGAAAAGGTGATTGAAAAGATGTATACCTGCTTGTTCTATTAAAAAAAAAAGTTTCCCCTCAATAATAGTTCTTTATTTATATAGCACACACAGATTACGCAGCGCTGCATAGAGCTTGCCAAATCGGTTCCTGACGCCAATGGGGCTCACAATCTAATTGTGAGTGTGGGAGGAAACACGGAGAGAACATACAAACTCTTTGCAGATGTTGACCCTGGGACTTGAACCCAGGTCCCCAGCGCTGCAAGACTGGAATGCTAACTACTAAGCCACCGTGCTTCCCAATGAGATCTATCTGTAGTTTTTAATTCTCTAACAAAAGAGCTCTGTAAAACAAATGAGGGAAATAATTTAAGATTTCTTATACTTAAGACATCCATTCTGGTGACTATCACCTCAGCCAAAAGACTGGCGGAACTTCAAGCCCTTTCCATTAGAGATCCCTACCTCAGAGTCTCTGAAGAGAGAATAACCTTACAGTTAGATCGAAACTTCCCACCCAAAGTAGTTTCTAACGTTCATCACAATTGCTCTGGATTCTAGGTAATGCCCTGATAAATATGCCCCATTGTCTTATTGTTAATCCTCTTTAAAGAAAGGGATATATGTAAAGTTTTTGTTTTTTATTAAGGTAGACAATCCTGATCCAGATTAGGCAATGTAACTGGTTAGCCTTACATGAGTTTAAGCTTCACCTCGGCCAAAACTGAGCAAATGCTTTTGACTGATAACAGAATCTATTTTTTTTTCATTAGTGGATGGAAGAGAAGATCAATTATACCGTGAACCTTTTTAAAATTCTGATTAAAACCTGCATTCACTTCCTCTGAGCGTGCGTGCATAACTGAATTGTAATCAATAAGCAAAGGATGGCACCGGAGCAGGATAAGCTTGATATTGTTTTCAGTCCTTACGTAGTAGCCCCAATTCATACGGCTCTATTTAAACGCTAATTTTAGAGATTATAAGGGAGAGTAGTGGTGAAACAGAATTTATTTGTTGCATGTAATTTTAATATTTTCTTTTGTCGCCATTAACCATGAAATTGCCTGATTTGCTGTTTTCTGTCACATACGACGTCCTGATTTTCCTCGCTGTGATATACCATGTGTACTTTGTTATTCCCGCACAATGTGAATCTTATTGTTCATGATGTTCCTCCCTGGAACAAAGAAAATGAAAATCGCTTTGTATTCATGCTCAGAGTGGCTGCCAGCATACAGCAGTTGCATTGGCTCAGCATGTATGCCCGAGAACTGACTACAAAAGTATTGAGTGATATTAAAACAGAGGTCTATATAAATAGAACGAACCGAGTCAAAGCAAATAAATAATGTTTTTCTCCAGCGGCATCATGCAACTGCCTCTTCCCCATCCTCAGGTGCTTTAGCCAATCCGGTATTACTACCTTGGTAGCGTTACTTCTGAAGGAATATTTTAACTCCTTTTCAGAATAGTATTTGTTTGAAGATGACATGCAGCTCATTGTATTTTTTAAGGGGACCACTTACATTTCATTATAGTTATAGGATTACAATTCCAATAATTGTGAATTCCATATTGTTTTGGGTTTCGTCTTTTTTGAATCCTTTGTCATTGTGGGTTGAAATTTCTTTATTGTGGTGAAATCCTTTTGATTGTGGTCAAATCCTTTGATGTTGAATGTGTCACATCTATTCTTTGTATTGGGCTTTTAAAGATGGCTATTAAATAAAATGCTTAAGGCCTTTCCTATATATATATAACACATATATTTGTAATAAAATACAAATATGGCTTTGTTTAACTACATCCAATCACAGTCACATTTCATATACCCAGTAAATTATTTTGCGACTTATTTTTGCAACCAATTGGACCATTTGACTTCCATAGGGTAGACTCAACCAAAGCTGTGTCCCATTTGAAAAGCAGCATACACTAAACAACATTTTTTTAGCACACTTATCCACCTCGAAATAGTGATAAGTGTTGATAATAATGTTGTAGCGCATGGTCCATTGATGATTTCCAGCGAACCCCGATTATAGATGCGCTAGAGTTCTTGCTATATTTTTCCTTGCATATTTCCTTGTATGATTAGACTGCACTCCCAGAGCTTGCCCTCTCTTGAGCATAGTTTTGAGATAGGATACTATATAGATAAGAATATTTATATATCTATATCTATATTTTATATTATTCTGTTTCATCTTTTGATCTCAGCTAGACTTGTATTATTAAACTATAAAAAGATATTTGTGCAGCCTTTGATAAAATCTCTTTAATCAAACGTAAAATGATTCTATAATCTGGTTTCATGTATCTATAAATTTTCATTTGTCGTCCACTGTCTTAGCTTCTATGGCAAATTCAGTGTAGAAATTTATCATATCGATCTGTGTAATAGTGTTTTACAATCAAAATGGAAAGGACAGAGCCTACGACTTCCATCAGTGAGCTGACACTTATCTCTAACTTGCATTTTTGCGTACAAAAATGTGCAGTTTTATTCCATGTTTTAGGATGTTTCCCTATACTTACGGATCACCTATTTTGACCCCCCACAGCAATAACAACAATTTACTTTTTTACTTGCTAAAATTTCTTGTAGGAATAGGAAAATGTCTTTGGCCCTGACCAGGCATACGACATCGACTCCGGCCTTTATTGTCATAGTCACTCAGAACTGAAACACATCTGTGCTGCTGCTTCATTAATTTAAAACCCAGGTAGTTTTTTGACCCACCAACCTGTCTGTGATGGTCACTGTGAGGGGGAAGTTTTCATCACCCATCCCTCATGTAGCTACTTTTTGGGGTCTGGGTTTTTAATCAAAACCCCATAACTTTTGATTGAAGATGGCACATATTGTGCCATATCTGCTCTGTGAAATCGTGTCTAAAGACCTACATGGAAATTTTACCCTTCAGTTAGGTGTGAATAAGGTTTTTATAGTAGGGACATGGATATGACTACATACATATCCCTATTTCATCAAACTGCCACAGCTATGGGAACATTTCTACACTATTTATCATGCAACTCTCATTTTATGGTTATCAAGAAAAAGCTAAGGCTAGATTTCCATAATACATATTCTCTCAACTTATTTCTTTCTACTCCGAGGCCACATTAGACTAAATTGAATAAAAATACTTTAACATCGACAATGTTCTAACTTAATCCAGGACTCATTTTTTTCTAAGTATGCGACCCAAAAAGTCATTAATGGAAAAACAAAATAGCAAGAAGTGCATATATAGCTCTGTGTGTTCATTTTTGAGGTATAAAAGAGTTATTATTTGTAATTTTACTTTCCACCTACCACTAATGGATACATTTACTTTAATTTATAACTATTCAGAATTCTAAAAGTAGATCACTTGAAAATGCATTAAATAATCTTTGCGTCAACTACAACAGCACTAGTTTGGGTGTTTTCAATAAGGCTGGGATTACCATAAGATTTACCATAAGATTTACCATGCGTGATAGGACGGCTCTAGTATGTTATAACATTTGATAAAGTGGATTTTTATTTACCCTACTTTTTGCCGGATGCGGGACCTCTCTGTGGTACTGTAAATTCTACATAGTTAGAAATAAATTGAATGCACGAAGGCTACCTCTATGATTCTCCATCATTAATAAAAATACATTAGCCCCTAATTATTTGTCGAGCATTCGTTATGGGACCTCAATATAACGCTTTGCAATTATTTGTGATTCAATATCAATTTTTGATATACTCTGTGTATTTTAGTGCATTTTTCGTTACTGCTTTTACAAAGCGATGACCACTGTTTCGTGCTAAAAATATGTGCTTCCCTTCGACCCGGCCAGGATCTATGGAGCACACCACTGTGTTATGTCTGTGCTCCGAGGATACGGCACAGAGCGGAAGAGCGGGGGTGAGTGAAGAGCAGAAATTGAGAGTAAGGGCTGCTGGGTAGTATAAATAGCCGAACCCCAAAGCCTGAGGGACTCCGGGGACGGCCCCCATAGTCCCTGAGGATAGTTCAAACAATTAAAAGCTCTTTTTAGAAGTAATACAGTGAGCTAAATAATAATATAACTCAAAATGTTCAGATTAACGCTACTTGGAGTCTACTGAGCAACGTTAATAGTTCATCTACCCAGCAAGGTGAATGGGCAGATTTGCTTTAATATTGTGTGCTTGGAAAAAATCCAAGTGTACAAAAATTCATTTACTGTTATGCTTGTTGCTCAGTGACCGCCATATGAGCCTCTGAGAAACTCCAAGCGGTCATATCGACGACTCCACCCAATAAAATCACAGTAGTGGGTGAGGGACATTGATTTTTGCACACACTGCTTAAGGGTCACACCAACATGGACAACAGCTGCCACTCCAGTCAGAAGGGAATGGGATCCCATTTTCAATAACCAGTGGGTATTCAGCTGTTGTACCCCTTCTGATTAGCCGGTTAGCCCAATGTTCTAATGGGGTCTAACCTATCATTTATACTTCTAGCATAGCTTTACCATAAGCCCAATATTAGATTGAGATTTGTGGTGAGAATTCTTGTGCCACCTGTAATAGTGTGTGTATCAGTAAAGTCACTGCTTCATATTATAGAACCTCTTCTAGTACAAAGTAAAAACAAAGCGGGTTTGAGTTTGAAAATGTAATTACAATGAATTATTGTACTTATTTATAGATCAGATTTTTTTTACTTTATAGGCAAGTGTAAAAATCTTTATCTGGGGTGATCCACATCTAATGTATGTAAATGCAGGGATATTCTGTGTATCTCAGATTTGATTAAGACCTGGCATTCAGTCTCATTATTACCTGGGAAATTGATAGATGTTTCGAAAGCTTTTGTTACTGGAATGGATTGAATCCCATATGTGACTGTGTTTTTCCATTTACTCTCAGTTTGGTTCTTTCTTAGAGGACAAAGGCAGGACCATTGGACAAGCGGACTGTTGTGTCTCAAAAGGTGAGAGTCCCAGAGGTGATGACATTGAAGGATAGTTGTCCAACTCAAGCTAGCCTGCTTATCAACTTTGTGTTAAAAGACATTAACCACCAGGATCAAGGCTTTTAAACCAAACACACTTACATTCTGGTGAGTGCACCATGAGGCACGAATCCTGGACTCTTCTTGTTAGCTCAATGCCCTTTGGGTTGCTTACAAAAAAGGCTTTAAAAGTTCCTACAAAATTCTGAGGAGCTCCAGGATCCATAGATGTAAGGGAACATGGAGCTTCCTCGGGCTCATTTGTATAATTTTAATAGCCTTTTTTGTAAAAACACGGTCATACTATGCTAAAGAGAGCAGATCTGCCGAAGTGGAAATCACCCGCATGAAAGCGTGTGCTTGGTTTACAATCCTTGATCCTGATGGTGATGTCCTTTAAGAAAAATAGTTTACCCCCTGAAAACTGCAAGGTCTGCACAAAGAATATGTTTTTTTACCAAAAAAAAAAACCCATATACTAGAGATTGATCATAGTGACTTATGATTTAGCGACGAAAATTACTTATTCTATTCAACTTTAAATTATTAAGTTTGACTAAATTTAAGGACCAATATGCAAATTGTGCAGGCGATTTTCCATTCACCTGATGAAACGCAACAGACTGGGCTTCTTTCTCCTATGAATCCTGACGCAACAAGATATGATTAAGTAAGTGCAGCTTTGTTAACACATTCTCTTTGATGGATATTTAGCCTTTCTGTCACTATTGCTTTGAAGCTTATTCCTGCCTAAAATATTACAAGGTGACACAAACATCGGCTCTGATCTCACGTTAAAACGGCGGTGCAGATGCTTCTCGCTGACCTTCCAATAAAAAATGGAGAATGTAGCATTATAGGTGTATAGATCGCACGTGATTCAACAGGAAACAACCACCTTACGCAATTGTTTCCCAGCTTATCAATAATGCCTGCCAAAATCTGAAAAAGCTGAAACCAAAAACTTGCCAATGCAGGTCCAGTGAAATCTACTTTTTACAAATGGGGGATTATTACATCTCCGGCGTTGCACCCACCGGCCCAAAGCTTTGTGCAACAAAGGTGAACGTTCACATGGTTACTTAGTACGTGGGGAACAACCCACAGCTCGCGTCCCCTGTGATTTGAGGCTTGATTAAAGGGGCATAATAATTAATTCTTCTATGCCAGTTTTCCTTGTGAAAAGCCTTGATAAATGTCCCACAAGCATGTATATAGGCAAACCGATATAAAAAAAATTTCATATAAACTTGGCATGCAATTAATTTCTTTGGCAGATATATGTAAATAATGCCAAAAAACTCATGCCAAAAACATTAAATATAAATCTCTCCCTGGATTAACTTTTGGTAGTCTTATCTTGGGAGAGATGTGTGTCAGCTAGTCTGCAAACACACTGGCAAATTCCAATGGTAATCCAGTCCTACCCTCGCTCACTCCTCCTGGTAGTCCCTACGGGAGCCAGGGGATGTGGTTGCTCATAAACAGCTGCTGTACCAGTTTCCATGGCTGCTGGGCGACTTGTGGCAAAACGCAGTCCAAAACTGCAGGATTGCCCCCAGGTCTCCAGCAGAGAAGAACAGAAAGGTGTCCTTCTAGGATGACTCCTTCAAGATAACGGAGAGGGACTTGAAAAAATTGCGATTACTCTATTATAGTACAGTACTCCTATTCTATCTGCCTCTCCTGTCCAATAGGAAGTAAGCAGAATGGGAAGTTTTTTTAAAAATATTGATAAGTGCGATAACTTACTTTAATAAACACTTTAATATTTCAATGAAAAACATCCTCATGGTTTGAGCAATTTGTCTTTACAATCATCATGTTTGTAAAGATAGTAGCTGAGACATCTTGTGGTTTTAATGGAACACTCTCCTTATTGACTTGGATGAGTCAGGGATTGGCATTCTGTGTAGGCAAACAGAGCTGAGTGTCACTTAGCACATGGAATCATTTGGCATTTGAGATTGTGCAAGCTGCTTCAGATGGCGGTTTGTGTTTTTTTATTGGAAACAGTGAATAACTCACACATATGGTGTTTTTCATTTGTATGGTCAACATTTATTCCATCCGGAAGAAATGGATTTTGTCATCTTTTGTAGTACTTAAATAATCTTTGATCTAGTGAGTGTAGAATATGTAAAGATTTGGGTTCTTTGGAACAGGGAAATAAGGTTAAGAAAAGGCTAAAGTGAATATAAGGGGGGCACCGCATACTTTGATAAAAGACTTTCCCACTCTCTTCCATAAATTTCTAATTGGGGCAATTCCTACCAAATATGTAGTATGTAGTCTTTTCTTGTTCTGATTAAGGAATAATAAATAACACGACTGAGAAATCAATTGAAAATTGCCCTTTCACAGATCTGTACTTGGAAAGATTAAAAAGTTATAGATTTGGAACGTGGGAGTCAAAAACAGAAAACGTCCTGACGCGAAGGGGTTAAGGTGGGTTAGAATGTTCATGCAATTGTTGCAGAGAAAATCCAAAATGGTTGGATATACCTTTGGAGTTTAAGTTAGCCAAATGACTGCTATGCTAGTGACGCCAATCATTTAATTGTTTGCTTCAACTATTTTTGCTTGTTTAAGTCCTTAAGTGGTTTGCCCATAAAGAAAGTTCTCACATTTTAATCTAGCTAGTGATTTGGCACAATAAATATAATTTTTAACAACCTTCTCATTTTCGATTTTACAGTTTAATTGTTGTTATCCTATAACGCTTGTGGGAACTTTGACTCTGTAAAGCAATACTTCTGAATTCCTCTGTATATGGGATGTTGTTGCTGACACTGCTTTGATTATCAGCGGTCACAGGTTTATTTAGCTTCTTAACATTCTACTGAGTATCTAGACATAGGATGTGTTCTCATCTCGCTTTTTATCAGACCGCCGCTATAAGCGTTCTCCACCTTCCCCTGGACTAAAGACCTTATCTGTCGTACTAGTAGAGGTAAGTCTTGCACACTGCGGCGGCTGACAGGAGTGCGTGTTGAGCTGTCTTCTAATGCAGGGGGAAGGGCAGAAGGCAGAGTAGCACTGCAGTGCACAGACAAGAAAAAAACTTTCATGAGATAGAATCTGCTGATGTAATCCAAAGAATACGGTTTGTATCCCGGGCAGCCGAAATTAATGTACCCACAAGACTGATAGACAGGTTGGAATTTATTGTTAAAGGCCGTCGTTTTGTGTAATAAACCGTGAATTGGAGAAGTGTTATTTTGTATATAAGAATCTTGTCTTCGTGGGTAATACAGCTTTAAGCTAAGGATCATGGATTTGTGTTTTCACCTGTAGAAGTATACTGACGCGATATGATCTTACAAAATTCTATAGTTCCTTAGAAAAGTAAGATGCGAGAAAACACAATATAATGTCCTGCCAATAGTCCCTATGGCGATTGTTTGTATTTGTGAATGTGATTCTTTGATTGAGCTGGAATTGTTATTTATCTCGACCAGGGCTCCCTCAGCGATGCCAAAATTAAGGTTGAAAGGGACATGCGTAATTGGTAGTCGTTGAAGGGGAAAGGTCATGAGATACAAATCAAGGAGTAAGACTGATGCATGGGGAGTCGTATAAAAGGCCCGATGCGGTTAATATTGGGAGTGTCATGCCAAACTTTTGCCAGCACACATGTGAGTGGTAAGAAATACGGGATGATAAGATTTTATTTTACTCCTGGTGAGGAGGGACCATATGGTATTTTGGTAGTACGCTCTCTAATAATGTATCTCCTGCCCCTCCTTATAACGTAATACACCATCATTATGTGTTGCATATCTAATCTTTGACTTAACCTATCTAAGTGTTCTTTTTTTTATCACTTGGCTACAGTGGTGAATAGGGGATAATTGTTTCTTTTCCTGAGCGAGTTTTCAATAAAACTTGTATTTTAAGTGATTATACCATTTTTGCTGCTTATAATGATATTTATTGAGGTCTATGGTTTTATTTTGTGGCGAATAGTTTTTTAAATATCGTTTTTAAATAGGTCTGCTCTTCACATACTTTTTTTATAGTTTCAGTTCTTGTAGTCCATTCACATGTAGGGTACTGTATATAAAATGCATTAACTTTTATTCTACTATACCTTGCAAAACTGAAAAGGTCTACCACCTAAGAAACACGACTGCAAATTAGTAATTTATCTGTTTTCTATTGTCCTTTCTACCCACTCAATGCAAAGGAAACATTGTACTTTTCCCTAATCCCGAAATTGTGTAACGTTTCCATAATGTGTAAGGCCTGTGATACTGCCAATGCCTTGTTTGAACCACATCTCCAATGATGTCTATGTGATGTTTACTTGATAAGATACATGAGTTTCAATCAAACATGACTGTACAACATGGGTGTAGTTTTTAGGAAAATCTTCACATTTTTTTGATAGCATGCAAGATCCTCCAGCTAAAATTTTGAGCATCTTCTCCCTGCTTCTACTAGGAACTCACGTGAAGGCTTCACAAAGAGGTCGTTGGGTTCAATCATACTGACCATTTAAATACAAAGATTATTTTTCTGTTACTTAGCTATAAACTTTTAGCTAATTGGTAAATAACGGTCTGTAATGGACACGAGGTATGACCCTTCCTAAACATCCTGCTCCTTGGCTTGAAACCCGTTCTAGCTGTGAAGCCTCACTATCGAAATGTCCTTTGACAATATAATTGTACAAAAATCCAATCCGTTGCTAAACGTCTCGTCTTTGTACACATTATTCCTAAAACACACTGCTGATGTCTTTCTCTGAACACCATGTGGATTGTTCTAAAGCAATGCGGCGCACAAAGCCCTAGGACACAAATGAAACACGATTATTTTGGGTTGCTTTAAAACTCCATTGATTAGGAATTTCCCACTGCATCTGTTTACAGTCGTTACTTTGCATGACTAAATCTTGGTAACAGAGATGAGAAGATAATAAAAAACAGTTTGAAAGCGATGTTAGCTATCTATTTTGATTGGTATTAATATTTAATACCCAGTATAGAGTCTCTTACAGAAGGGCTGTTCTACTTAAGTGTTTATCGCAGTATTTTATACATTTTGGTAATATTTGTTAGGAAGGAAAGTGGGTGAATGAGTAATGATCATTAATGAAATCAAATATTGTATGCATAATACATTAGATAAAGAAGTAGATTATGTAGGCTTAGCCCATGGACTACTACACTTACAATATCATGTTAGTCAAACCGATTCATTGAGCACGATTCCCAGTGTCATGAATGAGATATTTGCCGATTTTCCCACACGCGTCAAACAAAGACTATCAGGGAGTAAGGTACATGTTTTTTAATTCTGTGTGTCCCCGTCATGAAAAAAAAGGCACTATTTTTAGGGCATGGCACTTTCACAATGAAAATGAAACTATTTAATGTTGGTAATCCTCCATTTCTTTCTTTAACAAAGTGGGAAGGCATTAAGACATTTGTCCCTTACAACAAACACTAGAACGTGCAAAAATGTTCTTGGAAGGAGGCTTGCCCTTGGGTGCACTCACAATGACATTGGAGATGTATTTATAGATCCACCATAACCCGCAAAGCTCACAGAGGATAGGTTCCATATTTCCCCTGGTTTGCAGGCCGACCTTGCAACTCTAATCTAACTCTCCAGCACGTAGGGCTGGGCGCGGAACACGTTCCTGTGAATGTGAGCTTAAGTGTAGCAACCAACACTGCGGTATGAACTGTCTCATAGGATTTACCCGTGGTAACTCCTGCTGCCATTCCACAAAAAAGAAAAAAAACGAACCAAAACCCCTCTGAATGTGCCTAGTTTCTTATGCTGGTTTAGCCATGTTTTTCATGCAGCAGGAGGGTGGAGATCAACCTAATAATTTGCACTTTTCTGTAACTTAATAACCTTTTTTTGGGGGGGGGTTGCCAGTATCAGGCCTGGCTGCTGTGTTTTGGAATGATCTGTACATCTTTTTTACATAAGTAACCTGCTAGCCTCCACAGCCTCTCACAGATGTGTGTCTTGATGTAACGACTCACTATGCCCCTGCTCCAGGACATTTGTACAGAGTCAAGGAGGGACAATAGGCCACCAGCCACTCTGGAACAGTCCCCGAATAGGATGTCTAATGTATCACTGCTGCCCATACCGCTCCTCCTTCACCGCTTATTTGAAATGTGCAGCTGCTTACGTGGAAATTGCAGCGGAACAGAAGCCACATACATAACATTGTAGATTTTTGTTGTTTTCAAGGAGTAAAATTGGTCTACAGCATATTTATACATTGTTTAATGCACACATTCTGGTTATGGATTTTGTTTATCTATACTCTACGCTGCCCATATATTATACTACTGATTATTTGCAAATAATACATAAATTCTTCAAGTGGTCATGGCTGTGTCTAGTGTGGACGTTCCACTCATGGTAATCATTTATGAAAGGGTTTGAGGATGTTGTTATGCTCCCGTGAGTTTCTTCAGCCCAATATTTGACTATGATTCATCAACCCTTGCTACGCATTTATATGAAGGGATTTTTTGTGATTGGGTGTACCGGACCTCCACTATTTTGGGAATCATGGAGCTAGCTGAAGTGTGGTACAGTATTAATGCGTTTTAAAAGCAAGAAGCTATGTCTTTTCAAATGTTGGCACTCTTTAACGAACAACTTTTTTAATATGGATTTATTGAGTTTTATTAGGAGACTTCCTCTATAGTATCCATCTTTTAAAAATTTCATACTCATTTTTACTGTTTAAATTCTAATATTGTAGAATGGCCCTGATAATAACATTCTTGTATTTCATTACTATGCAGAGTGCAGAAGAAGGACTGCCACATCAATTAGCATGTGTTTCACCAGACCTTGAAGAAAGCGGAGGCTGATATTTATACAATGGTAAAGGATCGATTCATCTGAAAGTATCTTACAATCAGAAACTTCAAAAGAATTATGGACCGAAAGCTGCAAGATGGCCGCCCTTCCTGTTTCATCGTGAGTTTTTTGTTTTTAAACTGGTCGTTGTCAGCTTAACCATTTCGAATCCATGGATCAAACCGTTTTGGCCATTAGGAATTCTTAATTCGAATTCATTTGATACATTTATCTCTTGGGACTAACTGAATGTGTTTAGTTTGAAATTATTGTTATTAAAAAAAATAGAGCAAATTAAGAATTTTGTAATCATAATCTTCAAAAGGGGTGTAATATAAAGGGCCAACGGGAAGTCATCAGCATGATGATATACAGAATTAGCATGAGGAGGATGGAAGGTAAGTATCTGCAAGGAATATAAGGGAGAATGGGAAAGGGTAGTGTTTGGGGGGGGGGGGGGGGAAAACAACACCAAAACACAAGCCCCCCACCCCCCACCCCCCCCCACCCACCCACACACAAAACCTCCCCACACCACCACACAACACACCAACAAACCACACCAATCCTCCCCCCCCCCTTGGTCTCCCTCATAAACTCCCGACCCAACCCCTCTTATAGTTGCCCGGACACCGTTTCAAAATTTCCCTTTCCCTACTACTTCTTCCACCGCACCCATCTTCTCGTCCCCCCCCCATCTCCACTCACCCCCCCCCATCACTCCTTCTCCTCACCGCCCCTTCCCCTGTTCCCGCCCCCCCGCCCAACACCATCCTCCTCCACATTCTACCACTATTCCCACCTACTCCCTGTCCCCCAAACCGCAACACCTTCCCCGACTCTCCTTTCCCCCCCGTCCCCCCCCCCCCCCCCCCCCCCACCCCCCCCACCCCCCCCCCCCCCCCCCCCCCCCCCCCCCCCCCCCCCCCCCCCCCACCCCCCCCTCCCCCCCCCCCCCCACCTCCCCCCTCTCCCCCCTCCCTCCCCCCCCCCCCCCCCACCCCCCCCCCCCCGGCAAGGTTGTGGTCATTGTTGTTTCAGAAGGACCTCTATGAATTCATGATGATGTACAGCTTGATGTGGGTACCTAATATGTTCATAAGAAGAGTATGAAATCTTCCTCTGACGCACATTGTGGCCTTAATAATTATTATGATTCAATAAAGATATTTCACTTGGAGGTAATAAGCCAATTGTGGAAAGTTAAGTGTAATCATAAGAGATTGAGAGTTTTTTTTATGAGACTTAGCTAAAATACAAAACTCCCTTACTGAGAGATTATATCTCTGCCTGCATTATATGATTTCTTAGGGTTCTGAATAAAAAATCAAACCATCTAGAAAACATGTCGTGAATATCATAGACGGAATGTGATCTTACTTCCATGCAGCAAGAGCTGGGCCGACACAAGAGATTTACTTTTATCTGAAAGCTTTATTCTACCATACATTCACTTTCTTATCTACCAAACAGATAATTTTTTTAGTTTTGATTATTTTTCCAAAAAGTAATTACAAAAAAACGGAAAATGATAAATAAATTTAGTTTCTCAACCAGAAATGATTAGTAAATTTAGCTATGAGAATATGTCATCGCCTTACTGTGCTTTATTGAAACTCCATACAGTGATACTAGACTCCAGGCCTTCATTTAGCCTGATCTCTAAGCACCAAAGTATCCTTGTGGTCTAAGAAGCAGATAAAAAAAATAATATGAAAAACCTAAAAATTCTAATCACCCCCCTTTCCCTAGACATGATTATAAAAATGATTAAACAAATATAAAATCAAAACATACAAAAAAACCGTAGGTATCCCCGTATCCTAAAATGCCCAGTCGATCATATATAAAAATGGTGATCCGGCAACCTGTAATGGAAACATTCCAAACTGCCACGTTTGTCGCCATTTGGCAACTCAAAAAATTTAGATTATCAAGAGGTTAAAATGCCAAAATGTTTTGTTTTAAAGTTGTTTTTTAAAATTTTTTAAAATCTGTTAAAAAAACATATTAAACTAATATAAATTTGTATCCCCAGAATCGTCTAATCCAGGAATAAAGGAGAAGTTCATTTGGAATGAAAAGTGAAAGGGTAAGCAACAAGAAAGTGGCATACATGTGGTTTTTGTCAATTTCACCAACATTTGGTTAGTTTTTCCGCTTCCCGATACCTGGTATGGAATATTTAATACAATCACTGTAAGTACAATTTGTGATTGCACAACAAGCTAAACACAGCTTGTATATTGCAAAATAAAAAACTTATGGATTGTGGGGTGCAAAAAACGCGAACACAAAAATGGGCCAAATTGGTAAGGGGTTAAGTGGGGCCGAGGTTCAGGAGCATCCCACACTACCCAGATATATGCCAGATTGGCGGGCTGTGCATCAATCCGGAATATTGATCATCCAAACGCGATTTAAAGTCAGGTGTGGTAATCTGTTGCCCCTGGAGGTAACATGTGGAGAGAGTCATGACAGGGCACAATGAAACGGTTATATCTTCCCAACTGTGCCACATGTAAACACAGTTTCTCATTCATTTTAACGAATTTAACCTTACTATTGGACGGAATTGTTTCTAGGTGATACATAACGCCGGAGGACACAATTACAATCGTGTTAGGAAAAACATTTGTACTAAAGGGGAGAGTAGATTGTTCAAAATGAGATCAGAACTTTTTGTTTCTAGATGCCAGGATTCAAAGAAGATAAAGCCATTTTAAACGTATCATCCCTCTAGCCCGTCACTGAGGATCAGAAAGAGAGAAGCAGCTGAGAGTTTACAGAAAAGTGGACATTGTGTTGTACATATTATTAAGATATTTTGGTAAAGGTTTTTCCATTTATAATTAAAAAAACACTGGGTAATTATCAATTAAAATTCATTGTACATTTTTAGTATTATAGTATGATGCACGGAGTTCTTAGTCCCTGATACGTAGCAGAGCAGACAGTCAGTTCGCTAACTTATTGAGGAATACAGTTGAACACACTAGGGAATCGGAAGAGAAAATTGTACAAGTCCTGCAATCAGGAGCTTAAAAAGGTGTGTATATATTTTACCCTAATGTTAATTGGATAACAAATATTGTACACCTATGTTTATCCAGATAACGGAGGAGAAATCAAAAACAAAACAAATATGGACAAAGAAATGTATGAAAAAAATGTAAATACTTTATTTTACACAAATGATAATAACATACTGATTAAAATGATGTTGGTGGGGGTGACCCCAGTGAGACGCAAAAAAGAGAGTGTATTCCAAGACAGCAGATCACCATATATGAAATAATAAATATATATATATAAGGGGTATACATGGGGGAGGTATGACACAAGTATGAAACAACCCCGGGGGCTGTTGTTATCGGCAGTGACCCGAATACAATGGGGAGTTTGTTTTGTCTGAACATGATAATTTCATGATTACTATGCATAAACACAATTGTGTCAGACCCCCCTACGTACTCATTATCAAACACACACTGGCAACTGTGCTATATATATTTATTATCATATATTGTGATACTGCTGCTTGGAAACAACTCTCTTTTTGGTCTCCACTTGGGCCGACATCAATTTGAATCAGTATGCTTATTATCAAATTTGTGTAACATAAAGTCTTAAGTTTTCATACCTTTCTTGTCTATGTTTGTTGTTGTTGGATATTGGATTTCTCATCTTTATATGGACTGAAAATAGGTTGTACATATTGGGAAAATAAACGTGCCATAATAGATCAATATACTCTCCCCATAGTGATCAGTCCGTGGCAAGGCATTGTCTTTGTGTTTCAGATTTGCTAAATCACCTACAAAAACCTCTGGTTATTAGAAGAACATGTCGAACTTCTTTTTGTGAGCATCATATATTTTTTTTTATACTAACATAAGAACAATGGGGGCCTAGTGAGCAACCAAGTGAAGCCAGTACACTAAATGAATAAATAATGACAAAGATGGAAAAGGTATAAGGCGGTCCCCTATTTAAGGATACCCAAACTTACAGAAGACACCTAGTTAAACGGACACCTCTGCCCACTGCAAACCTCTGGTCAAAAGCTCTCTGGAGCTGTTCTGTAGATCCCAGGACTGCAATGATCAGCTGTATGGTGTCTGTACTGAAGTTTATTTGATAATGCCTTGGTCCCATTACCAGCAAAAAATTTGTCACTAGGGCAAAAAAAGTTTTTTGTCGGATCTACAAATATAGAATTTTACTAATTCAACTTAAGAAACAAAACCATGGAAACCCCTCTTGTACGTACACAGGGATTGCCTGTATAAGAAAAAGTTTGTTGTTGCGAATACATCCCACCAGTAGCTTCCTATTCCTTTGTATAGTCGATCAGCCCCGACAGCAGGTTCACTACATAACACAATGTAAGCCACGTTCAGGTTCTCAGAACTGCCTGGTAAGCATGATTTAATTGTTTTCCTGTGAGTTTAGATTGTCCCACCAGCCATCGCCAATCACATTTTTATACTTTGTTTCTTCTGTAGCCTAGATTAAGCGATATAGTACATTGTGAGGATTGCCACCACCATCGACCAATGTGGGGCATTAACAAAACCCTTAGTTCAGGAAACTTCTAGAAGTTGCAGTCAGGACTCCGCAGGAGTCTGCAGAGAAGACCTGGGAGTTTGCACTCCCCAGTTACAGATCACGAACATCAAGAGACTCTCGAAGAGTCGTGCAGCCAGCCAACCCCAGGACCATAGCATGTGTGAGCCCCTCCCTGCCTGATTGTAGGTGAATTATTATGAGGAACGGGATAGTCAATCCTTACATTCAAGGTGATACCGAAGCCAACCCATTACAAGCTAGGAGAAGATTCGAGCCTTTCCATGACAACATCTACCGATCCATCAAGCGCGTGATTCCCTGAATTTCCTCCCTCTTATTAGTCTCCTACCTTTTCGTCCTCGCACCCCTACAACTGCCAGCCCTACCTCCACCATCCTGTTAAGGGCATCGTTATATGCTGGTTCCGGTCTTTCAAATAACGAACTGTATTATTTTCGTGTCAACGTCTAGCTCGTCTGTCCCTGCTACTACGGCTGTCACCATCACGGCGACACCTTCCCCCAGAGCAAGCCCATACTCTAGACACAAAGGATTGTTCCCATGGTGAACCTGTATAAAGCCGCGCTCTCGGCTACATCATTTCTCTTGCAGCGCCTGTGAGACCGCACGTGCTTGGATGACTCCATTCTTGTAAGGACAGCCCTCTCCGGGTCCCCCATACCAAGCCTTGTGACCAGCTGCCTCGGCCCACACCGCCGCTACTCAGTACTTGCGGGACCCCCCGTTGCTCAGCCCTAATCTATGCCCCGAGAATGCAACCCGCGTGTAGAGATGTTTGTCATATATACCTAGACCTATCTAGTATACCCTATCTATCTATCTACGCTATCTATCTATCTATCTTCTATTCTCTATCTATCTCTCATCTATCTATCTATCTATCTATCTATCTCCTATCCTTCATATCTATCTATCTATCTCCTATCTATCTCCTATCTATCTATCTCCAATCTATCTATCATCATATCTATCTACTATCGTCCTATCTATATTCTCCTATCTATCTATCTCCTATCTATCTATCTCCTACTATCTATCTATCTCACTATCTTATCTATCTATCTCTCCTATCTCTCTATCTATCTCCATCTATCTATCTTCCTAGCACACACAGCAACCCCTCGCCAATGCAAGGCAGATGAAGTGGTTGAGAATACGTCCCATCATGTAGCTTGCTGGCCTGTGTAGGGTCTAGTCAGCCCCACAGCATGTCACTACAAACACGCTACTAGTCCTTATAGGACACAGGGGACATTGCAGTGGTAGATCCTGCCTGTGGTAAGGGCAGAGTTAGTGTTGTTGTGATTATAATGTGTCAAGGCCATCACGGAGTTTACAACACTGTGTTCTTGGCTGAGATGTAATTGGAGAGCAGCACCACCGTTACCGAGTGGGAGTACAACACCCCTAGGAGGACAGGCAACTTCTAGAAGTGAGGTTCCCTCCGAAGAGAAGATAGAGCAGTCAGGACCTAGGAGTCTGCAGACAGACCTGGAGTTACTCCAGTACAGACTCTGTACAGCTAGCATACCAGACCAGAGCAGAGAGCCTAGCCCCTGCCTGAAGAGTGGAACTAATAGCTAGTAGTGGAGAAAGGGGTATCATCCTACCTTTAATGGGTGACACCTGAAGCAACCCCAGGACAAGCTGAACATCCTTCCAGACAGACAGGCTACCTCCCACAGCCTGCCCTCTGCATCCAGGCTGGCGATCTACATCCTGTGGTCCCTCCAACTACATCTAACTCAGCATCTCCCACCATCTGATTAAGTCGGCGTTAATTACTTTCCTGTCTGTTCATAAGAACTGTAAGTTATTTCGTTCAACGTCTGCCTCCCGTCTGGTCCCTGCTACTAACGGCTGTCCCATCAAGGGGCACCCTGTCCACTACGAGACCATACCTAGACACAAATGGTGTCCCATGGAGAACCGAACTTTGAGGCAGCCTCTCCCTCATCATTTCTTGCACCACCACACCTGCTGGAGACCTGCCATTCTGTAGGACAGCCCTCCGGTCCCCCATACCGTCACTGTGACACTAGCGGCCTAGGTTCCTCAACCCCCGCCAGCTACTCAGGTACTTGCGGGCCCCGGCTGCCTCCAGCCCCGAGAAACAGTCTAGTCCCCCGTGGGGGATGTTGTCATATATCCTACACTATCTATATCCTATCTATCTATCTCCTATCTATCTATCTATCTCTATCTTCTATCTATCTCTCTTATCTATCTCTATCTATCTATCTCCTATCTATCTATCTATCTATCTATCTATCTATCCTATCTACTATCTATCTAGTCATCTATCTATCTATCTATCTAATCTATCTTATCTCGGTCTATCGGATCTATCTCCAATCTATCTATCTATCTTTATCTTCTTCATCTATCTCTAACTATTCTATTTCCTATCTATCTCCTATCTTATCTCCTATCTATCTATCTCCTATCTACTATCTTCTCCATTCGTATCTATCTATCTATCTACTCCTATCTATCTGATCTATCTCCTATCTATCTTCTCCTCCTATCTGCAAACACCCTCGCCGATGCAAGGCAGAGGATGGGTTGAGAATACGCGTCCCATCATGTAGCTTGGCCTGTGTAGTGGTCATAGTCCAGCCCACACAATGTCACTACATAACACTACATCCTTATAGGACACAGGGTAACCATTCCGTGATAGATCCTGCCTGGTAAGGCAGGAGTTAAGTGTTTTGTGTGATGTAATATGTGTCACCCAATCACATGTGTTACACAACTGTTTCTGTGAGCTGATGTATGGTGGAGGAGCAGCACCACCACCTGACCATGGGAGTACAAACCCTGGACAGGAAACTTTCAAGAAGTGAGTTCCCCTCAGAAAGAGTAGAGAGCAGTGACCTAGGAGTCTGCAGAAAGCAGACTGAGTTACTCCAGTCATACTCTGTACAGCTAGCATACCAGAACCAGAGCAAGGAATAGCCTAGCCCTGGCCTGAAGAGTGGAACTAGATGAGCTAGTAGTGAGGAAGGGGTATCATCCTACGAAAAGGGTGACAGAACCCACCCCTGAAGCAGTCCACCAGGACAGAGCTGGTAGCTCCTTTCCAACTAGCACAACAGGGCTACGCGTCCCAGCCTCCCACCTGTTTATTCCAGCTGTCGAATCGTCAATACTGTGGCCTCCCCCACTCGATCTCGCCTCCAGCGTCTGTTAAAGGCACGTTGCTGCTTCCTGTCGTTCCAAAAAGACTGTAAGTTTGTTTGTTCAACGCTCTCCGTCTGGTCCCTGCATACTACTCTGTCACCATCCAGGGCACCCTGTCCACCACACAGAGACTCATACTCTAGACACCAAAGGGTTGCCCCAGGGAAACCGCTATCATAGCACGCCTCTCCCTCATCATTTCTTCCAACACCACCCTGCTGGAGACCTGCCAGGCTGTAGGACAGCCCTCCGTCCCCCATACCAAGCACTGTGACACTAGCGTGCTAGCCGCAGCCGCCCCACTCACTCGTACTGCGCCCGGCCTGACTCCAGCCCAAGAAAAGGCTGCCCCGGTGGGGGATGTTGCATATATCCTACCTATCTACATCCTATCTATCTCTGTATCTATCTATCTATCTTCTATCTATCTATCTATCTCTGTATCTATCTATCTCCTATCTATCTATCTATCTATCTATCTCCTATCTATCTATCTCTGTATCTATCTCTCCTATCTATCCTCTATCTCTTCTCTATCTCCATCTTATCTATCTATCTATCTCCTATCTATCTACATCATCTATCTCTGTATCTGTATCTATCTATCTATCTATCTATCTATCGATCTATCTATCTATCTATCTAGCTCTCTATCTATCTATCTCGTAATCTCCTATCTATCCCTATCTACTCTATCTATCTATCTATCACTATCTATCTATCTAAATCTATCTATCTATCTCCTATCTATCTATCTATCTATCTATCTATCATCTATGTCTCTATCTATCTATCTCCTATCTATCTCCTATCTATCTATCTATCTATCTATCCTATCTATCTATCTATCTCCTATCTCCTATCTATCTCCTATCTATCTATATATCTAACTCTCTGTTGACTCTGTAAGGGGGTGAGGGAGTTGTGGTTGACCTCTCGTATTGGCGTCTAAGGGGATAAGTGACCCTCCTTCCACATGTAGGGGAACTGATGCAGTGTTTGGATTAGGTCTGGTCATTAGTTGCTTCTAGTTCCGCATAGAACAGGTCCGGTGTCTAATACTCAGGTTCTCAGGTAGAAGTGAAGTCCGAAACTATATTTCTGCCTCATCTAAAAGATTTTGCATTTTGTATACTTTCCCACAATGAGGCCCCAAAGATCACAAGCAGAGAGCGCCCTCTAGTGGCATGTCATAAATGACCAATTTAAGTTTTACAATATTTTTTTACTCATTTTGTTGAACTTTTTACGAGCCAAATAATTCTATTTTATACCCAGTTCCCAATAAGCTTTTCAGACCTGGTAGGTTTTTTAAAATTTTATTTTAATCACATGACTTCCTCAGCTGTGTTTACGTTTAAATCCTGTTAGCATAATATAATATAATCTCTGTACTGTGACATCACTGTGTGTATTATCCTGTCCTGTGACATCACTTGTGTATTATCCCTGTACTGTGACATCAGCTGTGTGTATTATCCGTACTGTGACATCACTGGTGTGTATTATCCCTGTACTGTGACATCCTGTGTGTATTCTCTGTACTGTGAAATCACTGTGTGTATTATCCCCTGTACTGTGACATCACTGTGTTTATCCCTGTACTGTGACTATCGCTGTGTGTATTATCTCTGTAACTGTGAAATCGCTGTGTGTTTATCCCTGTACTGTGACATCGCTGTGTGTATATACCTTGTCTGTGACATCACTGTGTGTTTATACTTCTGGACTCAGTTTGTATCTCTGTACTGTGACATGCTGTGTGTATATTCCCTGTACTGTGACATCACTGTGTGTATATATCCCTGTACTGTGTACTCACTGTGTGTATTATCCCTGTACGGTACTCACTGTGTGTATATCTCTGTACTGTGACATCACTGTGGTATATCCCTGTACTGTGACATCACTGTGTGTATTATCCCTGTCTGTGACATCACTTGTGTATTCCCCTGACTGGACTCACTGTGTGTATTATCCTGTACTGTGACAATGTGTGTATTTCCCTTGTACTTGACATCACTGTAGTATTATCTCTGTACTGTGACATCACTGTGTGTATTATCCCTGTACTGGGACCATCACTGTGTGTATTATCCCTGTACTGTGACATCACTGTGTGTATTATATCCTGTACTGTGACATTCGCTGTGTGTTTTATCCCTGTGCTGTGACATCATGTGTGTTTATCTCTGTACTGTGACAATCACGGGGTGTATTAATCCCTGTACTGTGACATCCTGTGTGTATTATCCCTGTACTGTGACATCGCTGTGTGTATTATCCCTGTTGGACTCACTGTGTGTATTATTCCTGTACTGTGACATCACTGTGTGTATTTATCCGTACTGTGACATCACTGTTGGTATTATCCTCTGTCCTGTGACAATCACTGTGTGTATTATCCCTGTACTTGTGACATCACTGTGTATTATCCCTGTACTGTGCACTCACTGTTGGTATTATCTCTGTACTGTGACATCACTGTGTGTATTATCCCTGTACTGTGACATCACTGTGTGTATTATCCTGTACTTGTACATCACTGTGTTGTATTATCCCTGTACTGGACATCACTGGTGTGTATTATCCCTGTACGTGACCACTGTGTGTATTCCTGTACTGTGACTCGCTGTGTGTATTCTCCCTTGTACTGATGACATCACTGTGTGTGTATCCCTGTACTGTGACATCACTGTGTGTTTATCCTTACTGTGACAATCGCTGTGTTATATCCTTACTGTGACTCACTGTGTGTATTATCCCTTACTGTGACATCACTGTGTGTATTTCTCTGTACTGTTGACATCCTGTTGTATTTCCCTGTACTGTGACAATCGCTGGTGTGTATTATCCCTGTACTGTGACTCACGTTGTTGTATTAATTGCCCTGTACTGTGACATCACTTGTGTATTATCCCTGTACTGTGACATCACTGTTGTATTATCCCTGTACTGTGACATCCTGTGTGTATTATCCCTGTACTGTGACATCACTGTGTGTAGTATCCCTGTACTGCTTGACCTCACTGTGTGTGTTAACCCTGTACTGTGACATCCTGTGTGTATTATCCCTGTACTGTGACTCACTGTGTGTATTTCCCTGTACTGTGACATCACTGTGTGTATTATCCCTGTACTGTGACACGCTGTGTGTATTATCTCTGTACTGTGACATCGACTGTGTTATTATCCCTGTACTGTGACATCTGCTGTGTGTTTAAATCCCTGTACTGTGACATCACTGTGTGTATTAATCTCTGTACTGTGACATCGCCTGTGTGTATTTCCCGTGCTGTGACCATCACTGTGTGTATTTCTCTGTACTGTGACATCACTGTGTTGTATTATCCCTGTACTGTGACTTCACTGTGTGTATTATCCCTGTACTAGTGACCATCCTGTTGTATTATCCCTGTACTGTGACATCGCTGTGTGTATATCCTGTCACTGTGACATCTCTGTGTGTATATCCTGTACTGTGACATCACTGTGTATCTATCCCTGTCTGTGACATCGGCTGTTGTATTATCCCTGTACGTGACATCACTGTGTGTATTATCCCTGTACTTGTACATCGTCTGTGTGTTTTATCCCGTGTATCTGTGACATCCGTGTGTTATATCCCTGTACTGTGACATCACTGTTGTATTATCCCTGTATGTTTGACATCCTTGTGTAATTATCCCTGTACTTGATGACATCCTGTGTGGTATTTATACCTGTACTGTGACATCACTGTGTGTATTATCTCTGTACGTGCATCCCTGTGTGTGTATTTCTCCTGTACTGTGACATCCTGTGTGTATTATCCCTGTACTGTGACATCCTGTGTGTATTATCTCCTGTACTTGTGACACTCACTGTGTGTATTCCCTGTACTGTGACATCAGCTGTGTGTATTATCCGCGTACGATGTGACATCACGTGTGTATTATCCTGCTACTGTGCCATCACTGTGTGTATTATCCTGTACTGTGACATCACTGTGTGTATTATCTCTGTACTGTGACATCCTGTGTGTATTATCCCTGTACTTGACATCGCTGTGTGATTATCCCTGTACTGTGACATCCTATCTGTGTGTATTATCCCTTGTACTGTGTACATCAGACACTGTGTTTATCCCTGTACTGTGACATCACTGTTTGTATTATCCCTGTACTGTGACATCACTGGTGTGTATTATCCTGTACTGTACATCACTGTGTGTATAATCTCGGTACTGTGACATCCTGTGTGTATATCCCTGTACTGTGACATCACTGTGTGTATCCCTGTACTGTGACATCACTGTGTGTATATCCCTGACTGTGACTCACTGTGTGTATTATCCTGTACTGTGCATCCTTGTGTGTATTATCCCGTACTGTGACATGCACTGTGTGTATTATCCTGTATGTGACCTCACTCTTGTGTAGTATCTCCCCTGTACTGTGACATCACTGTGTGTATATCCTGACTAGTGACATCACTGTGTGTATTATCTGTACTGTGGACATCACGTGTGTGTATTATCCCTGTACTGTGACATCACTGTGTGTATTATCCTGTACTGTGGACTCGCTGTGTGTTTATCCCTGTACTGTGACATCACTGTGTGTATATACCCTGTACTGTGATAATCGCTGTGTGTGATTATCCTGTACTGTGTACATCACGGTGTGTATTATATCCCTGTACTGTGGACATCACTCTGTGTTTATCCGCTCGTACTGTGACATCACGTGTTGTATTCCTCTTACTTGTGACATCACTGTGTGTATTATCCCTGTAACTGTGACATCACTGGTGTGTATTATCTCTGTACTGTGACATCCTGTGTGTATTATCATCCCTGTACTGTAACATCACTGTGTGTATTAATGTACTGTACACCTGTACTGTATACATACTGTGTGTATTATCCCTGTACTGTGACATCACTGTGTGTATTATATCTCGTACTGTGACATCACTGTGTGTATTATCCCTGTACTGGACATCACTGTGTGTATTATCTCTGTACTGTGACATCCACTGTGTGTATTATCCTGTACTGTGACATCACTGTGTGTATTATGCCATGTACTGTGACATCACTGTGTGTATTACCCTGTACTGTGACATCACTGTGGTTGTATTAATCTCCTGTACTCGTGACATCACGTGTGTAGTATCTCTCTGTACTGTGACAATCGCTGTGTGTATTATCCCTGTACTGTGCATCCTGTGTGTATTATCCCTGTACTGTGAACATTGTCGCTGTGTGTATTATCCCTGTATACTGTGACATCCTGTGTGTATTATCCCTTGTACTGTGACATCACTGTGTGTATTATCCCTGTAACTGTGACATACTGTGTGTATTATCATCTCGTACTGGTGACATGTCGCTGTGGTGTATTATCCCGTACTTTGGTGGATCCTGTGGTTTGTTATTCTCCCTGTACTGTGACATCCTGTGTGGTATTACTCCCTGTATTGTGACATTCACTGTGCTTATTATCCCTGTACATGGACATCCGTGTGTATTATCCCTGATGACATCGTTTGTATTTCCCTGTACGTGACATCACTGTTATGTATTATCCCTGTACTGTGACATCACTGTGTGGTATTATCCCTGTCGTGACATCCTGTTGTTATATCCTGTACTGTACATCATCTGTGTGTATTATCCCTGTACTGTGACATCACTGTGTGTATTATAGTCTCTTTATGTGACATCACTGTGTGTAGTAATCCCGGTACTGTGACATCACTGGTGGTATTATCGTACTGGACAATCGCTGTGTGTATTATCTCTGTACTGTGACATCACTGTGTGTATTATCCCTGTACTGTGACATCACTGTGTGTATTTATCCATCCCTGTACTGTGACATCACTGTGTGTTATTGTCCCCTGTACTGTGTGACAATCACTGTGTGTATTATCCCTGTACTGCATCACTGTGTGTATTACTCCCTGTACTGTGACATCACTGTGTGTATTACCTCTGTACTGTGACCACTGTGTGTATTACGTCCACTGTGTACTGTGTACATCACTGTGTGTATTATCCCTGTACTGTGACATCACTGTGTGTATTAATCCCTGTACTGTGACATCACTCTGTGTGTATTATCCCTGTACTGTGACATCACTGTGTGTATTATCCCGTACTGTGACATCACTGTGTGTATTTATCCTGTACTGTACATCACGTGTGGTATGACTCCGTACTGTTGACATCCCGCTGTGTTGTATGATCTCTGTACTGTGACATCACTGTGTGTATTATCCTGTACTGTGACATCACTGTGTGTATTATCCTGTACTGTGACATCACTGTGTGTATTATCCCTGTACTGTGACATCACTGTGTGTATTATCCCTGTACTGTGTACTTTATCCTTCATATTCTGCTTATGGTGATGACGTCGTTATTTATGTTGTTGCATGTTAAAGGGAACCTGTCACTAGGATCACACATTTTCACCTAATAATAGGTGTTTTTCGCCTTTTTAATGCTTTTTAATTTCCTTTATAATTTCTTATTTTGGACTTGGGTGAATTTGGGTGAAATCCCTGTGCTAATTGTTACATCACAATGATTTCATCCCCCAGTTTTCCTTAAAGAAAATCTACCGCCAGGATGAAGGATTGTAAACCAAGTGCACTAACATCCTGGTGTGGGCTCCCTACAGAGCCGGATCCGCTCTTCTTGCAGCTTCTTCCGCCCTTGTTTTTATGACATAAAGGTTTTAAAATTATACAAATGAGCCTGAGGGGCTCTAGGTTCCCTTGACATCTATGGAGCCAGAGCCCCTCAGGTTAATTTGTATAATTTTTTAAACCTTGTTTTGGTAAAAACAAGGTTCCAATAAGCTAAATTAAGAGCAGATCCTGCCAGAGGGGGCGCACACCAGTATGTAAGTGCTTGGTTTACAATCCTTCATCCTGGTAGTAGATTTCCTCTAAGAAGATACAATTAAAGGCTAATTCGAACTTTTAGCAGCTTTATTGTTCTAAGTGAATGTATTCAGTGTGTAGAGCAGATTACTGCGCCGCGCTTTGAGGTTTGGCGTCTTTGCAGCCCCCTCTGTAGCGATGCCAAAGCCCTTGGCGTTTAAGTAGCGGAATAAGCGACACTTCTGCTGAGCCCTGATAGAGAGACAAAGCCAAAAACTGCCCAAAACAGCCCCGGATGCTTCCCCCGACAGCGAGAGAGGAATATCCAACATCAACAGACACGGAAAAGAAGATATTTTAACCTAAAATGATGAAAACTTCTCTGGGGCAGTAATTAGGAGGCTCCCCGGAGACTGGGCACAATATTCCCTGCACAAGAGCAGAATTAAAGGGACGGGACAGGATCCACTTTATGCACAGACACTCGTTCAGCTCTCACCCTGGGTATCAGCTATAGAGGGGGCACCTGTGATGTCATAGCTGTGAGGTAGGGGCACGACCTGATGGGATTGGCTCCCATAGCAAACTTTTAACCCCTCCTTCTCATACATGTTACCCCTCCTTTATTATTAATTCAGTGTCCGCAACCTCTAGTGTACCCGCTTTTCTATAGCCATCCCCACTTTGAAGACTTTCTGTTGAACCCCCTTTTGTAGCCCCACAACTTATTATGACCCCTAAAGGAAACCGGTGATCAAGCACGGGCACAACAAAACCTCACCACCTCCACCCACTGGGACTACTTTAATAAGTGCAGTGCAGGCGTCCAAGCTTAAATCTTCCTCCTCCCACCAGTAAAATCATTTCCCATACGTTTTCTGCCTTTTGGCTATGTTGGCCACTCTTACTAGTGTGTAGCTCCACCCACTACTGTGTGGCCCCGCCCATTAGAGGGTTTGTGAAATGTGGACAAGTTCTTCAGTTTCCACACACTGCTCACCGCATTCTGGTAAGGACAGGAAGTGGACAGGAAGAGGACAGGAAGAGGACAGGAAGTGGACAGGAAGAGGACTTCCTGTCTGCTGAGTGACAGATGTGAAGGGACACTGAGATGTCAGTCAAAAAAAGGAGGCGTGGGTTTGCATATTCATGTTTGCGTCAGTTTCCTCCAGGTCCTCCGGTTTCCTCCCACACTCCGAAACATACTGGTAGGTTGATTAGATTGTGATTAGATAGAAGGCAGCATCAGGCACTGGAAGTTATACAGAGGCTGCGGCAGGAAGAAAATCTCTCCTTTGACTTTGTATTGATTATTCTGGGGCACTTCATTGTAGACTCCTCCACCATCTACCACCAGGATGAAGCATTGTAAACCAAGCACATACTGGTGTGCGCCCCCTCTGGCTGGATCTGCTCTTATTTAAGCTTCCTGTGCCCTTGTTTTTAAGAAAAAAAGGCTTTAAGATTTATGCTCCAGGCTTCATTAACACCTTTGGAGCTCAGAGCCCTCAAGCCTTTTTTTTTTTTTTAAACCAGGGCACAAGAAGCTAAAAGATGAGCAGACTGAATCCAATTGCGTGCAATGCAAGCCCCGGCGCGATCCCTGAAAACATCAGAAAACCTGACCGAAATACGGCCACGGGCCCTTAGTAAATAAGTCCCACTGTACATTGTGTAATACTTCATTTGTCCTGTGGTGGCGCTATAGGGAAATTCAATACTTTCCACTGATCAGTGGAATAAGAAGGTGTAACCAGCAGTGATAGCCGCTTACATGACATTTACCGTGGCCTTTTCTGCTGCGACATCTGAAGGCTCCACCTTGCGCTCCCTGAAACAAACCCTTCTTAAAAATGGATGTACAATACAGGTCAGTCAGATAATCTTCCAGATCTATAAATGATGTCTCCAGCCGGGCAGTTGTATGGAGCCTCCTCCCTGTAGTCCAGTGCTCCGTGGCTCTAGTGCTCTGTGGCTCCAGTGCTCCGTGGCTCCAGAGCGTCTGCTGCCTCCAGATGATTGCAGATAGCGAGGACCTAAAGGCGCAGAACCTCCAGTGCACGGGAGCGGACGATCAGAGACGAGCCGGAACAGGATAAAATCAATAACAATCCTGGGATCTGCTAGTTTTAGCTTATTTGTAGCTTCTAGTCAGCATTAAGATACAATTTACACAAATTGGTTCATTTGAAACCAGTAAGTGACCGGCAGAATTTTTTGCTTTTGCCAAATGTTTCTTTCTCAGACCTGTCCTTGTTATACCATCAAATGTAATGGGAAATCATGTGTGACTATGTGATAGGAGACGGGAGTTATTTTGGTTTCCTCTTTCAGTGTAAAAACTTTTTCTTCATTCTTATTTTTTCAATCTCTTAATAAACTTTCAGGGTAACCCATTGGGGCAGATTTACTTACCCGGTCCTGTTGCGATCCAGCGGCGCGTTCTCCGACGAGGATTTGGGTCTTCTGATGATTCACTAAAGTCGTGTGCCCAATGTCCAGCAGGTGTCGCTATCCTATCCTGGGTGCAGGTAAGTGCATGTCAAGCAACACATTTTTTTAAAAAAATGCCACGGTTTTTCTGAATCCGTCGGGTTTACCAACGGCCACGCCCCCTGATTTCCGTCACATGCATGCCGCCGCCGATGCGCCGCAAAACCCAGGGGCAATTCAACGCAAACCGGTAATCTTGGGAATCTTTTTCCATCGTACTTTCTCTCAAGTCTTTTCATCTGTCCTCTCACAATGACAGCAGGTAAATACAATAAAACTATTTACATCCACAGACTTAAAAAAGTTTTTGTTTCTATAGCCCCTCCCCCTTCTCTATACATTTCCAAATCTACAAAACAAACAGTTCTCTCCCCCATTTCATATGTAAACGTCAAGTTGAAAGTATTCTCACTCATATAATCCACAAACTGTTTAAATCCGGTCTCATTCTACGCCACAAAATAATGCAACCGTCACTGCATCTTTTACATACCATCAGATCATATTTATACATGGTTTTTCAGAAAAAATAAATTCCTCGTCCCAATGTTCCACATACAGGTTGGCAAAACTTGGGCCAAATGTTGCCCCTGGTCCTTCTCTTTGAATGATGAAAGGACCATCAAACAAAAAATAATTATGCTTTAAATAAAATTTAATCCCTTCAATGACAAACTGTTCACTCAGATCTGAAACCCTTCTTAAAGGACATCTACCACCAGATGAGTGTCCTAAATCGGCTGCTCGTTACGTCTATGGGATGGGGGGGACCTTGTTGTACATGTATTTCTGCTTCCTTATTGCCAAAACTTTGTAAAAGTGCCGGAGGCGCTCAGGCAGACGGCGCCCAAGCTGCAAGCCTCCTCCTGCTCCCGGCCAGGAAACTAGGAGAGAGGACTCACCCCGCTCTCGCCACGGCCCGACTCTCACATAACAGCCGAATCCTTGTACCCTGGCCGGCGGCAGGAGGAGGCTTGCAGCGGGGGTTGTGCATAAATTAAAGTCCGTGGAAGCTGAGAGGCACTTCGCCGCCTTCAGCCTGAGCGCCACCGGCACTTTTATAAAGTTATTATTGCGGCGATAAAGAAGCCGAAATACAAGTAAAATGCGATCACCCCATCCCCTAGACCAGTGGTGGCGAACCTATGGCACTCAGAGTGCTCTCTGTGGACACTCAAGCTCAGCACAGAGTTCACCAGGACTCAAAGAATCTAACTGCAGTTTCACATAAGTCAAGATTTACTAAACTCAGTGCTATTTGAACCCTTTAAGTATCTCATATGTCCTCACAGGGTGGCACCTCAGTAGCCAAGCATGCATGAGATACATCCTGGAAAATAGGAGCCATAACTTTAGATCCCTGGCACCTAGAATCTCTTGGCAGCTTGGGACTGAAGGAAAAGAGTGAAGGTGTGGAGAGGACCAGAATATCTTTGAAGGTCCTCCTGTTGGCCTCACAACTCTTCCTGTACAGCAGGACCCTAGAGAGACGCTAAAGTGATATTCCGGATTTGCCCTCCTGCTTTCAATTGTATCAGTGTCCTTTCGAGACAGGTAGGTTAGGAGAACAGTTCAACAAATAAATAAAGTACTGCTTCTACTGGCACTTTGTGATAAATGCGTGGGTTTTGGTTGTAGTCTGGGCACTCGGTCTAAAAAAGGTTCACCATCACTGCCCTAGACGTAACAAGCAGCCTATTAGTAATCTGCTGGTAAATGTCCTTTAAAGGAAATGTTTTAATCCTGCTGATAGATGTCCTCTAACCTCTTTCTATCACAGCCATTGCTAGAGGTATATAGTAAAGACACATCACAAGAACACAATAAAATACCAGTGGTTGGTTTATTTCCCAGACAACTAGTGAGTTAGCCTATTCCCGACACAAAAGGCCATCCTGGAAGAAGAAGTATTTCAATAACTATAGTAAAATAAATCAATGTATGGAGGTGATATTTGGTCCAGGTGAACTGATATTATTGGTCTTTAAAAAATGTATTTGGAATATTTTTCAACGCTCCCAGTACATTGCAGAGTGTTATCCTATGTATAAGTCTAGTGTTGGAGGACATAATTCCTAATAACATCATATCTTCTCCTAGGAGAATCCTAGTGACATCTTAAGACCAGCAGGTCCCTCTGCCCAGGCATACCACATACCAATGAGAAATATAAATCACATTCTCAGATGTATATTTATTTTTTAAGGCCGAAACTTCCTCTTCAAGACCCCAAAAGTGTCTGAAATCCCTGATCATAATTCATAGCTGAGATGTTAAAATCTAGAATATGAATACAGGCAGTCCCCGGGTTACGTACAAGATAGGGTATGGAGGTTTGTTCTTAAGTTGAATTTGTATGTAAGTTGAAACTGTATATTTTATAAATGTAGATCCATACAAAATAAAAATTTGACCCCAGTGACAATTGGAGTTTAAACATTTTTTGCTGTAATGGGACCAAGGATTATCCATGAAGCTTCATTACAGACACCTTACAGCTGATCATTGCAGTTTGGGACTAAAGTAAAGCATTCAGAAAGCTTCACCAGAGGTCAGAGGGGTCTGTCTGTAACTATGGGTTGTCTGTAAGTCGAGTGTCCTTAAGTAGGGGACCGCCTGTATATGATATTTCCCTGCTCCATGAAGCCATTTCCAGGACATGGCAGTCACATTGTTATTGGAGACGCCTTGTCTGCGTGGATTTGCATTTTCTATTGTTCAGGATGTGGAATCATTAGGGAATCACATGGAGACATTCCGCCCAGTAAACACTTGTAAATGAAGTTACCCAATTCTATTAGAAAGATGGATCCTTGCCACATGTGTTTAAAGGGGTTCTCCGGTGACAAAGATTGACCTCACTATACCTTATCTGCCCACACTTATCACTTTACTAATTCAGTGTCATTAAATCTTCTGCCCCCTTTTCATGAAATCAAAGTCATTCCTGTGCACTGCCAGCTCCTGCTACACTTACAGTTTCCAGAGAAACGACCTGTATACTGTCTCTGCTCTCTGGTCTGACATGTGCAGTCAGCTCCTTGTTCCCTGCTGGGGGGTGTGGCTGCACCTTCCTCTGTATGAAGAAGCTGTGCTGACCAGGGGGATTGTGGGAGATGTAGTCTTTAAGCAGAATTGGGGCAGCCATTTTGCAGCAGTGAGCTGTGAAGTGACAAGTGAAGGAAAAGAAAGTATACAGCCCAGGGTGGTGAGGTAAGGGTGTGCAACTATAATATATGCAAAAGAACTGGTTAGTTAAAAAAAAAAAGTACATATAGTGACCGGAGAACCCCTTTAAGGGAAGGTGGTGAAAGGACAAACCCCAGAGTATCATCAATGCTCAGCCGGGCTGATAAGGAAGTGGCACCGACACCCTTCATTTACATGGAAGTTCTTTTATATTTAGAGTAAGACATCTCAAAGAGGGGGCCGACCAAGGGGTATAAGAGACTCCAGTAGGACTCACATGCAGAGAACTTCTTGGAGGAAGATCTTACTGGAGGAGCTTAGACTGAGACACAGAATGGAGAAAGAGCAGGTCTATGTATGTGCGGAGGAGGGAGCCCGGGAAGGAGGACGTGACCCTGGTGCCAGGGAACCCCAGAATGGTGAGTACTGACAGACTTTTTATTCATTGCTTTTTATAAATGATTGCTCATCTGTTTCCCTTCCTTCTGCCTATAGTCACTTCCCAGTAATGCATCCAAAAACCTGATCAGCGGAAGAGTTGTAAGAGCGCTGAGCCAGATCATGAATATATGTTACAGAATATATTGTACCCAATATACTGCAGACAGAAGTGTGTGGATAAAGGGAACAGGAATTCAGAGAGGCAGAGGGGTACAGGAGTGCAGAGGCGCAAAGTTAATGGGTGCATGGGGTGTAGAGGTATAGGGGTGCAGGGATGTAGAGGTATAGGGGTGCAGGGATGTAGAGGTATAGGGGTGCAGGAATGTAGAGGTATAGGGGCGCGGGATGTATAGGTATAGGGGCGCTGGGGTGTAGAAGGATAGGGATGTAGAGTATAAGGGTGTATAGGGTGCAGGGATGTAGAGGTTGTAGGGGTGCAGGGATGTAGAGGGTATAGGGTGTAGAGGTATAGGGGTGCAGGGATGTAGAGGTATAGGGGTGCAGGATGTAGAGGTATAGGGGTGCAGGGATGTCGAGGTTATAAGGTGTGTAAGAGGGATAGGGGTGTCAGGGATTATAGGTTAGGGGTGCAGGAGTAGAGGTATAGGGTGCAGGAATTTAGAGGTATATGGGTGGTTCAGGAATGTAGAGGTATAGGGTGGCATGGATGTAGAGGTATATTGGTGCAGGATAGAGGTATATGGGGCAGGGATGTGAGGTTAGGGGCAGGGATGTAGAGTGTAGGGGTGCAGGGATTATAGGTATAGGGTGTCGGATGTAGAGGTGTAGGGTGGCAGGGATGTAAGGTTAGGTGTGCGGATGTAGAGGTATAGGGGCGCAGGGATGTAGAGGTATAGGGGCGCTGGGGTGTAGAAGGATCGGGATGTAGAGGTAGAAGGGTGTATAGGGGTGCAGGGATGTAGAGGTGTAGGGGTGCAGGATGTAGAGTTAGGGTAGGGGTGTGCAGGATGTCGGGGTGCAGGGATAAGGTAGAGTAGGTGTGCAGGAGTCGAGGTATAGGGGCGCAGGGATGTAGAGGTATATGGTGCAAGGTGAGAGGTTAGGGGATGGATGTAGAGGTTAGGGTGCAGGGATGTAGAGGTATACAGGGACGCTGGGAGGAAGAGGTATAGGGTTGCCGGGATGTAGAGGTATAGGGTGCAGGGATGTAGATGTATAGGGGTGCAGGGATGTGAGGTTAGGGGTTTAAGGGTGTGAGAGGTATAGGGGTGGCAGGGATGCGAGGTAGTAAGGGGTGCTTGGATGTAGAGGTATAGGGGTGCAGGGGTGTAGAGGTATAGGGGTGCAGGGGTGTAGAGGTATAGGGGTGCAGGGATGTAGAGGTATAGGGGTGCAGGGATGTAGAGGTATAGGGGGGCAGGGATGTAGAGGTATAGAGGTACTAGCAGGTATTCACTGAACAAATTTTAACTGTATTATAGTCCTTCCTGACACTAATACAACAAAAAATATATATAATGGGGCAGATTTACTTACCCGGTCCTTCCGCGATCCAGCATGCGCTGGATTCGGGTCCGGCCGGGATTTAGGCATTTTTGCGCATATTTTGTGCCTTTTTAGGCGCAAATTAGTGATAGATCCCGTGCAAACATCTGTATAGGAGGCTCTCACTATGTCAGATAAGGCGCAGGGACTCAGAACCACTAAGTGCAGAACTTTGCCGTGCGCCAGAAAATGGCGCATAAATGCACCTAATTAACGAGGTGCGCCAGATTTTTGTGCTAAAAGACGCTCAAAACCGTCTAACAGACTATGATTAATGTCCCCCATGGACTTTTAATCAATGTGAATTGTAATTTTTAACAGCTAAATTTTGGGTTTCATATATCCACTGACAAAGTGTATTGCCGGACGATCATGCACTCTGCCGCGATTCACTAAGATCGTGCGCCCGATATCCTGCGTGTGTCGCTTCCCAGCCGACACCTTTTATACCTGTCACAGCCGTGCAATCCCCAAAAAACGGCGAACAGTCTGCCGAAAGTGCGATCCCGATAAATAAGCCCGAAATAATAAAATTACCTCCATTTGCATAATGAAATAATATTGGGGAAAAACTGTTTTTTTCTCTGTCACCTTCTAGTTAGAGGTAGAGGGGGACAGGGATGTAGAGGTATAGGGGGACAGGGTGCGAGAGGTATAGGGTGCAGGGATGTAAGGTATAGGGGGCAGGTATGTAGAGGTATAGGGGTGGGCAGAGGATATGTTTATGGTATATAGGGGTTGGCAGGATGTAGAGGTATAGGGGTGCATGGATGTAGAGGTATAGTAGGGTGCAGGGATGTAGAGGTATATGGGTGGCAGGATGTAGAGTTATAGGGGTGCAGGGATGTAGAGTATAGGGGGCAGGGATGTAGAGGTCTAGTTGACAGGGATGAGAGAGGTAGTAGGGTGGCAGGTGTGAATAAGGGGCGCAGGATGTAGAGTTATAGGGGCAGGGTAGATGTGTAGGATGTGTATAGGGGTGCAGGGATGTAGAGGTATAGGGTGGTGTCAGGGAGGTAGATGGTATGGGGACAGGGATTTTGTAAGTATATAGGGGGACAGGGAGTGTAGAGGTAATATGGGGCGGTCAGGGATGTCGAGGTATAGGGGTGGCAGGATGTAGAGTATCAGGGTGCAGGGATGTAGATGTATAGGGGGGCGGGATTTAAGTATAGGGGGGCAGGGATGTAGAGGTATAGAGTACTAGCAGGTGTTCTCAAAGTATTTCTGGTGCATGAACTAAACTCCATTTCATTAACAAATTTTAACAGTATATTAGCTCCTCCTACAAAATTACACTTTTACAACCAAAAAAAATATATTGGCACATTATTACCGGTCGTCGCAATCAGGACTGTCCTCACAAGATGAAAGTCCCGTGCGATTCACTACGATCGTGCGCCCAATTTCCAGCATCTTTGGCTTCCCCGCGAGGTCCGCTGGAGTTCACCTTTTCTTCCGGGGCATGTAAGTGTTTTGGTATTGCGACACAATTTAAGTAAATCCCATGCGTTTGTCCTAATCCTGCCGGATCGTCTGTCGGCCCGCCCCAGGTTTGTTTGTATGAAGCCGCGGTGTGTGGCCCGTATGCGCGGACAACCGCCGATCAAACGTAGAAACCCGACGAAAAGATGCGACCGTCGGGCCTCTTAGTAAATAAGCCCCAATGTGTCTTTTTGTTCCCACCAGGTGTTCAAACAGGAACATTTCACCTTCTCCATTAAGGGAAGAGTTAAGTGTGCACGGAGGCAGATAAAGTACACAGAGCGGATTACAATCACATGTGACCGATTGACATCATACATGTAGCATATAAAACAATATATAATTCCAATCAAAGTGCATATGGAAATTCATGTCCACATTGTCACATAATACAGTGCACAGAATCATAATATACACATCTAATTCATATCATACGGTTAAAAAATAGGTGTTTTTTTTTCAATGTGAATGTATTTTTAACAGCTGAAATTTTGGGTTGATATGTCGCACTGGACTCACAACTTTATTGAACCCTTCTGTAGAATACACTTAAAAAAAGAACACAAATAAACATGTTTTCTTAACAATGGGTCAGAACACATAGCAGGCAATGCCAAACTTATAGGGGCATATTTACTACCCGTCCGTGGAGTTCCCGAAAGGTATTGTCCGTGTATAATGGCCCCTGCCGCGATGCACTAAGATCCTGCTTCCATATCCTCGTGTCGCTGCGCGGCAGCATACCGTGTTTACCTGAACAGCAAGGCAATGCCCCAAAAAAACACGGCCGAAGCAATCTGACGAAAGTGCGAGCCGAGCCCTTGTAAATAAGCTGCCATAAGGGTTTTTAAAAAGTTACATTAATTTGTATAATTAAAACATTGGGGGGAAAAACTGTTTTTGTGGCTCTGGTCAACGGCTCTAGAGAAGCCGTCTAGAAGTGGTAGATTGGGGCGGATTGGTCTTAAAAGAGCCATTTTCTTGCTATGGTTTACGTCTTATGGGGGGGAGGTTGAGTTTTAGGGGTTTATATGATTTGAAGGGAGGAACGCGCAGGATAGTCCTTTTTACACTTTATTTTATTTTTTACATAAAACTGTTTCCACTTTTTACATCACTTTGTCGCAGACAAGGGGGAGGTAAATGGGAGGGTCTCTCCTTATATCATTGGATCTCTTTATAAAGCGCTGCACTCTGTCATGTCTATGACAGGTAGATATCAGTTATGATAAAAAGTTACAGGCAGGAAGTGTCGGCGCGGGACGGGTTGCTTCAGTGACTTCATGAGTACTTCCATCAATAGCTCCAGGGGGGATTTTGATTGGCCGGTGCAGGGTGCGCGATGGTGACAGTGAGTGATTCTGCAACCCTCTGCACGCCCCATAACACCTCGCATCTGTTTATCATCTTCTTTCTGATGAGGACGATGTTGTCAGCGTCATAGGAAGTAACTCGAATGGGCCATAAAAAACCATGATAGCAGCAGTTGTTACAATTTTAAAAGAAATAAGATAATAAGGAGAACATATTATTAATGGGCAGAAAAACCGATTATCCCATAACTTGTGACCCGCAGAATATATTAGTGTGCACACGATTGGTCCTGTGCAGATCCGGCGGCAGGGATGAGAGCTCAGGAGGATACCGCCGGCGGGAAGGTAGAGGCGCAGGGAGGAGATCTAGGGAGGAGAGGGGCTGCATGGGAGGAGATGCCGTGGTAATCCTTATGGAGGAGAGTCGTCAGTGAGGAGAGTGGAGCGCAGGAATGGAGGAGGGCCTCTGGAGGAGAGGCAGGGTTGATAGCCCAGGGATGAGATCCAGGAGGATGGGCGGTCCTGGAGGAGAGCCAGGAAGGAGGCGCCGCTGGAGAGAGTCACCAGGTTGTAAAAGGTCAGGAGGAGATCAGGGAGTGGGAGCCTAGGAAGTGAGGGCCAGGGAGGAGGGGGCGCAGGGGAGGAGAGCCAGGAGGAGAGCCATGGAGGAGAGGTCCCGGTCCAGAGGGGGCCAGGTGGAGTAGATCCAGGGTGGAGGGCGGTCAGGGTGGAGAGCTCAGTGTGGAGGAGTCAGCCAAAAAAAAAAAAAAAAACCAGCCAGGGAGGAGAGGCTGCAGTGGAGGATATGCGTCATGGGTAGGAGAGGCGCAGGGAGGAGAGGCGTGCAGGGGATAGCCAGTGGTGAGAGGCCAGGGTGGAGAGCCGAGGGTGGAGAGGCTGCAGGGAGGTAGAGGCCAGGGTGGAGAGTCAGGGAGGAGGGGGGCCAATGGGGGGAGAGGGCCATGGGGGAGAGCCCAGGGAGGAGCCAGGGAGGAGGCCAGGAGGAGGGCCCATGAGGAGAGCCATGATGAGAGGGCCAGGGTGGAGAGCCAGGGTGGAGGGGGGCCAGGGAGGAGAGGGCCATGGAGGATAGCCATGGTGGATAGTCAGGGAGAGATGCCAGGAATGAGGACGGGCATGAGGAGAGTGCCAGGGTGGAGAGGGGCCGGCGGGAGGAGAGCCAGGAAGGAGTGCGCCATGGAGAAGAGCCAGGGAGGAGAGCCATGGAGGAGAGCCAGGGAGAAGAGGCCAGGGTAGAGAGGCTCAGGAAGGAGGGGCCAGGGAGAAGAGTCAGGGAGGATAGCCAGGGAGGAGAACGCAGGCGGTAGAGGAGCCGGTGAATAGGCACAGGGAGGGTAGGGCCATGGAGAAGAATCAGGGAGGAGAGGCCTGGGAGGAGGAGCGGTTCAGGGAGTAGTAAGCCACAGAGGAGTAGCCAGGGGGGATAACCAGGGAGATAGTGTTAGGTCCAGAAGGAGGGCCATGGAGGAGAGATAGCCTGTAGGAGAGCCTGGTGAGGAGACCTGAAGGAGAGGTGGCCTGAGAGGAGTAGCCTGGGAGGAGAGCCGCTGGGAAGTAGAGGCCTGGGAGGAGAGCTGGGGAGGATACCCCGGGAAAGAGCCAGGGAGAAGAGGCCAGGGAGAAAAGGCCAGGGTGGGAGAGTCCAGTGTGGAGAGGGTCAAGGGGGGGGAGGAATAGCCATGGTAGAGACCAAAGAGGATATCCGGGGAGGAGAGCCAGGGCGGTGTGAGGAGAGCCTGGGAGGATAGCCTGGGAGGAGAGTTCCTGGGAGGAGAGCATGAGATCCCCGGGAGAGATTCCAATGGAGGAGAGCCAGGGAGGAGAGTCAGGGTGGAGAGCCATGGACGAGAGCCTGGGAGAAGAGTCAGGGAGGATACCCAAGGAGGAGAGCCAGGGAGGAGAGCAAGGGAGTATACCAGGAAGAAGACCGCAGGGAGTAGAGCCAGGGAGTAGAGCCAGGGAGTAGAGCCAGGGAGTGGAGGCGCAGGGGAGGTGGAGCCAGGATGGGAGCCAGGTAGTTAGAGCCAGGAAGGGGAGCCAGGGAGGGTACGGGTCCAAGGGAGGGGAGACAGTGAGCGGATCCAGGGAGGGTAGGGGAGCCAGGGCGTATACCACAGGGGTGGCGGTATACCCAGGGGCGGAGAGCTGCAGTGAGGATATGCGCTCAGGAGGCATACCAATGGAGGAGAGCGCAGGGAGGGAGACAGAAGAGAGTCCAGGGAGGGGAGACAGGAATAAAGAAGAGGGCAGGGAGGAGAGGCCAGGGGGTATAGGCCAGGGAGGAGCGCGCTGGGAGGAGAGGCCTGGGAGGAGCAGAGAGGTCGACGGCAGGGGGGAGATGCCTAGGGAGGGGATTCAGGGGTAAGCCAGGGAGGGGAGGCAGGGAGGGAGCCCAGGGATGGGGAGCCAGGGAGGCTAACGCTAGGGAGGAGATCTTGCAGGGAGGAGAGGCCAGGGTGGAGAGGCCAAGTGAGGATACCGCATGGGAGGATACGCGCAGGGAGGATTGGCCCAGGGAGGATGCCCAGGGAGGAGAGGCGCGGGATGAGAGGGCCAGGGAGGAGAGCTCAGCATATGGTAGTCCAGGGGAGGGGAGGGGGGCCAGGGAGGAGAGGGGCCATGATGAGAGCCAGGGAGGGATAGCCAGGGAGGGAGCCAGTGAGGAGAGGCAGGGAGGGAGCCATGGGGAGGTAGCGCAGGGAGAGGAACCCCAGTGGAGGCAGAGTGCCAGGGAGGATAGCATCAGGGAGGAGAGCTTTCAGGGATGGGGAGGAGAGGCCAGGGAGGAGGGCCATGGTGGAGGAGCCATGGTGAGAGCTCAGGGAGGAGAGTCAGGGTGGAGAGTCAGGGAGGAGAGTCCGGGAGGAGAGCCAGGGAGGAGAGCCGGGAGGAGTGCCATGGTGGAGAGCCAGGGAGGAGAGCCAGGGTGGAGAGCCAGGGTGGAGAGCCAGGGAGGAGAGTCAGGGGAGGAGAGTCAGGGAGGAGAGCCATGGAAGGGGAAGGCCAGGGGGGGAGAGGCCAGGGAGTGAGGGCCAGGAGGCGAAACAAGTGGAGTAAAGAAGACCCGTAAAAAACAGAAATATGATTCGAAGATGAAGTACGAAGGAGGAGGGTGAGGTAATGCTTGATGGGGGGCGCGCAGGGAGATAGCCATGGAGGAGCGGGGGGCGTTACACACTGCGAAGCCAGTGGAGGAGAGCCATATGGATGAGCCAGGTGGAGAGCCAGGGAGCATAGCTGCTATTTGAGGAGAGCCAGGGGGATAGCTCATGGGGGAGTAGAGCCATGGAGATAGCCATGGTGGGAGAGCCAGGGAGGAGTAGAGCAGGAAGGAGGAGCCATGGAGAAGACCACGGAGTAGGCCAGGGAGGAGAGCCAAGGAGAAGGAGCCAGGGTAGTAGGAGCAGGTAAGGAGGCCCTGGAGTTAAAGTCATGGAGGAGAGCCAGGGAGGAGTAACGCACTGAGGAGAGGCCAGGGTGGATAGCCAGGGAGTGGAGGGCCATGGAGACGAATCAGGGTTGAGGATCCAGGGTGGAGAGCAGGGAGGAGGGCGGCATGGAAGCGATAGGGTCCATGGAGGATAGCCATGGTGGAGAGTCAGGGAGGAGAGGGCCAGGAATGCGGACGGCATGGAGGAGAGCTCAGGGTGGAGAGCCCGGGAGGAGAGCGCAGTGAGTAGGAGGGGCCATGGAGAAGACCGCACGTGAGGAAGGCCAGGGAGGAGAGGCCAGGATAAGAGGCAGGGATGAGCGGGCCCAAGGAAGGAGGGCCATGGAGAAGGTCAGGAGGAGAGCGCGGGGGAGAACGGGCACGAGGATAGGGGCCCGGGTGGTAGGCCAGAGGATAGACGATGTCTATCGGTTCCCTTCTCCATTCATCATTGTCAGGGAGAGAGCCTGGGGATGATAGTCAGCAGGGATGAAGTCAGGGAGGAGAGTCATTGGGAGAGCTGCAGGGAGGAGAGCCATGGAGGGAGAGTCCAGGGATGAGACGCATGGAGAGTGCGCAGGAAGGAGAACGCGACGAGTAGAGCCTGGAGGTGGAGAGTCAGGAGAAGTAGGGCCAGGGAGGAGAGCTGGCAGGAAGGAGGGCCTCTGGGAGGAGCCAGGTGGATAGTGTCCAGGGGAGGGAGGATGCCAGGAAGGAGGGCCCTGGAGGAGAGCCAGAAGGAGGGCCTGGAGGATAGTCAGGGATGAGGTCAGGGTAGGAGTATCAGGGGGAGAGTCGGGAGGAGAGACAGGAAAAGAGGCCTGGAGGAGAGGCCAGGGAGGAGTGAAATAATATTGGGGAAAAACTGTTTTTTTCTCTGTCACCTTCTAGAAGTCATAAGTTTAGATTTTTTGGCTTATTTGTTTCAAAAGAGCCTTTTTACACTTTATTTTATTTTTTACATAAAACTGTTTTCCACTTTTTACATCACTTTGTCAGACAAGGAGGGCGCTACCATTAGATCATTGGATCTCTTGTATAAAGCGCTGCACTCTCATGTCTATGTCTATCAGTTAATAAAAAGTTAACACAGGAAGCCCCGGGGGTCTTCAGTGACATTGCAGAGTGTTATCCTATGTATAAGTCTAGTGTTGGAGGACATAATTCCTAATAACATCATATCTTCTCCTAGGAGAATCCTTTCCATGGACGATGCAGGGAGCTGCTCGGAGCTGTAACTTCTATCCAGGAGGCCACATCTCCGTCAGTCGTTACGCAGATGATAGATTGTAGATGAGAGGTCGATCACTCACGGCCTTGGAGACCAACAACCACGTAATCGAGAGCTCAGCCATTGTACACTTCTCTCACATACAGGTAGTAATGTGGGGTTCAGCCTGTGCAGTAATACAGGGATGTGGTACCAGGTTGTCAGGAGACAATATCAAGTGTTTGGTTGTTGGGTACAGCGGCGGGGGTGGGGTTCAGCCTGTGCAGTAATACAGGGATGTGGTACCAGGTTGTCAGGAGACAATATCAAGTGTTTGGTTGTTGGGTACAGCGGCGGGGGGGACTTCCTCTAGATATATCTGCATGTCTGGAGGTTTCTCAAGGACCCTCTAGCTTGTGTCCTGTATCACTGCAAATCCTGTATCTAGATCAGATGATAACACTAATCTGCCGGTATAGGGCTCTGTCTCCAAGGCGCATTAAACCCAATATGAACCCGGGTCTCAGCAAGGTTCTGTCTGGTGTATTAGAAGAGGTCAGTGGGAAAAGGACTCTAGGTAACTGCTATCAGATCCTCCAGCTCTTCCGGATCTCCCTCCATAAAGCCCTGGGCCTGATAGAACCATGGAGAATGCCTGGTGGAGGAACACAAACTAACAACGATGGATAAAGAGGAAGTAGCGTCCTAGAAGGGAGTGAGGTCCACAGGAAGGGGGTTATGGATCTGTTAAAGGGACCTGGTGCTTTACCTTGTAATCATTGGGATTTCTTTATTTAGAAGCCACAAACAGGCCCATAATTCCCCTGTAAACTCCTTAAGAACCTTGGGCCACATTTATCACTTGTTTTTTCTGTTGTTTTTGCGCCATTTTTGCGATTAAACGTCAAATTAGCCGCGCAGCAAAAATAACCACCTTTCCCTCATCTATCTTTAAATTCCAGATGTTTTGCTGCGCCTAATGATATTCATCACGTGCGACTTTTGCATTTAGGCGCAAAAACGGGCGCAAAAACATGTCCATCATTGTCACATAAATACAGTGCACAGAAATCATAATATACACAACTAATTCATATCATACGGTGAAAAAATAGTGTTTTTTTCAATGTGAAATGTAATTTTTAACAGCTAAATTTTGGGTTTCATATGTCCACTCACAAACTTTTATTAACCCATTCTGTAGAATACACTTAAAAAAGAACACAAATATAACATTGTTTTTCTTAACAATGGGTCAGAACACATACAGCAATGCTAAACTTATAGGGGCATATTTACTTACCCGTCCGTGGAGTTCACCGAAACTGTATTGTCCGTGTATAATGCCCTCTGCCGCGATGCACTAAGATCCTGCGTCCAATATCCCGCGTGTGTCGCTTCCCAGCAGATACCTGTTATACCTGTAACAGCAGAGCAATCCCCAAAAAACGGCGAACAATCTGACGAAAGTGCGATCCAAGCCCCTTAGTAAATAAGCTCCATAAGGGTTTTTAAAAAGTTACATTAATTTGTATAATTAAAACATATTGGGGAAAAAACTGTTTTTTTCTCTGTCACCTTCTAGAAGTCATAAGTTTAGATTTTTTGGCTTATTTGCTTCAAAAGAGCCTTTTTACACTTTATTTTATTTTTTACATAAAACTGTTTTTCACTTTTTACATCACTTTGTCAGACAAGGGGGGCGCTACCATTAGATCATTGGATCTCTTGTATAAAGCGCTGCACTCTCATGTCTATGTCTATCAGTTAATAAAAAGTTAACACAGGAAGCCCCGGGGTTCTTCAGTGACGGCCATGAGACTCCATCGGCTCCTGTGATTGCAGGTGCAGGGTGCCGATGGGTGACAGAGAGGGATCTGCACCCTCTGCACCCACATAGACACCTCGCACTGTTCATCAATCTTCTTCTCATGAGACGATGCTGTCACATCATAAGAAGTAACTCGAATGGACATAAAAACCTGATACAGCAGTCGTTACGATGTTAAAAGAAATAAGATAAACATATTATCAAACTATTATTATTGTAACTATTAACTTTTACGCAATGAGATGTGGCGACACGTTGGATACATTACACTAGCCGTATGTTTTATGCTAAATCAGAGCCGGGCAGATATAATAAACTAACTGTGTTTTTAACACTTTACACCCATGATGAGTCACCTATTCACAAAGGGTTAAGAGATACTAAAATGTGATTGGTCTATATTCTAAACACTATTTTTGCACCGTATGATATGAATTATTGGTCTATATTCTAAACACTATTTTTGCACCGTATGATATGAATTGTGTATATTATGATTTCTGTGCACTGTATTTATGTGACAATGATGGACATGAATTCTTGATTTCTGTGCACTGTATTTATGTGACAATGATGGACATGAATTCTATATGCACTTTGATTGGAATTATATATGTTTTATATGCTACATGTATGATGTCACATCGGTCACATGTGATTGTAATCCGTATGCTACATGTATGATGTCACATCGGTCACATGTGATTGTAATCCGTCTGTGTACTTTATCTGCTCCGTGCACACTTAATTCTTCCCTTAATGGAGAAGGTGAAATGTTCCTGTTTGAACACTTGGTGGAACAAAAAGACACATTGGTGAAATGTTCCTGTTTGAACACTTGGTGGAACAAAAAGACACATTTTATATATTATTGTTGTATTAGTGTATCATTTTGCCAGGACGACTATAATACTGTTAAAATGTGTTCAGTGAATAGTTTAGTTCATGCACCAGAAATACTTTGAGAACACCTGCTAGTACCTCTATTTGTATTTATGTGATGTTAATGTTTCTGTCGTACATGTTGATATAATTAGAGATTTAATTAACTCCCTTATCAATGACCCTGTTATTCCCAGCAGATCCCATCCCCCGGAGCTCAGCAGAACATCGGATATCTTCAGGTATTAAAGCCAATGATTGTGGGATCACACAAGATACAAATAAAGAAAGCGCCAGGAGCAAAGATTTATCCTCCGCTCTTCACAGCAACGATCCATCATCTGATCCTATTGCATTGGGCATCTGTTCTGATACATCACCGACAAAGAGGAAGAGAAAAAGTCACCAAAGAGAAGCAAAACATCCAGGAGCTTCCCCAGGGGAGAAGACATTTTCATGTTTGGAATGTGGCAAATGCTTTGCTCATAAATCGAAGCTTGTGGTACATGAGAGAATTCACACAGGGGAGAAGCCATTTTCATGTTCAGAATGTGGGAAATGTTTTATTCAGAAAGCAGTTCTAATGACCCATCTGAGAATTCACACAGGGGAGAAGCCATTTTCATGTTCAGAATGTGGCAAATGCTTTGCTCATAAATCGAAGCTTGTGGTACATGAGAGAATTCACACAGGGGAGAAGCCATTTTCATGTTCAGAATGTGGGAAATGTTTTATTCAGAAAGCAGTTCTAATGACCCATCTGAGAATTCACACAGGGGAGAAGCCATTTTCATGCCCAGAATGTGGCAAATGTTTTAAAGAAAAATCTGTACTTTTGAGACATGAACAAATGCACACAGGGGAGAAGCTTTTACCCTGCTCAGAATGTGGCCAACGTTGTTTTGATAAAACAGCGCTTGCCGCACACAAGAGAACTCACACAGGGGAGAAACCATATTCATGTTCAGAATGTGGCAAATGCTTTACTCGTAAATGTCATCTTCAAAGACATCAAAGAACTCACACAGGGGTGAAGCCATTTTCATGTTCAGAATGTGGCAAATGCTTCGCTCGTGAAACGAAGCTTGTGATACATGAGAGAATTCACACAGGGGAGAAGCCATTTTCATGTATAGAATGTGGCAAATGTTTTACACAGAAACCACAGCTTGTTGCACATCTGAGAACTCACACAGGGGAGAAGCCGTTTTCATGTTCAGAATGTGAAAAATGTTTTAGTCAGAAAGCAGATCTTGTGAAACATGAGAGAATTCACACAGGGGAGAAGCCGTTTTCATGTTCAGTATGTGGCAAACAATTTTCAGATCTATCAGGTCTTATTAAACATCAGAGAATTCACACAGCAAAACTAATGTAACTTTGAGCTTACTGCACATGAGAAAAGTCACACAGAAGACAAAACATTTTTATCTGTTTTTATACTTGTTATTGAGATATTAAATTGTATTGAGCAATAAACCGTGCATCCAAACAGGCGGAGAATTTGTGCAATCATCCAATGAAATCACATAAAGAGAGGAAAGTGTCAGTGGAGCCAAACTGTTCCATGGATTTGTTTCCATGGACGATGCAGGGAGCTGCTCGGAGCTGTAACTTCTATCCAGGAGGCCACATCTCCGTCAGTCGTTACGCAGATGATAGATTGTAGATGAGAGGTCGATCACTCACGGCCTTGGAGACCAACAACCACGTAATCGAGAGCTCACCCATTGTACACTTCTCTCACATACAGGTAGTAATGTGGGGTTCAGCCTGTGCAGTAATACAGGGATGTGGTACCAGGTTGTTCGGAGGCGGCGATACCTAAAGTGTTCATGATTATTACTGTTTATTTAGGTCAGTTCTAGGTAAAGGGGAAGGGGGTGATTTGAATATTTATGGGCTTTATTTTGAGCCCCTCTAGAGTCCTTTAACCCTTGGTTGTCTGATTGATCCTACCATATACTGGCACACTACAATATTGGAGTATATGGGGATTTTCCACATCATCTAATACTATCTGCAAATCACACATTGTAATAGATCAGTTACAATCAGACACGTGTGGAATTGCTTAGTAACCTGCAAACTTTCAGTCATTATAGCGAGGTGCAGGCGCCACTGTCCGCATCTCCTTCGTGCCCTCTTGACGTGGAGAAGGTGTGAGGAGCAAAATAATCGCAATGTCTGGTGCTTTGCAAGGCGTTGCAAGTATAGATTCCCTGTTTCCACCTCTTCTGGGGGAAAGAACACGATCGATTAATTGGCATTTCAGTTCAGATTCTTTATGTCCCTTTTCAGTAAAATGCCTACTCACTGGTAAGTCAAGTCTCTTTTTTCGGATAGTGTATCTGTGTTGTAACAGTCTGGTTTTAAGGTCAAGAGTGGTTTCACCAATGTAAATGAGGTTACAGGGGCAAGACAACTTGTAAATTACAAAGTCGCTATTGCAGTCCAGGTAATGTTTAATCCTATATGTGACATTGTTATGTATAAAGGTGTTCCCTTTAGTGATGTAAGAACAATTGACACATGTACGGCAAGGGAAGCTTCCTACCCTTGCTACTCCCGTTAGTGTTTTTTGCGTAGCTCTCCTCAAAGGACCCACATCCGATTTGACCAGGTGGTCCCTGATGTTCCTGGACCGTCGGTATGAAAGTAACGGGGGGGTTTTAAACTCCGGGACATCAGAAGGATCACTGGCCAAGATCCGCCAGTGCTTACGTATTATGTCCGAAACCAGTGTGCTATTGTCACTGAACGTGGATACAAATGGGATTCTAGGGATACCCTTTTTCTTTTGAGTGGGTGTCAGAAGTTCATGTCTGTCTCTTTTCTGTGCGGCAATCAGGTTTCTGTCAATGACCCGTCTCGGGTAACCCCTTTGACGGAATTTAGTAATCATTTTTCCCATATTCTTCTGGTATTTGTCATTATCTGAGGAGATTCTTTTTACCCGTAGGAACTGGCTAAGGGGTAATGAATCTAGCATGGGGCGAGGGTGACCACTCTCGTATCGTAAGAGGGTGTTCCTGTCTGTGGGTTTCGTAAAAAGGTCTGTTTCCAGGCCATGGTCAGTAAGTATAACCTGTACGTCCAGAAACTGGATTGTATTTGTAGACTGGACCAAAGTAAATTTGATGTCTTGGTCAATAGTGTTCAAGAATTGGTGGAACTCAAAAAGTTCCTTGAGGGAGGCAGTCCAGAGGAGGAACACATCATCTATGTATCGCCACCACCTCCGGACATGTTGGAAGTGGTGGGACACATAGATGAGGTCCTCCTCCAGAGCGGCCATGACAATGTTGGCGTAGCAAGGGGCCATGCTGGCCCCCATGGCAACCCCCTTCTTTTGAATAAAGAAGTCCTCGCCAAAGAGAAAATAGTTATTACACAACACCAATTTAAGTAATTCCAAAGTGAACATCACTTCCTGTTCATTAAAATGTGAGTGTCGTAGGCATTTTTCGATTACCCTTAGACCCAGTTGGTGGTTAATGGACGTATACAGTGATACGACATCAAACGAAGCTAAGATTATGGAGGATGTGTCCTCGATCGGGGTATCCTGTAGTTTACATAGAAAGTCAGATGTATCCTGTATGTATGAGCGGCTAGATACTGCAAAATCCCTAAGAACCCGGTCTAAAAAGATTGTAATATGTGAAAAAATAGAACCATTACCGGATACGATCGGGCGTCCAGGGGGGTTTTGTAAGCTTTTGTGTATCTTTGGCAAGATATAAATGACCGGGGTTACTGGGTCAGAAATCAAAAGGTACTTATGCATTTCATCAGTAATAATGCCTGATTGTAAAGCCTGATCAAGGATATGCTTAATCTTACGTGCTAATACAAACTTGGGGACTTGAGAAACCTGTTTATAGGTGGTTTCATCAGAAAGTTGGCGACGGATCTCAGTGATATACTGGGACTTGTCCATGACGACGACAGCACCACCCTTGTCCGTGGATTTTATGATCATGTCGTCGTCATGGGCAGGTCCACCAAGAGCCGCCATCTCTGAACTGGTCATGTTGTGATGCAATAAAGTATTTTGCTGTTTCTGTCGTAAACACTGTATGTCGTGTCTGACAGCTGTAGAAAAAGCTTCAATGGCTGGTACATCAGAAGGGGGGGTAAATTTACTCTTATTGTATAAACCCAATCGATTGGGGTTTAAGACTCCCTCAGTATTACAGTCTACTGTCACCCGATTATGGAACCAGTGTTTAAGCTTGATATTACGTACAAGTTTACAGATATCAATTTCCAATTCAAACCAATTGGTATAAGACCAAGGGCTAAATGACAGACCCTTTTGTAATACATTAATCTCATCACAAGATAAAGTCTTAGAGGAAATATTTACCACTGCCAACTGTGTTATTTCTTCTTGTTGGTCGTGGATCTCTGTGGTTGGGTACGGCCCCTCATGGGTCTGTCTCTTTCGGAATCTGAAATGATGTTTGCCCCCTCTCCTGGTTCGTCTGGAGTGTTGGGGCCAATTCCTAAAAAAGAAGAAGAGGATGGGTTTTCCTGAGGTGTACTGGCTGGATCCCTGTTGTCGCCTTTATTCGGGTTTCTATTGTTAGGACCGCGCTTCTTTTTGCCAATGTCCCTGGTTGAAACATTAGAGGTTTGAGAATAGGAGTTTTGCCATGGGTAAATTTTTCCTGTGCGGTAATCTTCTAGGTCTCGGGTCCATTTCATCCGTTTTGTTTGTTCCTGTTCAGTTTTGCTTTGAGTTGATCTTGATTGGATAGAGTCCATAAATGTTTTGTAGTCATCATCAGTAAGGGTTCCTTTGAGTGTCGAGTCCATGAGGGCCATGGATTCACGTACTTTACCAGTTTCCAGTTGCAGAAACTCTATATTCAACATTAAAAGGTCCAGTGAGTATTTATTGGATATTTGCATGAATTTCATGCAGAAGACTGAGTCCTGTATGAATAGGTTGGGCCGAATGCTAGATCGCATCCCTCTCGGGATCCTTTTGGCCTTTAGGTATTCGCCCAAAGTCGCCAGGTGAAGTTCCAGGGAAATGACCCGTTTAGAAAGTGTTTCATACTTGCGCTTTAATTCAGATGTTGATGGTGTGCTTAGGAAGGAGGTGTCTGATTGTAAACTCCGAAGAATCCTCTCCTGATCCTCGTCGGTATAAGCAAAAGAGTGAAATAAATCACCCGCAAGAGATTCCATTTGTAGATAATGCGAAGTGGATATAGAGGTGTGCAAAACTCCTGGTTGCCAATACGTAGAAAACAAAAAGAAGTCCAAGGCAGCACAACCCCAATGTTCTGGGTGCAAAATCTGGACATCCGTGGCACGGACCAATTTAGTATATTCAAGGAAAACAGCAGCACTCCAGTTGATAGATTCAATCAGGGTGATGTTTATTTCAGATGCGACGTTTCGGTGTGTCCACCTTTATCAAGCATACAGCAAAGTGACCAGCATTTCTATATATGGACCAACCTGTTTCCTGATTGGTCAGACATTTGTTTGTGCACAAATTTAATACAGATAAATTTTCAATATACAATAATGTGATATATAATTAATCAGTATATACAAATAAAGTGCGAGTGCTACAGTGAAGAAAAGTGCGGTGCTTATTAAAAACAATTAATAGTTCGCTATTTAGTATCGGACCGCCCCATCGTCATTCATAAAATTGATGCAAATTGGTGTGTCGCTACTATGGAACACATACCTAACCCGGGAAAGAGCGCCTCGAGTGTCAACATCCGGTTTGGACCGGAAGTCAGGTAAGTCACCTGATCGGTCCCAAGTCGCGCATGCGCACGACATCTTCTGGGAACTCGTCGGCCATATTGGTTAAGGGAAAAGGTAAGAGACCTAGATGATGTACAAAGTAAACGAAAAGGGATATTTAGGGGGCCAAACACACACTGTACAGCCTGTGTGAGATTGTGGGACTAGTGGAACAGTGTGGAGCCGCGAATTGGCAGCCCCACATGTATCCACATATCGTCCCTATGGCGCCCCATATTGAGAGATAAAGATCGGCTATTTAGATAATGTCGCAATGAGAACCGGACACACACTGTGTGAACAGTGTGTTAATCACGGGGACTAATGGAACACTCCAGAACCGCGGATTTAGCAGTTTCTGTATGTGTCACCTTATCGTCCCGTTGGTTCTCACTATTTGCAGACACAGATGAGAAAAATAAGAGAAATAAAGAAAGGAGGTCGCTGTGGTTCCGAGAAGGTGTTTCCAATGTAGCTGACATCAATGCAATAGTAGTGAATTTTGCAGACGTGTGGGGTCTCTAGGTCCAATTCATAGAGGATCTAAGATAAAACAAACAAAATGCAATGTTAGAAGGGGATAAACTGGAGGGGAAAATAACCCCTACATACGTTTGCTAAATACTTTCGGAGGAATCAGACTGGGGAACACCAGAGCATACTACAGGGCACCAACCTATTGAATTAAGCATATTAGAAGATGTTGGTCAAGTTGAATTCGATATTTAGCCCCAGGGGTTGTAGTGACTGTAAGCGGTGTATCCACTCCAGTTCCCTTTTTCTAAGTATAGATTCCCTGTTTCCACCTCTTCTGGGGGAAAGAACACGATGTTTGTTTTATCTTAGATCCTCAAGAACCGACATAACAATATTAGCGTAGGTGGGGGCCATGTTCGACCCCATGGCAACACCGCGTAATTGCGTATAGAACTCGCTGCCAAATAAAAAATAGCTGTTATGCAAGATCAGTCTGAGTAAAGAAATAATAAAGCATCTTTCCCCATTGGTAAATCTAGAGTCATTAAGTCTCTTGGAGATGGCCCTAGTACCTCGCTCGTGGTCTATGGAGGTATAGAGGGATACCACATCAAATGACACAAGTGTGACCTCACTCACTAGTTCAACATTTGATAGCTTAGTCAAAAAATCAGAGGTATCCCTAATATAGGATGGGCTAGACGTGGCAAAATGTCGTAAAGCTTTGTCGAGTACCATGGCCATTTTAGAAAAAATTGAGTCGCTACCGGAGACAATCGGTCGCCCGGGTGGTGACTCAAGAGATTTATGTATCTTTGGTAAGATATACAGAACCGGTGTTACCGGATGTTCTACCGTGAGATATTTGGCCATATTGGTGTTGATAACACCCTCCTCCACAGCAATATCTATAACCTGTTTAATTTTACGTTTGAGTTCAAACTTCGGATCTTGTGTCATCCTCATATACACCTCAGTGTCCGCTAGCTGATGGCGGATTTCAGATAAATACATAACTGTGTCCATGACGACGACCGCACCCCCCTTATCAGCGGGTTTGATTGTGAGGTCGTCGTCATGGACCAGACGGTGCAATGCCAATATTTCCTCAGATGTGAGGTTCGCATGTCTCAATGGTTTACCCTTATTATCATGCTTCAGTTTAGCGATCTCTCTCTCTAGAGTGTTGGCAAATGTCTCTATAGCAGGACAATTCACAGTGGGAACAAAATTGCTCTTATTAAATAAACCCAAAGTTTTGGGATCAAATGCCTCTCTATTCACTTCATGAGTCTGGGGATGGGTAGAAAACCAATATTTAAGCTTAATGTTTCGTAGGAAGTTAAAAATATCTACTTCAAGGTCAAACCAGTCCATGTGGGCACAGGGACTAAACGATAAACCCTTGCCCAATACAGAAAGTTCAATATCAGTAAGTTCTCTAGAGGAGATATTTACCACTAAAGTTTCTTCTTTGTGGCTCCCATCCTGGTTGTCAATCCCCGATTTTCCACGTGCTTGCTCCTTTCTGTTTTTCCAATGTCTTCTGCCACCTCTCCTGATGTGTCTTTTGTGTTGTCCATTGTTGTCTGTCCTAAAAAATTAACGGATGACTCCTGTAGTGTTGGAAGTGGTGCTGATGAAGATGGAAGATTACCCAAATCACCCGAGTCTTCCTGAGCTGGATTTTGAGTTTTCCTCGTTTTCTTCGGACTTCTCCTTTTCTTTTTTTGCTGGGAGTCACCCGGTGCAGACGGGGGACTTGCTGACATCTGTAGTCCTTGCCATCCATAGATCTTACCGATCCTGTAGTCGTCTTCATCACGTGTCCACTTCTGTCTTTTGGTCGTCTCCAATTCGGACTTCAACTTAATGGTCGAGAGATTAGTAATATCAAAAAAATTTTTACACTCCTCCTCAGATAATTTATCCTTCAACATGTTTTCCATCTCCATATTTCTGACTTGTAGGGAGTTAACTTCTTGTTGTAAATATTCGATATTAAGTAGGATTAAATCAAGGGAGTATTTATTGGATATGTGCATAAATTTAGTGCAAAAATTAGAGTCCTGGGAAAAAAGATTAGGACGTACATGCGATCTCATACCCCGGGGAATTCTCCTGGCCTTATAATATTCTGCTAATGTAATTAAATGTAGTTGTAAGGTCACCAACCTTTTGGTCGAATTTTCATATTTTCGTTTAAGTTCAGGGATTCCCGGGGTTCTCAAAAAAGTAGCATCCCCCTCCAGTTTCTGCAATATCCGTTGTTGGTCTTCATCTGAATAAACAAAGGTCTGGAACAATTCACCTTCCATGGAACACATCCTTGGTTAGAAGATAATGGGTAGAGACACGTGCACAAGCAGGGGGTACCAAATGTATAAAAAGAAAGAAAGTCCACAGCAGCACAGTGTCACATAAAAACCCCTGAGAAGGGGGGGGTGCAAAGACTCACCAGTCCTGGTAGGAGACTCGCATGTACACAATATCAAAAATAGAGGCAGCACTCCCAAATAAAGTGAAAAAATGGAAGGGTTTATTCACAAACCGGCGACGTTTCGGTGTTTATCACCTTTTTCAAGCAATGTGTGCATACAAATGGACAAACTTATATACCCTCAAGTAGGAGGGTTTACAACAATGACATCATGTGCAAATGTGCAGATACAATCATAATCAGAGGAAAGAAGTAAAGTGCTAGTGCTAATTTAATTCATAAAAATTATTAAATCATATCACATAATACCTTGTGTATGAATGAAAGTGTAAAGTTAGACATCAGTGTCCGGCGTCTCACCGACTTAGTAATGGCGATAAAGTGCCTATTCGCGTCTGTGCAGTTCCACTGCGCATGACCGGAAGTCTATGTCCGCTGCGCATGCGCAGTTTCAATTACGGAGTAAACGGTGGCCATATTGGGTGTGGGAACCGCGATATGTATATATGTAAGTATCTGGCAATATCGGGTCTAGTATAGGATTATAACGCATATACGAAGAGTCTTGTAGACCTGTGTGTGTGAAGGTGTGTATAAATTAAGGGGCCAGGTCACAGCATGTGGGCAGAGCTGGCACACAGCTTGGCACAAGTGCCCGCTGGTGCCAAAACACAAGCACATATGTGTGTGGTGCTTTCGAGGTCACTCAAAAGTGAGAACGAGCACCAACATAGTGCGAGTAAACGCCCACAGAAACTGCGACATTTCGGTCCCATATATAGAATGTACACCCCACATACATACGACCCATTGTCAGTGTCAAAACACAATATAGCAGAATCCCAGATGTGGCCCAGATGAGACGTCAGTGCATGAGTCAATCTTCAAGTGCAAGTGACTGTGCATATCATGTGATAATGATCTAAAAAATAGAGAAGAAGTATTAAAATCATATAAGTGAAAGAATTCCTTTCAGACATATTGCATATTCCAATGTCAATCAGATGATGGGAGAACAAATATTGCAGTATTCATGTAGAGGATGTATTTACATAATTGATCCCAGGTTAAAGTCTACATTTAGACCATGAGGTTTCAGCGTGTTCAGCCTATATATCCATTGTAACTCCCTCTTACGTAGAAGTTTTTCCCTATTACCACCACGTCGTAATTTGGGTACATGGTCTATTAATGTGAATTTTAATTGTGTTTCCATATGTCCACAATCCAAGAAATGTTTGGAGACTGGAAGATCCTGTCTGGCCTTTCTGATGGTATATCTATGTTGAGTGAAGCGAATTTTAAACTCTAATGTCGTCTCCCCAACATATGCCAGCCCACACGGGCATTTTAGTAGATAGATAACATGATCACTGTTACAATTGAGGTAATGTCTAATCCGAAAAGTTTCGCCATTGTGTTCAAAAGTTTCGCCCTTATGCATATAAGAGCAGTTTACACAAGCGCGGCAGGGGAAGCTGCCCTTGCGTATCGTGCCCCATAGCCCTGACTGAGTAGTTTTATTAAGGGGTCCGACGTCAGCCCTTACCAGTCTATCCCTAAGGTTTTTGGATCTCCTATACGAGAAGAGGGGAGGTTTAGAAAATTCGGGGATAACAATCGAGCATTTGCTCAGAATTGACCAGTGTTTCCTGACTATGTTTGCCACCTGGGGACTCAGATCGTTATATGTGGAGATAAAAGGTAACCTCTTCATGTTATCTTTGTTTACATTGGGTTTTAGAAGAGAATTGCGATCTCTATTCATTGTTAATTTTTTATTATGTTCTATAACTTTACTGGGGTAACCCCGATCCTTAAATCTTTTCTCCATAATGGAAAAATTTTTTTCAAGTGATGTAGTCTCACTGGTAATTCTTTTAGCTCTCAGAAATTGGCTCAATGGAAGAGATTGTATCATAGATTTGGGATGGTTGCTTTCAAATCTAAGAAGATTATTCCTATCGGTGCTTTTCGTGTATAGATCAGTGGACAATTTTCCTGCTTTAAGACTCACTAGAACATCCAAAAATTGGATATCCGTTTTGGAGGCTACCATCGTGAATTTAATATCCCTGTCGGCTTCATTCAGAAATAGATGGAAATCGTTCAGCTCTTGGGTGGTGCCCGTCCAGATGAGGAAGACGTCGTCTATGTATCGCCACCACCTCAGAACCTTGCCAAAGTGGTGGGACACATAGACGACCTCCTCCTCAAGAACCGACATAACAATATTAGCGTAGGTGGGGGCCATGTTCGACCCCATGGCAACACCGCGTAATTGCGTATAGAACTCACTGCCAAATAAAAAATAGCTGTTATGCAAGATCAGTCTGAGTAAAGAAATAATAAAGCATCTTTCCCCATTGGTAAATCTAGAGTCATTAAGTCTCTTGGAGATGGCCCTAATACCTCGCTCGTGGTCTATGGAGGTATAGAGGGATACCACATCAAATAGGAGAGGATTCTTCAGAGTTTACAATCAGACACCTCCTTCCTAAGCACACCATCAACATCTGAATTAAAGCGCAAGTATGAAACACTTTCTAAACGGGTCATTTCCCTGGAACTTCACCTGGCGACCTTGGGCGAATACCTAAAGGCCAAGAGGATCCCGAGAGGGATGCGATCCAGTATTCGGCCCAACCTATTCATACAGGACTCAGTCTTTTGCATGAAATTCATGCAAATATCCAATAAATACTCACTGGACCTTTTGTGAGGAGCAAAATAATCGCAATGTCTGGTGCTTTGCAAGGCGTTGCGATTATTTCACACAAAACTGACACACAAGCCCCGATGAATGTCTTCTATCATACAGCATCTTCCATCTTACACCATGTATGATGGGAGTGGTTGTCCTCTCTTGTGCCTGCTCTTGAGATGGTCAGAGTTGTGCAGCTGCTGGGACATGACACAAGGCAGCAGCGATGTGGCCTCTGACTGTGCTGCTACCCTCCACAACTATCAGGAGCTGCAGAGGAGTCTCCCGGGTGTAAGGGCGGGTCACCTCTGCCGGTGCTGTGCCCCTTGATGATACGGAGACCAGAGGCTCAGCTCACACAGGGGGGATGGGCCCGGCCCTGAGGAGGAGGAGGAGGGAGTGCTCTGAGCTCTCAGCTCACTGAATTGCAGCCGCGCTGCTCCCCCCAAATTGTATTTCTGCATGTATAGTAGTGTGTCCCGGGACCAGGAGGCGGGACTTTGTCTCTTGGTCCGGGACAATGCGGGAATAGCGTGATTATCTCTCAACCGCCCGGGGCAACGAAACAGAGGTATAAAACCGTGACTGTCCCGCTGAAACTGGGAGGGTTGGGAGGTATAAGTGTGATATTTCCCTGCTCCATGAAGCCATTTCCAGGAATTGGCAGTCACATTGTTATTGGAGACGCCTTGTCTGCGTGGATTTGCATTTCCTATTGTTCAGGATGTGGAATCAGTTGGGAATCACAAGGAGACATTCCGCCCAGTAAACACTTGTAAATGAAGTTACCCAGCTCTAGAAAGAGGGATCATTGCCTCATGTGTTAAAGGGAAGTGGGTGATAAACCACTAACAAAGGACAAACCCCAGAGTATCATCAATGCTCAGCCAGGCTGATAAGGAAGTGGCACCGACACCCTTCAGTTGCATGGAAGTTCTTTTATATTTAGAGTAAGACATCTCAAAGAGGGGCCGACCAAGGGATATAAGAGACTCAAGTAGGACTCACATGCAGAGAACTTCTTGGAGGAAGATCTTACTGGAGGAGCTTAGACCGAAGGACTAAATGGAGAGAGAGCAGGTCTATGTGTGTGCGAAGGAGGGAGCCTGGGAAGGAGGACGTGACCCTGGTGCCAGGGACCCCCAGAATGGTGAGTACTGATGGACTTTTTATTCATTGCTTTTTATAAATGATTGCTCCTCTGTTTCCCTTCCTTCTGCCTATAGTCACTTCCCAGTAATGCATCCAAAAACCTGATCAGCGGAAGAGTTGTAAGAGCGCTGAGCCAGATCATGAATATATGTTACAGAATATATTGTACCCCATATACTGCAGACAGAAGTGTGTGGATAAAGGGAACAGGAATTCAGAGAGGCAGAGGGGTACAGGAGTGCAGAGGCGCAAAGTTAATGGGTGCATGGGGTGTAGAGGTATAGGGGTGCAGGGATGCAGAGGTATAGGGGTGCAGGGATGTAGAGGTGTAGGGGTGCAGGGATGTAGAGGTGTAGGGGCGCAGGGGTGCAGAGGTGTAGGGGTGCAGGGATGTAGAGGTGTAGGGGCGCAGGGATGTAGAGGTATAGAGGTGTAGGGGTGCAGGGGTGCAGAGGTGTAGGGGCGCAGGGGTGCAGAGGTGTAGGGGCGCAGGGGTGCAGAGGTGTAGGGGCGCAGGGGTGCAGAGGTGTAGGGGCGCAGGGATGCAGAGGTATAGGGGCGCAGGGATGCAGAGGTATAGGGGCGCAGGGATGTAGAGGTATAGAGGTACTAGCAGGTGTTCTCAAAGTATTTCTGGTGCATGAACTAAACTCCATTTATTCTTTTAACAAATTTTAACAGTATCATAGTCCTCCTGACAAAACTATACACTTTTACAACCAAAAAATATATATATTGGGGCACATTTACTTACCCGGTCCTGTCGCAATCAGGACTGTCCCACGAAGATGAAGTCCCGCGCGATTCACTACGATCGTGGGCCCAATTTCAAGCATCTGTTGATTCCCCGCTGAGGTCCGCTGGAGTTCACCTTTTTCTTCCCGGGGCATGTAAGTGTTTGGTATTGCGACACAATTTAAATGTTAAATCCTATGCGTTGTCCGAATCCGCCGGATCGTCTGTCGGCCCGCTCCCCGGTTTGTGTTGTATGAAGCCCGGTGCCGATGCCAAAACGTCGGAAAACCCGACGAAAATGCGACCGCGGGCCCTTAGTAAATAAGCCCCAATGTGTCTTTTTGTTCCACCAAGTGTTCAAACAGGAACATTTCAAGAGAAAGGGACTAGGAGCGGCGCCCGGGGGGCGCTCTGCCGTCGTGTCCAGCGCCCGGGCGCGCGCCTCGACCGGGGCTCGCCGCCCGGGGATTCGTCAGAGGCTCTCCGCGCGGGGCGCGGTCCCGGGCGCCCCGCCGGGCGCGCCGTCCCGGCTACCTCCCCCCCCGGGCGCGTGCGCCAGGGGCCCGCCTGCCGGGCGGTCCGCCCCGGGCGCTCCGCCCTGGCTCGCCGGCCAGGGGCCCGCCGGCCTGGGCGCTCCGGCCGGGTCGCTCCGCCGGGCCGCCCTCCATGGTCCTCCTTCCTGGCTCTCCTCACTGGCTCTCCTCCATGGTCCTCCTTCCTGGCTCTCCTCCGTGGCTCTCCTCCCTGGTTCTCCTCCATGGCCCTCCTTCCTGGCTCTCCTCCCTGGCTCTTTTCCCTGATTCTCCTCCCGACTCTCCACCCTGGCTCTCCTCCCTGGCTCTTCTCCATGGCCCTCCTTCCTGGCTCTCCTCCCTGGCTCTCCTCCCTGACTCTTCACCCTGGTTCTCCTCCCTGGATCTCCTCCCCGGGGGTATCCTCCATGGCTCTCCTTCATGGCTCTCCTGCCCTGGCTCTCCTCCCTGGCTCTCCTCCCTCTCTTCTCCCTGCCTCTCCTCCCTGGCTCTCCTCCCTGGCTCTCAACCCTGGCTCTCCTCCCTGGCCTCCCCCTCCCTGTCTCTTCTCCCTGGCTCTCCTCCATGGCTCTCCACCCTGGCTCTCCAACCGGCTCTCCTCCCTGACTCTCCACCCTGGCTCTCCTCCCTGGTTCTCCTCCATGGGCCTCCTTCCTGTCCTCGCCCTGGCTCTCCTCCCTGGCTCCCCTCCCTGGCTCTCCACCCTGGCTCTCCACTGCTCGCCGCCCTGGCCTCTCGCTTCCCTTGCTCTTCTCCCTGGCTCTCCTCCCTGGCTTTCTCCCTGTCTCTCCTCCCTGGCTCTCCTCCCTAGCTCTCCTCTCTGGCTCTCCTCCCCGGGGGTATCCGCCAAGGCGCTCATCCCTGGGGTCTGTCACAGGCATCCTGTGACACTAAGATTCGGGGGTTCTCAGTTATTGGGGATAATCTGTTGTTCCATTTTAATAAGATTTTTATCCTAGTTCTTTTACCATCGTAATATGCTGTATCAGTTTTTTATGGCCATTCGGTTATCTTCCTATATGTGACAACACGTCTCATCAGAAGAGAGATGACAGTGCGAGGTGTCTATGTGGGTGGCAAGGGTGCGATCCCTCTCTGTCACCCATCGGCACGCCTCACACTAGCATTCACAGGATCCACAGAAGACTATGGACTGGCGCACTGAAGTAACCCCGGGGCTTCCCTGTGTTTTTTAACTGTTTATTAACTGATTATCTGCCGTGTCTCTGACATGAGCAGTTGCAGCAGCTTTATACAAGAGAACATCCAATGAATCTAATGGGTCGCCCGCGTGTCCCCCGTTGGTCGACAAGTGATTAAAAGTGAAAACATGTTTTTATGTAAGAAATAAAATACAGTTTAAAAAGGCTCGTTTTGAGCAAAGTAATGAGGCCAAAAGATCTGAAACTTATGGCTCTAAAGGTGACAAGCAGAAAACACGTTTTTTCACCCCATATGTTTTTATTATACAAATTAATGTAACTTTTTAAACAACCCTTCATGCGCAGCTTATTTACTATGAACGCGGCTTGGATCGCAGTACTGCTGCTTTCGTTCAGATTGTGGTCTGCGCTGATTTGTGATTTGTGTAGCATGCTCTGATGTGTCCACGTAACGAGAGTGGAGCGACACACGCGGATAGTGGACGCAGGTATTCGAGTTCGCACCAAATCGCGGCAGAGGGGCATTATACACGGACAATACCTTTCGGTGAACTCCACGGACGGTAATCTAATATGCCCTATAAAGTTTATGATTGCTGTATGGTGTTCTGACCCATTGTTAGAAAACATGTTATATTTGTGTTTTCTTTATTTTAAGTGTCATTCTACAGAATGGGTTCAAAACAGTTTGTGAGTGGAATATGAGAACCCAATATTATAGGCTGTAAAATTAATCTTCACATATGAAAAAAACACATTTTTTCAAACCGATGAATATGATTGTGTATAGTATGATTTCTGTGCACTGTATTTATGTGACCTGATGTCATGACTTCTTTAACTTTGGATTGGAATTATATATGTTTTAGATGCTACATTTAATGATGTCACCTAGTCACATGTATTGTAATCCTCTGTGGTACTTATCTGCTCTGTGCCCACTGAATCTTCTTCCCTTAATGAGAAGGTGTAATTTTGCAGGGATGTAGAGGTATAGAGGTACTAGCAGGTGTTCTCAAAGTATTTCTGGTGCATGAACTAAACTCCATTTATTCACTTAACAAATTTTAACAGTATCATAGTCCTCCTGACAAAACTATACACTTTTACAACAAAAAAATATATATATTGGGGCCTGTCGCAATCAGGACTGTCCTACAAAGATGAAGTCCCGTGCGATTCACTACGATCGTGCGCCCAATTTCCAGCATCTGTTGCTTCCCCGCAGAGGTCCGCGCTTCCCCAGGGGAGAAGACATTTTCATGTTTGGAATGTGGCAAATGTTTTCCATGGAAATCAGCTCTAATGCTCCATTTGAGAACTCACACAGGGGAGAAGCCATTTACATGCTCAGAATGTGGTGAATGTTTTATTCGGAAAGCAGTTCTAATGACCCATCTGAGAATTCACACAGGGGAGAAGCCATTTTCATGTTCAGTATGTGGCAAACAATTTTCAGATCTATCAGGTCTTATTAAACATCAGAGAATTCACACAGCAAAACTAATGTAACTTTGAGCTTACTGCACATGAGAAAAGTCACACAGAAGAGAAAACATTTGCATCTGTTTTTATACTTGTTATTGAGATATTAAATTGTATTGAGCAATAAACCGTGCATCCAAACAGGCGGAGAATTTGTGCAATCATCCAATGAAATCACATAAAGAGAGGAAAGTGTCAGTGGAGCCAAACTGTTCCATGGATTTGTTTCCATGGACGATGCAGGGAGCTGCTCGGAGCTGTAACTTCTATCCGAAGCCATTTTCATGCCCAGAATGTGGCAAATGTTTTAAAGAAAAATCCGTACTTTTGAGACATGAACAAATGCACACAGGGGAGAAGCTTTTACCCTGCTCAGAATGTGGCCAACGTTGTCTTGATAAAACAGCGCTTTCCGCACACATGAGAACTCACACAGGGGAGAAACCATATTCATGTTCAGAATGTGGAAAATGCTTTGCTCGTAAATCTCTTCTTCAAAGACATCAAAGAACTCACACAGGGGTGAAGCCATTTTCATGTTCAGAATGTGGCAAATGCTTCGCTCGTAAATCGACGCTTGTGATACATGAGAGAATTCACACAGGAGAGAAGCCATTTTCATGTTCAGAATGTGGGAAATGTTTTACACAGGAACCACAGCTTGTTGCACATCTGAGAATTCACACAGGGGAGAAGCCATTTTCATGTTCAGAATGTGGCAAACAATTTTCAGATCTATCAGGTCTTATTCAACATCAGAGAATTCACACAGCAAAACTAATGTAATTTTGAGCTTACTGCACATGAGAAAAGTCACGCAGAAGAGAAAACATTTGCATCTGTTTTTATACTTGTTATTGAGATTTTTAAAGAATTTTTAAATTGTATTGAGTAATAAACCGTGCATCCAAACAGGCGGAGAATTTGTGCAATCATCCAACAAAATCACAAAAAGAAAGTGTCAGTGGAGCCAAACTGTTCCATGGATTTGTTTCCATGGACGATGTCCGGAGCTGCTCGGAGCTGTAACTTCTATCCAGGAGGCCACATCTCAGTCAGTGGGTTCGCAGCTGATAGATTGTAGATGAGAGGTCGATCACTCACGGCCTTGGAGACCAACAACCACGTAATCGAGAGCTCACCCAATGTACACTTCTCTCACATACACGTAGTAATGTGGGGTTCAGCCTGTGCAGTAACACAGGGATGCATACCTCCCAACCGTCCCGTTTTCAGCGTGACAGTCCTGTTTTTTGGGCCCTGTCACGCTGCAACGGGCGACGGAGAGAATGTCCCGGGCCTGCCCACTTTTCCCGCTTTGTCCCGCCTCCTCCAGTCCCCCTAGTTTAGAGCTGCACAGCAGCCAAGGCATGGGGGCCGGGAGGAGGCGGGACCAGCCCCTGCTACCTCCTCACATGATGTCTGCACCAATCATGTGAGGAGCGAGCTCCGCCCCCGGCTGGCCACGCCCCCTCCGCGAGTCATTCAGACTCCAGCCCGGGAGAAGCAGAATGATTGCAGGTAAGAACCTGGGGGGCTGAAGGCTACAGGGGGGGGCTGGAGGCTACAGGAGGAGGACAGGGGGGGGGCTGGAGGTTTACAAGGAGTAGGGCATTGGGGGCTGGAGGCTACAGGGACTGGACGGGGAGCTCGAGAGGACAGGGGGGGGTCTGGAGGAGGGGGAGGACAGGGCTGTAAGGATGAGGCAGGGGAGGCAGACGGTGGCTGGCTACGGCGGAGGAGCAGGGGGGCTGGAGCTACAGGAGGAGGACATGGGGGGCTGGAGCTACCGGAGGAGGACAGTGGGGCTGGGCTACAGGGGGTGGTGAACAAAGGAGAGAGGGGGGCTGAGGCTACGGAGAGGACAGGGGGGCTGGAGGTGACAGGAGGAGGACAGAGGGGCGTTGAGGCTCGGAGAGGCAGGGGGCTGGAGGCTACAGAGGAGAGACAGGGGGGCTGGAGAGCTACAGAGGAGGAAGGGGGGGCTGGAGGCGTCAGGAGTGAGGACAGGGGGGGGCTGGAGGCTACGGGGAGGACCAGGGGGGGGCTGGAGGTACAGGAGGAGGACAGGGGAGCTGAAGGCTACAGACAAGGGGACAGGGGGGGTGGGAGGCTACAGGAGGCTAGGACAGGGGGGCTGGAGGCTACAGGAGGAGGACAGGGAGGGGGAGGCTTGGATGCTACAGGAGGAGGACAGGGGGCTGAGCTACAGGGGGACGGGGGGGGCGGAGGCTACATGAGGAAAACGTGGGGTCCTGGATGCTACAAAAAATTTTATTACACAACCAAGGGGTGACTTGAGCGGCAGGATGAGGACATGGGGCTGATGCTACAGGAGTAGAGACAGGGGGGCTGGAGGCTACAGAGGAGGACCCAGGGGGCTGGATGCTACCGAGGAGAGGAACGTAAAGAAACGCAACAGGGGGGACTGGAGGCTCAGGTAGGAGGCCAGTGTTTGTGTGGAGCTGGTAGGTAACATGATGATGACATGGGGGGAGCTGGAGGCTAAGGAGGGAGGACATGGGGCTGAAGGCTCCAGATAGTACGGAATAGGAGAAAGTGGGTGCGTTTAGGCTACATTAGGCGTCCCAATGGGGGCTGGGATGCTACAGGAGGAGGCACATGGGGGGAGGCTACAGGAGGAGGACAGGGGGGGCTGGAGGCTACAGGAGGAGGACAGGGGGGGCTGGAGGCTACAGGAGGAGGACAGGGGGGGCTGGAGGCTACAGGAGGTGGACAGGGGAGGTTGGAGACTACAGGAGGAGGCTGGGGCACAGGAGGAGAATACAGGAGGAGGCTCCTGGAGGACAGGAGGAGGCTCCTGGAGGAGGCTGCTGGAGGACAGGAGGAGGCTGCTGGAGGACAGGAAGAGGCTGCTGGAGGACAGGAGGCTGCTGGGGGAGGAGAGCCAGGGAGGAGAGCCAGGAGGAGAGCCAGGGGGGAGCCAGGGATGAGAGCCTGGGAGAGAGCAAAGGGAAAGAGCCAGGGAGGGGAGCCAGGAAGGGGAGCGAGGGAGGAGAGCCCAGGAGGAGAGCCAAGGAGGGGAGCCAGGAAGGGGAGCGAGGGAGGAGAGCCCAGGAGGAGAGCCAGAGAGGAGATTCAGGGAGGAGAGCCAGGAGGGGAGCCAGGGGAGGGGAGCCAGGGAGGAGAGCCAGGTAGGATAACCAGTGAGGAGCCAGGGGAGGATACCCAGGGAGGAGAGCCAGGGAGGAGAGCTAGGAGGGGAGCCAGGGGGGAGAGCTAGGGAGGATACCCAGGGAGAGAGCCAGGGAGAAGGACCCAGGGAGGGGAGCCAGGGAGAAGACCCAGGGAGGAGAGCCAGGGAGAATACCCAGGGAGGAGAGCCAGGGTGGAGAGCCATGGAGGAGAACCAGGGAAGATATCCAAGTAGGAAATCCAGGGAGGAGAGCTAGGGAGGAGAAGCATGGAGGAGAGGCAGCTTCTGAAGTGACACTACCCCTGCAACCACTCAGCATGTGAAAATCAGATGAATAGAGTCCTATTTGCCTGACTTTTTTGATAGTTTTTTGTTAAACAGGTGGGATTTCACACAAAATAGGGAATTCTGGAAAGGACGTTTCATTCCCTATTTTAGGGGACTGGGTGTTTGGGGGGGGGCTGACAGCATCCCTTTAAACAATGATGAATGACAGAAGATGTTTTTTGTGTTGGGCTAAATAGGTATTGAACATGTCACCAAATGAGCTATGGGAATGAAATCCTCCCCAAATGCCGATCCCATCAAATCCTTCAGGAAATCTTTTAACTATTAATTTTACGAACTGAGATGTGGCGACACGTTGGATACATTACACTAGCCGTATGTTTTATGCTAAATCAGAGCCGGGCAGATATAAGAGAGTTTAACATTGTATTTATGTGATGTTATGTTTCTGTCGTACATGTTGATATAATTAGAGATTTAATTAAACTCCCTTATCAATGCCCGTGATTTCCAAGCAGTCCCTCCCCCGCAGCTCAGCCAGAAATCTGATATCTTCCGGTAGAAAGCCAATGATTGTGACACCAAGATACAAATAAAAGAAAGCGCCCGGAGCAAAGATTTACCCTCCGTCTTCACAGGCAACGATCCATCATCTATTTCCTATTGCATTGGGCATCTGCTGATTACATCCCAGGACCAAGAGGAAGAGAAAAAGTCACCAAAGAGAAGCGAAACATCCAGGGAGCTTCCCCAGGGGGATGAAGAACATTTTCATGTTGGAATGTGGCAAATGTTTTCCATGGAAAATTAGCTCTAATGCTCCATTTGAGAACTCACACAGGGGAGAAGCCATACATGATCAGAATTGTGAATGTTTTATTCGGAAAAGCAGTTCTAATGACCCATCTGAGAATCACACAGGGGAGAAGCCATGTTCATGCTCAGAATGTGGCAAATGTTTTAAAGAAAAAAATCCGTCACTTTGTGAGACAGAACAAATGAACCACAGGGGAGAAGCTGTACCTGCTCAGATGTGGGCCAACGTTGTCTTGATAAAACAGCGGCTTTCGCACACAGAGAGACTCACACAGGGAGAACCATTATCATGTCAGAATGTGGAAATGCTTTGCTCGTAAAATCTCTTCTTCAAAGACATCAAAGAAACTCACCACGGGTTTGAAGCATTTTCAATGTTCAGACTGGGCCAAATGCTTCGGCTCGTAAATCGACCTTGTGATACATGAGAGGAATTCAGACAGGGAGAGAAGCCATTTTCATGTCGAATGTGGAGGAAATGTTTTACCAGGAAACCACAGCTTGTATGAACATTTGGAAGGAATTCACACGGGAGGGGAGAAGCCATTTCTGTTCAGACTGGGCAAAACAATTTTCAGATCTATCAGGTTCTTATTCAACATCAGAGAATTTCACACAGCAAAACTAATGTAATTTTGAGCTTACTGCAACATGAGAAAAGCATGCACAGCAGAAGAGAAAAACATTTGATCGTTTTTATACTTGTTATTGAGATTTTTAAAGAATTTTTAAATTGTATGAGTAATAAACGTGCGTCCAAAACTATAGTGGGAGAGAATTTGTTGCAATACATCACAAAATCACAAAAGAAAAGTGCAGTGGAGCCAAACTGTTCCAGGGATTGTTCCATGGACGATGCAGGAGAGCTCGGGAGCGTGAACTTCATCACAGGAGGCCAATCTCCGTTCCAGTCGATTACCAGTGATAGATTGTAGATGAGAGGTTCGATACACTCACGGCCTGGAGACCAACAACCACGGTAATCGAGAGTCACCCAATTGTACACTTTCTCACATACACGGTAGTAATGTGGGGTTCAGCTGTGCAGTTATACAGGATGCATACCTCCACAACGTCCCCGTTTTCAGCGTGACAGTCCTGTTTTTGTGGGCCTGTCACGCGTGCAACGGCGACGCGGAGAGAAGATGTCCAGGAGCCGCCACTTTTCACGGTTTTGGTCACGACCTCATCCAAGAATCCTAGGTCTAGAGCTGCAAAGCAGCAAGAGCATGGGGGGCCGGGGACGGAGGCGGGACCAGCCCCTGCTTACCCCTCCACATGATTTGTCTGCACCAATCATGTGAGGGCCGAGCTCCGCCCCGGCATGCCACGCCCCCTCGCGAAGTCATTCAGACTCCAGCCCGGCGAGAGCGAAGCAGCAGATGGAGACATGGGCTAGCTCAGGGGGGGCTGGACACAGGAGGAGACAGGGGGTGAGCTAGGGAGGGGGCTGAGGACGGGCAGGTACAGGAGGGCAGGGGGGTGGGGCCGAGGGGAGGGGGCTAGCAGGCCGGAGGAGGACAGGGGGGGGCTGGAGGTGCAGGCGGAGGCAGGGGGCGAGGTACAGGAGGAAAGGGGGGGGAGCTAGGAGCGGGATAGGCTCAGAGGAAGGGCTAGGCTCCGAGGGACGGGGGGAGCTGGGGCTACAGAGGAGGAAGCTGGGGCGAGAGGGGGGGGGATGAGGCACAGGGAACAGGGAGTGACAGGCTACAGGGGGGGGGAGGCTACAGGAGGGAGGACAGGGGCGGGATGGACAGGGAGCAAGGGGGAGGAGGAGTAAAGGGGGGGATCAGGGGGGCTACGGAGGCGACAGGAGGGGAGACTACAGGGGGGGCTGAGTAGGTACTAGCAGGAGGGCAGGACAGGGGGGGGCTGGAGGCTACGAGGGAGGGAGGGGGATGAGGCAAAGGAGGAGAGGCTGGAGGCCTACGAGAGGAAAGGCGGGGGGCTGGGTACGGCTACAGGAGGAGGACAGGGGGGGGCGAGTGGCGGCCCAGAGGAGGAAGGAGGGCGGGGGCTGGAGGGCACAGGAGGAGGACAGGGGGGGGGCGGAGGCTAGCAGGAGGAGGACAGGGGGGGCGGGGGGCTGGCAGGTAAGGAGGATAGGGCAGGTGGAGCTCAGAGAGGCACAGGGGGGCTGGAGCTTTTACAGGAGGAGGACAGGGGGGGGTGGAGGCTACAGAGGAGGACAGGGTGGGATGGATGGAGGCTACAGGAGGAGGACAGGGGGGCGGTGAAGGCTGTACAGGCGGGAGGACGGGGGGGCGGAAGGACAGGGGAGAAGCAGGGGGGCAGCGGAGGTAGACAGGCGCGAGGATCAGGGGGGGGACTGGGATAGCTAAGGAGGAGGCACAAGGGCGGGCGGAGGCGGGAGGACGGGACGGGAGGCTGAGGAGGAGAAGGGGGGGCCGCGAGGCTAACAGGAGAGAGCGAAAGGGGGTGGGGCTAAGGAGGACAGGGTGGCTGCGGCTACAGGAGGAAGGAACAGGGGGGTGACTGGAGGTCGCAGGAGGGGAAGGGGGGGGGGTGGAGGCGACAGGAGGAGGACAGGGGGGGCTGGAGGCTACAGGAGGAGGACGGGGGGGCGGCTGAAGGTACAGGAGGAGGGAAGGGGGGCTGGAGGCTAACAGGAGGAGGACAGGGGGGGCTGGAGGGTACAGGCGGAGGGACAGGGGGGGCTGGAGGCTAACAGAGGCAGCCGAGGACAAGCGGGGGGCTGGAGGCTTACAGGAGGAGGACAGGGGGGGTGGAGGCTATAGGAGGAGGGACAGGGGGGGGCGGAGGGCTACAGGAGGAGGACAGGGGGCTGGAGGGCTGACAGGAGGTGGACAGGGGGAGGTTGGGGCTACAGGAGGAGCTGGGGCCACAGGAGGAGAAACAAGCTGGAGGACAGGAGGAGGCTCCTGGAGGATGCTGAGGCAGGAGGAGCATGCGGAGGCAGGAGAGGCTGCGAGGACAGGAAGAGGTGCTGGAGGAACGGAGGCTGCTAGTAAGGCGGTGGAGGGTGTGGGGACAGGAGGAGGATGAGGCAAGGAGTGGCAGAGGATCTGAGGGAGGTGGAAAGGAGGTGAAGGACAAGAGATGAACGAGGGAGAGAGAGAGTGAGGAAAGATACGAGGAGTCGGGGAGTAGGCTAGGGACAGGAGGAGGCTGGTGAGGGACAAGTGGCGGGACAGAGGAGGCTGAGGGACGGAGACTACAAGAGTGAACAGAGGTAGGAGGATGGGCAAAGAGGCAGGACAAGGACGGAGGCGTCAAGGAGGGAGGACAGGCAGGAGGAGCTGGACAAGGGACAAGGATGAGGGAAGGGGGAGGCTAAGGAGGGAGAGAGGCAGGAGGAGGCGGGGCAGGGGATACGGGAGCTGAGGAAGGGGGCTACAGGAGGACGCTGGAAGGAAGGGACAGAGGTGAGGAGGGGGTACAAAGGAGGCGAGGCAGGAGACTCGGAGGAGGCTAGGACAGACTACAAGGGGAGGAGGAGGACAGAGGGTCGGAGGAGGATGGAGACGGAGACAGAGAGGTGGGAGAAGGAGGAGATGAGGAAGGAGGACAGGATGGAGGACAGGACTGACGGGGAGGATGGCGCCCCCAGGGCAGGAGGAGGGCGGAGGTAGGGCTGGAGGAGGCTGGAGGAGAGCTACGGGAGGATGGAGAGTACGAGGAGCGGAGGCGGATAAGGAGGAGGATGGAGGACAGGGAGGAGCGTGGAGACAGGAGGAGGGGACTAGGAGGACAGGGGCTACAGGAGGCTTGGGCGAAGGGCAAAGAGGACGGGAGGGAGGAAAGCGGGGATACAGGGCGAGGACGGGAGGGAAACAGGAGTGAGACAGGAGGAGGAGGGGCTGAGGAGGAAAGCTGAGGGAGGGGCACGAAAGGAGGAGGAGGAGGACAGGAGACAGAAGGGAGCGGAGGGAACAGGATGTACGCGGACGGAGGAAAGGAGACTAAAGGAGGAGGGAGGAGGACGACGGGAGGAGAGGAAGACGGCGATACAGGAGGAGGAGGGCGTGGAGGATAGGAGTACAGGAGGGAGGCTGGGAGGAATAGGAGCTACAGGAGGAGGTGGGAACAGGGGGCGTAGGAGGAGGACAGGAGGCCACAGGAGGGGCGGGAGGAGAGGAGACTACAGAGGAGGGGAGTGGAAGGAGCTGGGAGGAGCGCAGGAGCTACGTAGGAGGAGGACAGGCTAGAGGGAGGGGGACAGGAGCTACAGGAGGAGGATGGAGGGACAGGGGGCACAGGAGGAGGTGGCGGACAGGAGGACTACAGGAGGAGGATGGATGGAGGACAGGAGGGCTACAAGGAGGAGGATGGAGGACAGGAGCTACAGAGAGGCTGCTGGAGGACAGGGAGGGCTAAGGAGGAGGTGGAGGAGGGTACAAGGGGATAGGAGGACAGGGCAAGGAGGAGGATGGAGGGTACAGGAGGGGCGGCTGGACGCCAGGAGGCTACAGGAGGAGGATGCGGATGCAGGGTGGCGCAGAGGAGGACGGAGACTAACAGGGGAAAGGAGGCATAGAGAACGGGGGATCACACCATGTTGAGGAGGGGTGGCTGGGGTGTGGGGGGTTGATGAGGTCAGGTACAGATAGGAATTATGTGTAAGTTTGGGAGAATAAATAAAAGTGGGGGGAAAACGAAATGTAAAGGGAGTAGGATAAAATATAAGATGGGTTTATATGTTGCGACTTGCATTGGGGGATATTGATACTATTATAGGGCCATGGGGGGGCGGGTGGGGGGGCCCAAAGCGTAAGAGGCATCGTACTGTGGGGGGACCGTAGTCGATATTATTACTATGCTGTGGGTGGACGAGGGCCGTGGTTTTAGAAAAAGGGAGAGGGGCTTTTGTCCCTCTTTCTCTGTGTCCAAAGTTGGGAGGCGGGTATGGGCATGTGGCGTACCAGGGTTGTAAGGAGCAGTGTTGAGCTGAGGAAGAGGATACGAGCGGGGGGGAGGAGGGGTAGGGGCGGGGGGGCGGGGACTGTGATATAGGAAGTATTCAGAATCATGTATGGAGGTTTCTCAAGGGACACTCTACTTTTTTGTGTCCTGTATTACTGCCAAAAATCCTGAATCAGATCAGGATGACAACACTAATCTGCCGGTGTATGCAGGGCCAATCTGCCAGCGTATAGTGATATGGGATGAAAAATTCCGACTCAGGCGGCAGAGCAGACGTGGGGAAAGCGCCGACAAGAAGCGGCGAAAACAGGTGTGGCGTGATTGGAGCGATCGTCCGAACATCACCCATATAGCAGTAACGGACTGCCGCTGGCAGTGATTATTACAAAACATTGATCTCGACCCGAGAGCAATTAGATAAAAGGCGGGGTAGGCGGGGCAGCGGTACGGGGCAGCAGCGCAGACCTGCTCTATGGTATTGGGAGGATGCAGGGACGTGACGTACTCAGACGGCCGCCGCTCCTCCGGTTCCTTTAGACTGCAGAACTGCGGGAACAGTCAGAGAAGAGAGGGACGAGGTAAGTAGAAAAGCTTATAGGGTGGGTTGATAGTTGCTGTTATTTAGCTTTATGGAGGATATTGGGATATTGTATATGGGAGTCAGATCTTAAACAAAAGGAGCATTTATGGGGAGGGCTGTTATAGGATACTATATAATTTAAAGGGGGTTTTTCCCACAAAGAACAGGTTAGTCCCAACTTGCTGATCTGCTTGCTGTCGCTCCGTCAGATTAATGAAGCAGACGGACGCGTTATGACGGTTCTGTTCCATTAATCTATGGTGCTGACGGAAATTGCCGAGCACAGCGCTCACTGATCTCCTTCAGCTCCATAGAGATTAAGAACGGTCATGCGCGGCCAGTCTGCTCCATTAATCCGACGGACCCCCGTTTTCGCGATCTGCAGGGGTTCAGCACTGAGACACCCACATTGAATCAGCAAGTTAGGCCCTATCCAGTGGATTAGCGCCTAACTTTCCATCAAAGGGGGGCAGATTTTAAGTATGGGGGGGGGGGGGGAGGTTTTCTGTTGGTGGGGTTCGTATATGATTTAATTGGGGGCTGTATATAAGTTCATCAGGGTGGTGTTTTATATATTAGTTCATTAGTTTACATCTCAGCACCGGCACTAAAACCAGGGATCTCAGGTCTCTACGCCTAAAACCTTAGACACCCTGGTCATATATGGAACTCAATGGGGGTCATTTACTAAGGGCCCGATTCGCGTTTTCCCGACGTGTTACCCGAATATTTCCGATTTGCGCCGATTCTCCCTGTATTGCCCCAGGATTTTGGCGCACGCGATCGGATTGTGGCGCATCGGCGCCGGCATGCACGCAACGGAAATCGGGGGCTGGCGAGCAAAAAAAACCTGACGGAATTCGGAAAAAAAACGCCGCATTTAAAACAATAAAAGTGTCGAGTGGAACGGCTACCTCACCTTGGTCCGGCCCGGTGAACTTGAGTGCGTTCAGATGCTTTCAGCGCAGCAGCGTAACCTGGGGACAGGGGAGGAACTACCTTGATGAATCCGGCCGGACCCGAATCCACCGCAGAGAACGCGCCGCTGGATCACGAACGGACCGGGTGGGGTGCATATCGTCCTGCAAAAAGACCTCGTACAGTTATAGTGACAGAAAATTAAAGAAGTTTTAGTTTGTAGAAGGAATTGACAAAAAAACTTTGGGAATTGTAGGACCCCTTCACCCCATATCAAGTAACAAACACACTGTATCACATGAATAACATAATTGAGACAGGACCCCTGCAACAATAACGGGGGGCCCCATTAGATTTCCAAAACCCTCCAGCCCGAAGGTGGACTGAGAAGGAAACACTGAGCTCTGTGCAGAGCAGAGAACTGCTGAGGAGGGTGGACTGGGTGCTGGGAGGAGATAACTTTGGTGCAGGGTTGTCACAACCTGAGTGCTGCTCTGGGGGTCACTGGGTGCTGGGTTGTCACACCCTGGGTGCTGCTGAGGAGGTCACTGGGTGCGGGTGTCACAACACCTGGGGTGTGCTGATGGAGGTCAATGGGTGCAGGGTGTCACATCCATGGGTGCGTGAGGAGGTCACTGGGTGCTGGGTTGTCACCACACCTGGGTGATGCTGCTGAGTGGAGTGACTGGGTGGTGCACCCGTGGTGCTGATTAACACAACTGGGTGGCTGAGGAGGTGACTGGGTTGCAAGGTGTCACACACCTGGGTGCTCTGCTGAGGAGGTCACTGGGTGCAAGGTGTCACACACCGGGTGCTGCTGAGGAGGAGGGTGCAGGGCGTCACACACCTGAGAGTCTGCTGTGGGGTCACTGGGTTGCTGGGTGGTCACCACACCTGGGTGCTGCTGAGGAGGTGACTGGGTGCAGGTGTCACACCCCTGGGTGCTGCTGTGGGGGTCACTGGGTGTCACACACATGGGTGCTGCTGTGGGGGTCACTGGTGCTGGTGATGGCACACACCTGGGTGCTGCTGTGGGGGTCTTGCAAAATCCCCCACCGGGCCTAGCCTTTCTTGGGGGTGGATGTCAGCGGGTGCCCGCAGTACCTGAGTGGCGGCGGTTGCGGCTCCTAAGGCACGCTTGTGTCACGGTGCTTGGTATGGGCGGGAACGGAGGGCGTCCTAACAGCCTGGCGGATCTCCAGCAGGGTGGTGTTAGCAAGAAATGATGAGGGAGAGGCTGCTATAGCGGATCCCTGAGGCAACCTTTGGTGTCTAGAGTATGAGTCTCGTGTTGTGGGGGACAGGGTGCGTTGATGGTGACAGCCGAGCGAGTAGCCAGACGAGGCTTCCCTCCATACTGCATCAGACACCCACCATCCTGTTAAAGGAAACCTACCACTGCTCGCATGATAAAATCATGCGAGCAAGACCACTGGTAGGTATTTAATACTGATGCCGGCACATACTTTAGTTAGGCACGGCGATCGTTAGTTTAGATTAAAAAATGTTTACTTACATATGAAAAATTCCTCCGGGGCTACCCCTACGTATTTCGGAAGGGAGATGCTTCCGATCCTTAATTATTCACGCCTCCTTCATTGTAGCGTTTCTTCGGGTGCCGAAAGGCGTGACGTCACAAGCTCTCGGCACTATCGCTGTCCGGCGTGTGTGAGAGTTAGTATCTGCGCATGCGCGATAGGGTGCCGAGAGCTTGGTGACGTTCACGCCTTCGGCCCCGAAGGAAACGGCTACAATGAAGGAGGCGTGAATAATAAGGATCGGAAGAGATCTCCCTTCCGAAGATGACGTAGGGTGGTAGCACCGGAGGAATATTTTCATAGTAAGTAAAACATTTTTTTATCTAAACTAACTCGCGTGCTAACTAAAGTATGTGCCGCATCAGTATTAATAGCCTACCAGGTGGTGCTCGCATGATTTTATCATGCGAGCAGTGGTAGGTTTCCTTTAACAGGATGGTGGAGTGCTGAGATGCAGTTGGAGGGAGCCACAGGATGTAGATCACCAGCCTGGATGCAGAGGGCAGGCTGGGAGGTAGCTGTGTCCTGGAAGGATGCTTCAGCTTGTCCTGGGTTGCTTCAGGTATCACCCTTAAAGGTAGGATGATACCCCTTTCCTCACTATCTAGCTATTAGCTCCACTCTTCAGGCAGGGGCTAGGCTCTTCCTGCTCTGGTCTGGTGTGCTAGCTGTACAGACTCCGAAGAGTCTGTACTGGAGTGACTCCAGTCTGCTTCTGCAGACTCCTAGGTCTGACTGCTCTGCTCTAAGTGTTCTGCAGACCCTCTGGTCTGACTAGAACTGCTCTAGAAGTTTCTTGGCCAGGGGTTTTGTTACTCCCACTGGTCAGGTGGTGGCTGCTCCTCCAATTACATCTCAGCTCACAGAAACAGAGTGTAATACATGTGATTGGCTGACCACTATGACATCACATAACACACTTAACTACGCTTACCAGGCAGGATCTACCACTGCAATGTTCCCCTGTGTCCTATAAGGACTATGTAGCGTGATGTAGTGACATGCTGTGGGGCTGACTAGACCCCACACAGGCTGCAAGCTACATGGTAGGACGTATTCGCAACCACTCCTCTGCCTTGCATCGGCGAGGGTGTTGCAGGTCATTCTCATGCTGGGGTGCGGGGGAGGAGCTTGTAGGAGGATCACATGTAAGAGCCCAGATATAACATTGCGTCTATACTGCGTCTAATGTAATGTGATGAGGCCGGAGCTCAGCGCATCACAGATGGTTGTAACTTGTGATAATTCTGGAGCAATAACGAGACGTGAGCGCAGAACAGCGACACATCCGGCCCAATGGGCTTTATAAAGCAACGCAATCACGAAGGAAAAAAACACAACATCTGCGCTTCTACCATCAATAATTACCAGAATAATAATCAGATCTGCCCAATGAGATACAAAGGGCCACATTTATCACTTGTTTTTTCTGTTGTTTTTGCGCCTTTGTTTTAGGCGCACCGTTTGTGCCCGTTTTGCGATTAAACGTCAAATTAGCCGTGTGCAGCTAAAATAAAACCTTTCCCTAACACTATGCCCTATACTGAACCCGCTTTTACTGGTTTTAATACAATAAACCTTTACCGAGAATTGCTATTTTATCTCCTAGATGTGCCACCCTCAGTACTCCTATATTCATTGGGGAGAGTATGATGTCTCTCTTCCACTGAAACGCGATAAATTACTATGGCATGAGTTTGTTAGCGATGCCGCACAAACGAGGCGAGAAAACTACACAGCACCGATAGGATGGTCATTACGTTCTGAGAGAGGAAAGAAAGCACTGCCACCTTTGCAGAAGCACTGAGCAGCAGAGCTGCAGGACACGGACATTATAATAAGACATTAGTACATTGCAGACATGAGCTGCAGACTTGTGTTACAGTTCATTGAACTTCTATTTTCAAAATATTCTGAAACGCTGAGCTCAGCGGAGCGAGAGAGATCAGAAATTTGAGAACTTCAAAAACGTTTGCAGAATGTTACTAGAAACCATACAAGGTCCGCCATGTAAGTTCTGCCATATATGAGGGGGATACTTGCCAGCAATACAAGGGGTGCAGCCGATTTGGACTCAGAAGGGAAAGGGACTGAGCCCCTTGCGAAGGAGAGTCATTTCTAGGGTGCAGAGGTTTCACACAAACCTGGAGTTAGCCTCTGTGGGTCACTGGGGCAGACTCGGTGTCACACACGCTGAGCGTCACCGCAAGAGAAAGAGAGTCAGAATGGTGCAGAGTGCGAAACTGCAGTGTGATGCTGATGTGGAGGTGGTACTGCGGTGCAGGGTATGTCACATCACCTGGGTGCTGCTGAGGAGTGTGACTGGGCAGGGGTGATCACACACCTGGGTGCTGTGAGGAGGTCATGGGGCAGGGTGTCACACACCTGGGGCTGCTGAGGGGACTGGTGGACTGGGTGCAATGGGTGAGGGTGTCACACACCTGGGTGCTGCTGAGGAGGTGACGTGGGTGCAGGGGTGTCACACAAATGGGTGCTGCTGAGGAGGTCACTGGGTGCAGGGTGTCTCACACACGGGTGTGCTGAGGAGGGCACGGGTGCAGGGTGTCACCACCTGGGTGCTGAGGGAGGTCACGGGTGCTGGTGGGTGTCACACCGGTGCTGCTGAGGAGGTCAGGGTGCAGGGTGGTAACACCCTGGGTGCTGTGAGGAGGTTCATGGGTGCAGGGTGTCACACACCTGGGTGCTGCTGTGAGTGTTATCTTCATTCTGGGCTGTGGGAGAGAAGCAGAGAGGAGCTTGGAGCAGGATCACATGTAAGCTGCCGAATTAACATTGCGCCTTAAACTGGTTGTTAAAGTAAAGTGATTAATAAGAGGCAGGAAAATTACCTGATCACAGATGGTTGAGCTTGTGATAAATTCTGGCAAAACAGTGCGCCAGTCTGAATATGCTACTACACTAAGGCGCACAAAAGTGATAAATGTGGCCCCAAGTATAATGTAATCCTGAAGCCTGGACCCCCAATCAGAGAGAGGAAAACCAATCAGCGCTCCTCCATCGTGCTGCATGATGTGAGCCCTGCTTGAGTGGTGGAGGAGAAGGCAAGTCGGCTGCTCAACCAATTCACAGACAGGAGATGGCATGACCAGACTGCAATCGGAACGTACGGCGCCAGCGCTGTGTGATGTCGTGCCCGCCGAGCGGACGGTAGCGAGGCGCAGCGAGGAAGAGCGCTCGAGCGCTAACGAGCGAGCGAGAGAGCCGAGAGCGAGAGCGAGCGAGCGCGACACGAGCGACGAGAGAGAGAGAGAGACGGAGAGAGCGCAGCGCGTAGAGAGAGCACCGCGGCCGGACGAGGAGCGGAGCGCGAGGAGAGCAGCGAGCGTCGAGAGCGAGCGAGAGCGACGCCGAGGAGCGAGCGCCGAGCGAGCGAGCGCGAGGGAGCGAAGCGACGGCGAGCGACGAGCGAGAGAGCCAGCGAGCGAGCGCAGGCGAGCAGCGAGCGCCGAGCGAGCCGAGCGAGCGAGCAGCGAGCGAGCGAGCGAGCGAGCGGAGCGCGCCGAGCCCAGCGAGCGAGCGAGGAGCGGCGAGCGAGAGAGCGAGGCGCGAGCGAGCGCCGAGCGAGACGCCAGCGAGCGAGCGAGCGAGAGCGAGCGAGGAGAGCGGGAGTAGAGCGAAGCGCCGAGCGAGCGCGCGCGCGAGCGAGAGCCGAGCGAGCGAGCAGCGGGAGCGAGCGACGAGAGCGAGCGAGCCGCGAGCGCGCGAGCCGAGCGGCGAGAGCGCGAGGGAGCCGAGCGAGCGAGCGAGCGCGAGAGCGAGCGAGCGAGCGAGCGCAGCGAGCGAGCAGAGCCGAGCTAGCGAGCGTGGCAGCGAGGCGAGCGAGCAAGGCCGAGCGAGCGAGCGCCGAGGGAGCCAGCGAGCGACGAGGCCCGCGAGCGAGCAGCATCGAGAGCGAGCGAGGCGAAGCGGCGAGACGAGCGCAGCGCAGCTGAGCGAGCGAGCGAGCCGAGCTAGTCGAGCGGCGATGCGAGCGAGATGCGCCGAGCGATCTATCTAGCTATATAGCTCTATCGACTATCTCTCCCTATCTATCTATCTCCTATCTATCTATCTAGGGCTATTCTACTCCGAGCTATGATAGCTATATCCGACTCTAGTTCTCCTATTATCTATCATATCTATCACCACGTCAGGCCCCGGAGTTCACCCTCTTCTTCCTGGTGCATTGTAAGTGGCATTGTGTGTTGTATAATGCGCTGTGCGGGGAGTCATATACATGGACAATGCACTTACAAGCACAGGAAGAAGAGGGTGAACTCCGGGGACCGAGCAGGGAAGCGACACATGCAGGATATCGGGCGCAGGATATTAGTGACTCCCGCAACAAGCATTATACACGGACAATCGCACTTAAAATGCACCAGGAAGAAGAAGGGTGAAATCGGGGACTGAGCGGGGAAGCGACACAGTGCAGAGGATCGGGCGGAGGTGCGGAGGAAGGAACGATCTATCTCCATCAGCGATATCTAGAGCCGAGCTCTAGCGGCCGCGCGACCGAGTCGTACTCGAGCGCCGAGCGAGCGAGCGAGAGAGCGAGCTGGAGCAGCGACGAGATCGAGCGAGCAGCAGCGAGCGATTCGCAGAGCTAGCTAGCGAGGCGCCACGAGCCAGTCGCCGAGCGAGCAGAGCGCGTGATCGATCGATCTATCTCGCTATCTATCTAGCTCATCTATCTCATCTATGATCTCCTATCATCGATCTATCTATCTATCCGCTATCTATCTCCTCTCTATCTATATATATCTGTATCTATGCATCTATCTATCTACGTATGAGTTCAAATTCAATTTCAGAAAGCTTTGTTGGCAGGACGAACACAATCGTGCGCCGATTCCTGATGTGCCTTTCCCGCTCAGGTCCTGGAGTCACCTTTTCCTGGGCATGTAAGGCATGTCCGTGTATGATGCGCTGTGCGGGGAGCACTAAGATCCTGCACCCGATATCCTGCATGTGTCGCTTCCCGTCAGTCCCGGAGTTCACCTTCTTCTCTGTGCATGTAGGGATTGTCGTGTATATTGGCTGTGCGGGAGTCATAAGATACTGCCCGTATCCTGCATTGTCATCCCGCTCAGGTCCCGGAGTTCACATCTTCTTCTGGTGCATGTAAGTGCATTGTCGTGTATGAATGCGCTGTGCGGGGGATCACTAAGATCCTGCACCCGATATCCTGCATGTGTCGCTGCCCGCTCAGGTCCCCGGAGTTCACCTCTTATTCCGGTGCATAGGAATGCATGTCCGTGTATAATGCGCGGTGCGGGGGTCACTAAGATCCTCGCCCCGATATCTGCACTGTGTCACTCCCGCTCAGGTCCCCGGAGTTCACCTTCTTTTCCTGGTGCATGTAAGTGCATTGCATTGTATAATGCGCGTGCGGGAGTCACTAAGATCGTGCACCGATATCCTGCATGTGTCTCTTCCCGCTCAGGTTCCCCTGAGTTCACCTTCTTCTTCCTGGTGCATGTAAGTGCATTGACCGTGGTATAATGCGCTGTGCGGGGAGGGGAGTCACAAGATCCTGCAACGATTAGCTGCATGGTCGATTCCCGCTCAGGTCCCCGGAGTTCACCTCTTCTTCCTAGTGCATGTAAGTGCAATGTCAGTGTATAATGCGCTGTGCGGCAGAAGTCTCAAGATCCTGCACCCGATATCTGCATGTGTCTCTCCCGCTCAGGTTCCCTGAGTTCACCTTCTTTCCTGGTGAGGTAAGTGCATTGCGCAGTGGTTATATGCGCTGTGCAGGGAGTGGGTCACAAAGATCCTGCACCCATCATCCATGCCATATGTGTCGCTTCCCGCTCAGGTCCCCGGAAGTTACCTTCTTCTTCCGTGCATGTAAGTCGTATTGTCCGTGTATAATGCGCTGTGGGGGAGTCACTAAGTCGGGCACCCATATCTGCATGTGTCACTTCCCCGCTCAGGGCCCGGAGTTCACCTTCTGCGTCTGGCATGTAAAGTGCAGTGTCCGTGTTATAATTCGCGGTGCGGGGAGGCAATAAGATCCTACGCCCGATATCTGCATGGGTGGATTCCCGATCAGGTCTGAGCGGGAACACACACAATGCAGGATATCGGGCTTGACTAGTGACTCCCCGCACAGCGAATTATAACACGTACAATGCACTTACAATGCACCAGAGGAAGAGAAGGGACTTCCGGGGACCTGAGGCGGGGAAGGTGGACACCTGCCGTATAATCGCGTGCACGCTCTTAGTGAACCCCCCGCCAATCGCTATTATAACAACTACAATGCACTTACAGAGCACAGAAGAAGACAGGTGACCTCCCGGGACCTGAGCGGGGAGCGACACATGCAGATATCGTGTGCAGGATCTTTGTGACTTCCTGCACAGCGCATTATCACACGGCCAATTCACTTACATGCCACCAAGAAGAATAGGTTGAACTAGGGCCCTGAGCGGGGAAAAGACCATGCAGGATACGGGTGCAGGATCTTAGAGACGTCGCCCACGCGCATTATACACGGACAATGCCTTACATGCACCAGTGAAGAAGAAAGGTGGAACATCCCGGGGCCTGACGTGGAAGCGACACATGCCGGATATCGGGTGCAGGATCTTTGTGACTCCCGCACAGCTCATTATACAACGGCCAATCCTTACATGCACCAGGAAGAAGAATTGAACTCAGGGGACCTGAGCGGAAAGAGACACATGCAGGATATCGGGTGCAGGATCTTAGAGACTATCGCCGCACAGCGCACAAAAAAAAAAAAAAAAAAATTATACTGGACAATTCACTTACAATGCCCAGGAGATAAGGTGACTCCCGGGACCTTGACGTCGGGGACGTACACATGCAGTATATCTGTGGGCCAGGACTTAGTGAACTCCCCGCCCAGCGCATTAGACACCGGACAATGCACTTACATGCACCGGGAAGAATAAGGTGAACTCCGGGGGACCTGAGCGGGGCAGCGACACCTGCAGGATTCGGTGCAGGATCTTATGACTCCCCGCACAGCACATTATACACTGACAATTCACTTACATGCACCAGGAATAATAAGTGAACTCCGGGGACCCTTGAGGCGGGGAAGTGACCCATGCAGATCGGGTGCAGGATGTTCATAGTAATTATGAACTGCCCCGCACAGCTAAACAAATATACACGGACAATGCACCTACATGCACCAGGAAGAAGAGGTGAACTCCGGGACCTGGGCGGAGGAGCTACACATGCAGGATATCGGTCATGACTTAGTGACTTCCCCGCCCAGCGCATCAATACACGACAATGCACTTTAACATGTCTCCAGGAAGAAGAAGTGAACTCCAGGGACTGGCGCGGGGAAGCGCCACATGCAGGAATCGGGCGCATAGACCTATGTGTTCGAAAATCCGCCACAAAGCTTCTTTGAATTGAATTTGAACTCATACGTAGAATAATAAGATAGATAGATAGTAGAATAGATAGGAGATAGATGATAGGAGATAGATCGATAGGATATAGATAGATAGATAGGAGTAATTAGATCTGAGTATATGATGGAGATAGATAAGATAGATTAAGATATAAAGAATATCTAGGAGATGGATTAACTAGGAAGATAGGATAGATATCTAGTAGATAGATGGAGATAGATAGATAGGAGAATAGATCGATAGATAGATAGGATAGGGACTATTAGATAGATAGCTAGGAATAGATGATATATTATAGGATATATACGATAGATGGGAGAAGATAGATATCACTAATCTCCGCTACGCTAACGCCCGATATCTTCATGTGTCGCTTCCCCCCCGCTCAGGTCCCCGAGTTCACCTTCTTCTTCCTAGGTGCATTAGTGCATGTGTCCGTGTTAATCGCGGCTGTTCGGTGTGAGTCATCTAAGATCCTGCGCCCGATATCCTGCATTGTGTCGCTTCCCTGCTCAGTCCCCGGAGTTCCCCCTCTTCTATCCTGGTGCCATTTAATGCAATTGGTCTCGTAGTATAATGACTCCCCGCACAGCTGCATTACACAGACAAGGCACTTACATGCACGCAGGAAGAAGAGGGTGAACTCCGGGGACCTAGTGGGGATAGATAGATAGATAGATAGGAGATAAGATAGGATATAGATCGATAGCTAGGCGATCGCTCGCTCGATAGTACTCGATCGGAGATATCTAGTAGGATCTGATAGCTAGATAGGAGATAGATAGATTCGATAGATGCTAGGCGCTCGCATCGCTCGCTCGCCGCATTGCTATCTCGCTCGTCCTGAGCTCCTAGCTTGGCTCGCTCGATCGCTCGGCGCTCGCTCTCTGGCTGGCTCCCTCTGCGTCTCTCGCTCTGGCTACCTGGCCTCGCTAGCTCCTCGCTAGCTCGCTCGCTCGCGGATCGCTCGCGGCTCGCATCGCTCCGCTCGCTGGCTCCATCGGCGCTCCTCGCTCGGCGCTCGCTCGCGCGCCCTCGCTCGCTCGCTCGTCGCTCGCTCGGCTCGTCCTCGGCGCTCGCTCGGCGCTCGCGCGGTCGGCGCTCGTCTCGCTCCGCGACTCTCTCTCTCGGCGCTCGCTTCGCTCTCTCGCTCGGCGCTCGCTCCGGCGCTCTCTCCTCGCTCTCTTCGCTCGCTCGCGCCCCTTCGCCCCTCCCCCCAAACCCGCTCTCGCTCGCTCGCTCGCTGCTCGCTCGCTCCTCGCTCCTCGCTCGGCTTCTTGCTGGCTCGCTCGGCTCTCTCGCCTCTGGCTCCTCGCTGGGGCTCGCTCGCTCGCTCCCTCGCGCTCGATCGCTGCGCTCGTGGCCTCGATCGCTCGCTCGCTCTCGCTCCTTCCGCGCGGCTTCTCCCGTGCGTCTCCTCTCCGGGCCGCGGGCTCCATGAGCGCCTGGTAGCCGTATATCTATATGCTATACATTAGATGTGTCGGTGCTCGTGTCTCCCTCCTGGTGTGACGTCTCGCTGACCATCATACTTCACACCAGGGGGGCCGGGCAGGACATCAACACAACAGGGAGGAGCCGTAGGAGAAGCTTTTATTACCCTGTCTGTGATTGGTTGGAGCAGCAGACATTGCCCTTCTCCTCCACCAATCAGAGCCGGCTCACATCATGCAGATAACGATGGAGGACGCTTATTGGTTCCTCTCTCTGATGGGGTCATGCTCCGGATTACATTATAACGTGGGGCCCATTTGGTGCACTTTTGGGCGCCTACGTGTAGTAGCAGTATTAAGCGCCACTGTTGTGTTGCCAGAATTATCACAAGCTACACCATCTGTGATCAGGTTACTTGCCCTCCTCTTATTAAGACTTTACCTTAAAACTTTAGGTGCGCAATGTGATCAGCTCAGTTAACATGTGATTCCTGCCTACACAGCTCCCTCTCTCTCTGCTTCTCCACAGCCCATAATGAGATAACACTCACAGGCGGACAGACACCCAGGTGTGGTGACAAACACCTGCCACCCAGTTGCACCCCTCCCAGCACACCCAGTGGTGTGAACAGGCACCCTGCACCCAGTGAACCCTCCGCAGCAGCACCCGGTGTGTTGAACACCGGACAGCAACCCATGACGCAATCCGCAGCAGCTAACCCAGGTGTGATGACAACCCTGCAACCCAGTGCCCCTCCTCATCAGCATCACCCAGGTGTGTTGACCCACAGACCCTGCAAAGCCCATGGACCTCCTCAGCACCTCCACGGTTGTGATCGCCCTTCACCCAGTGGGACCTCCTCAGCAGCAAACCCAGGTTTGTGTGTCACCCTGCATAACCCAGATCACCACTCCTCCAAGCAACCCAGGTTGTGACAAATCGCTGCACACCTAGTGACCCTCTCTCAGCAGCACACCACAGGTGTGTGACATCACCATGCACGCAGTGAACCCACTCCTCAGCAGCACCATCCCACTGGTGTGTGACAAATTACCGCCTGCACCCTCACCTACACATCATGCATCCCCAGGTGTGTGATACCCGCACCCCAGATCACCTCTCTCAGCATTCACCCATGGTGTGTGTGGTCTAGGACCCTGCACGCCAAGCACCTCCGCAGGCAGCAACAGCACACAGCACCCCGGTGTGTGACAAAAAAACACCATGCACCCAGTGACCACCCCCACGAAAAGACGCAGCACCCATTGTGCTATACACACTGCCCGCATGACTCCTCACCGGGCTGCGAGTCGCCCTAGAGGGGATCCCCCATTGCTGGTCTCTGTGCTGCTAACCCATGTAAGTTCTGCAATCAGCGGCCCCCTCAGACATACTGTGGCAAATTAACATCGGGGGACACTTGTTGTAGTATCTGCACCATTCTCACAAACTTTTGCAAAGTTCTCTGCAAATCATCTGACCTCTCTTAGCTCTTTGCGTGACGCATCAGCTTTTTTGGCCGAATAGTGTTGAAAATAGAAGGTGTGAAACTGTAAACAGACAGTCTGCAGCTCCTGTACTGCAATGTATCTAATGTCTGTATTATATGTTCCGTAGATCCGGGCTGAGGCTCTGCTGCTAGAAAATGCATCTGTTCTGCAAGGGGTCAGTGCTTTCTTCTCAGATATAACGCCCCTGCGGGCTTGGAGTTTTGTTGCGCCGCGTTTTGTGCGCCTATAAGTTGCAAAAGTGTCAGGAATACATATCTCTCCGCATGGTATATCAGAGTACTGAGGGTGGCTTACAGATGGCTAAAGGAGCCTAAAAATAGCACTTCCTCGTGTAAAGGGTATTGTATTTAAACCCAGCCAGCGGGTTCAGCTAAGTGAGAGGCATCATTTGTGATGAGGGAAGGTGGTTTAATTTTAGCTGCCCCGGCTAATTTGACGTTTAAAATATCGCAAAACGGGCACAGAAACGTGCACCTAAAAACCGAAAAGGCGCACAAACCACAAGAAACAACAAGTGAATAAATGTGTCCCTTTTGTATCCTCATGTGGCAGATCTGATCTATTATTACTTGTCTAATTATTGATGGTAGAAAAGCGCAGATGTTGTGTTTTTTATTTTTCTCCTTCGGGATTGCTATTGCTTTATAAAGCCATTGGGGCCGGATGTGTCGCTGTCTCGCCTCACGTCCTCGTTTATTGTCCCAAATTATCACAAGTTACAACCTCTGGGATGCGTCTGAGTCTCCGGCCTCATCACATTACATTAGACGCAGATAGACGACTCAATGCTTATATATCCACCGGGCTCTGTACATGTGATCACTCTCCTACAAGCTCCATCTCCCCCGCACCCCAGCATGAGAATGACCTGCAACACCCTCCACAACACCACCTCGCCGATGCAAGTGCATAGGAAATGGTTTTGCGAATCGTCCTACCATGTAGCTTTAGCCCTGTGTGGGGTCTAGTCAGCCACACGCATGTCACTACAATCAACAGCTACATAGCTCCTTATAGGACACAGGGGAACATTGCAGTGGTAATCCTCCTGTAAGGCAGAGTTAAGTGTGTTTATGAATGTCCAGATGTGTCAGCCAATCACATTTATTAACCTCTGTGTTCTGTGATGCTGATCTGTAGATTGGAGTGAAGCACGCACCACCTGAACCGGGAGTAATCAAAACCCCTGGCCCAAGAACATTCTATGAGCAGTTCTCTAGTCATACCAGATAGGGTCCTGCAGAACCTTGAAGCACGAGCAGTCACCTAGAAGTCGCATGAAGCAAGCTGGAGGTCACTCTCAGTCACAGACTTCTTTCGGTAGTCCTGCTAACAGCTAGCATAGACCATAGCAGGAAGGAGCCTACCCCTTGCCGTGAAGAGTGGAGCTAATAGCTGATAGTGGGAAGAGGTAATATCCTACCTTAAGGGTGAATTACCTGAAGCCACCAGGACAGCTTGCAGCACATTCCTTCCAGAGCACATCTACTCCCAGCCTGCCCTCTGCATCCAGGCTGGTGATCTAACATACATCCTGTGGCTCCCTCCAACCTGCATCTCACCTCACACCATCCCACGTTAAAGAAACCTAAAACTCACTGCTTCGCATTGATAAAATCATGCGAGCAAACCACCTGGTAGGCCTATTGAATACTGATGTAATTATAGCCCGGCACATACTTAGTATAGGCACGCCGATTGTTAGTTTAGATAAAAAAATGTTTACTTACATATGAGACACTAATTCCTCTCGTCCGGTGCTACCACCTACGTTCACTCTTCGGAAGGGAGTTCTGCCTTCCGATCCTTAAATTATTCACGCCTTCGCTTCATTGTAGCCGTTTCCCTTTCGGTGCCCGAAGGCTGACTTCAACCAACTCTCCGGCACCCTAATCGCGCATATGCGCAGATCTAACTCTCACACAGCCCGGACACGCGATAGGTTGCCGAGAGCTTTGTGACATCAACGCCTTTCGGCACCCGAGAAACGGCTACAATTGAAGGAGGCTGAATAATTAAAGATCGGAAGGCATCTCCTTCCGAAGATGACGTAGGGTAGCACGAGGAATATGTTTCACTATGTAGTAAACATTTTTTTATCTAACTACGATCAGCCGTGCCTAACTAAAGTATGTCCGGCATCAGAATAAATACCACCAGGTGTGTCCTGCCTCGCATGATTTCTTTATCATGCGAGCAGTGGTAGATGCTTTCCTTTAACATGGAACTGGTGGTCTCCCTGGTCGTGCAATAAGAACGAGTTGGGTTTGGCACTCCGTCTGCTCTCGGTGCCTAGCTACTGGCTGTCCACCATCAGGCACCCTCCACCCAACGAGACTCATACTCTAGACTAGACACAAGGTTTGCCCTCAAGGGGATCCCGCTATAGCAGCCTCTCCCCTCATCATTTCTGCTAACACCACCCTCCTGCTGGAGAAGCGCCACGCTGTATGGACAGCCCTCCGGTTTCCCCATCCAAGCACGTGACACATATGCGTGCTTATTGGCCCTGTCAACCGACTAGCCACTCGTGTACTGCGAGGCCCCACAGGCTGACTCCAGGCCGCCAACAAAGGCTAGGCCCTGCTGGGGATGATTGTTGCCAGACTCCCCACAGCAGCACCCGCGTTTGTGTGTATAGAGTCACCTCACGCATCCCATGTTACCCCCACAGCATCACCCATTTTGTGTGACAACCCGGCACGCCCCACAGCAGACAACCCAGGGTGCTGCTGACACTCTGTTCACCCATCACTCCCTCCTCAGCAGCACCCAGGTGTGGTGACACCCAGCCACCCAGTGACCCCACGCAGACCCAGGTGTTGTGACAAAACCCGCATCCCGGACAGTAGTGACCCATCCTCTCCCAGGAGTTCACCTTCTTCTTCCTGGTGCATGTAAGTGCATTGTCCGTGTATAATGCACTGTGCGGGGAGTCACTAAGATCCTACGCCCGATATCCTGCATGTGTCGCTTCCCCGCTCAGGTCCCTGGAGTTCACCTTCTTCATCCTGTTGCATGTAAGTTCTTAGCTTGCGACACAATTTTGAAGTTAAATCCTGCGGTTTGTCCGAATCCGTCGCATTGTCCGGCAGTCCGACGCCCAATTTGTGTCGCATGAAAGCCGGCGCGATTACACCAACATCCGATCGTATGTGGCAAAAACCATATTAAATCCCTGTCCCAGTGATGTAAAACAGAAATCGTCAGGATGTCCGAAAGTGCGGTCCTTAGTAAATGAGCCCCTATGTTTCATGCTCTCACTATTATTATTTTTTTCTCCTATTATGAAACGTCTCTTATTTGTAGTGTCATTTTCTTGCCTGGACCATTAGTACAAAAAAAATTTCCCCCCTTTGGATCAATAAAGTATCTTATCATATTATTCAGCTGCTATATGGTATCATTTACATCACTGTATAGTGGTGGTATTTATATGGTTACTATGTATTAGTATAACTTCCAGCGTCTTGAAATTTTAAGTGTTCTAATTTTAGGGCAGTGATCTTACACATTTGAACACAAATTCAGCTTATTCGTGCTTGTCTCATACAAATTATTTCCAGGGGGTATTATTTAGTTAGGTTTCCAGGGCAGGGCAGTCACATTGTTATTGGAGACGCCTTGTCTGCATGGATTTGCATTCCCTATTGTTCCGGATGTGGAATCAGTAGGGAATCACATGGGGACATTCGGCCCAGTAAAGATTTGCAAATGAAGTTTTCTAGCTCTATGAGAAAGACACATCCTGATCATATTTGTTTTGCGGGAGGGGATGATAAACCCATAACAAAAGACAATACTGTGGGCGTCCTGAGATTCTCAGGAAGCTGCATCGACGCCCTTCATTTACATAGAGGAAGTTCTTTTATCACCAGGTTGAGACATAAGAGACCCAAGGAGGACTCACAACTTAAAGGAAGATCTTGCTTAGAATGAGAGAGAGCAGGTCTACTGATATGTGGCTGAGAGAGCCTGGGAAGGAGGACATGAGTGCAAGTGACCCTCAAAACGGTGAGTAATGATAGACTTAAAAGTTTTTTCTTTGTCCACCGAAAATATGTCCAAGAACCTGATCAACAATAGAGTCTTTAGGGTGATGATCTAGTAGATGTCTGTTAAAAATATATATTGTAGCTTATATACTGTGGAGAAGCAGAGATGTAGAGGTATAGGGGTGAAGGGATGTAGAGGTATAGGGGTGCAGGGATGTAGAGGTATAGGGGTGCAGGGATGTAGAGGTATAGGGGTGCAGGGATGTAGAGGTATAGTGGCTCCCCTCCCCGCTTTCCCTATGGGGGCCCTCACCTCGTGCCTGTCTGGTTTAGGCTAGCAAAGCGTAGTGTTCTCTGATCTGGTCCAGGATTTTCGAGATCGATTGTTGGGCTACTGACTGACTTGAGGTTCCTGTGCCCTACCAAGTTGTCAGGTTCTCTAGGTTCCAGTCAGGTCTGCCCCTCCGATGAACCCTTGGCAGTTTGCACCACAAGTTAGTTACATCACATAGCACATGAGAGCTAATATATAATTAGGCATAACGGATAACTGGCACCATTCTTCAGTCTTCTCTTCATTGACTAAGTCACTGTTCTGGGTAACAGGTGATCACGCCACTACTCTTCTTATCTAAAGTGATGTTTCGGCTCTTTTGCTCGTCGTGTGGCACGTTCCGCTTCTTCGCTTCCAGTCTTCTCTCACTCTGCGGCTCTTTTCTACTCTCTGTCCGGTCGGGGCTGCTTATTTTCTCCTGTTGTCTGCGTCTGTTTTTCCGCTGTCCAGTCTTGCGTACGTATTTTGCGTCGGGCCTTTCTTTGACATAATTCTCCGGCTGCGCCCACCAGGGGGCGTCGCTCCGCGTCAGACTCTTTACTCCTGATTTCTTATCTCATTTCAGCGAACGCTGTCGCCCTCCCTCCGCTAGCTCTTAGCACCCTGCGCCCCGTCCGTTCCCATTTTTCCCTCGAGGTGGCCTTCCCTGGGGAGCCGTCCCTTCCATTTGCCCATCCCCTTCCCCTTGTGTTTCTAATGCTTCGCATAGGCTCGCACCTAAGGTACTGTATCATGTTTCACAACATTGCAGTCGTCATCAGCATACTACATTGTGATCTCAGACTGTGAGGGCTCTACCGTACGTTCTCTCTTGTAGCTTTCATTCTATAGTACTTTCTGACTTATCATGGCGCCATTCCTGGTCTAGTTATTACAGCGAAGCACTGTAAGACGCCCAACTGACAAAAGTCTAATCACAAAATCCTGGACATATCATTGATTCTGCCGGGAATGAAGAGGCACAATATCACATACAAGAGCGATGACGTCTTATGTTTCTTGATCAAGTGCAAGTATGTAGCAGGAGCTACATTGTATGATCAATTCGCAGACTCATAGGTACTGCTAGCTCCCATTATAATCGACACTTATCTAAGAGTGTTGCGAATTAACTGCATCGCTAACAACATTGATTGAAAACATGGGGGGAGGGCTTGTTGTGGCATTTGGCTGCATATAATATCTACTGCTCACCATTAGGGGTCCAGTATAATTCGTACATATAGACTTCAGAGATGCTGAGCAGCAGTGTTGTGTCTCTTCAACGAATTCTTGCTGACAACTGGTCCCGTATACAGTCACTTCTGATACGTTTGGTAGCCTTGCACTACTCGTTCTACACTTTGTTTCGACTCTGCAGCATTGTTCACTCATCATGCTATCTGCCTGCCGTGGAGTAGAATGAGAATGGTTCACGACCCTACGTCTCGAATGTCGAATGACTGGGAGGCAAATCTTTCAGGCGGCAACATCTTTTGAACCCGCATACTTAATGATCTAGACGTGTCACGCCCGCCTATACATGTGAACACCAAACCCAGACACGGGATTAACAACAAACTGCTGGAGACATACTAAGACAATGGTGCTCTCATTGGCCCCTCCTCAGATGCATTCAGCCCAGTTGACTCTAAAGCTCAGGCTGCCATGTGCTAAGTTCAAATAGATACAATAGTTGATTCTTTGGTGCGATACTTGATTTGTATTAATCTCGCCCAGGGTTGATAATACATAGCTCTGAGTACCTGACTACTAATACTTGGTCCCTTGGCGGCTGAAGTCGATCACGATCTATGGTTTTCACTGACCGCTGATGAGCCATAACAACTTTTCATCCTTGACTCACACATCCGTCCACAACTGCGCAGCCATTCCACAAATTCCTAATGGTGTCGATGGGGCAGTTTCTCCACGGGCGCCTCATTTTTCCCGTATTTCTGAGTCGAGTAGAGCGTAAAAGTATTGCGTCGGTTTCTGGGTAGATTGTAAGTACTTTATTGCCAGAGGTAATCGGTTTTCTCATGCGTTTTGGACTGGAACGGAGCGGTTAAATGTATTGGCCACGAATGACATGGGAGTCAAGCGACGAGGGACTGTATAGAGGTTTTTAGAAGAGAGCCAAGAAGACAACATTCTGGATTGAATAAGCGGGCCATTCTGCCACTGAATTCCCATCCAGTTTGCGGATCTCAAGAAGGGGGTGTGAGGACTGTCTCACGTGATGTGCAGTCACAACGCTGGGCCTAATGTTCACCTGCATGGCGTATTGTGCTGTGCATGAGTTTCAGCAATGAGAGCACGTGGTCGTATCCTCTCAAACTGTTTTGTATATCAAAGCTATAGAACAGATTAACCTTATCTATCCCAAGCAACAGGTGCACCAGCTTTTCCCGCATCTGATGATCAAATGAGATACTTCAGAATTGACAGTGCGCTTGAGAATAGAGGTAAGTCTACATTCATCAAATCATAAGATCTGCCAATAGTAGGCTTGATAGACGTACGGCTCAATCGCTGGCTTGCAGAAAATGTTGAGGCCAGCGTAAATGTCATATCATTAATGGTGCTCCATCGTTGAAACATACTGCTCTCATAGAAGTTACTATAAAGCCACTGCCATGACCACATTCCCTGTAACACCACCCTGCTGGATCTTTGTGCGCTCATAGTCGTAGAGAAAGCTTGCATCTGATAGCACTATACATGCTGAGCATAAATTAAGACCATGATTTAAAACCGCATATAAAGAAAAATTGCAATAAATGTACTAACTCGAACCAATGACAACTCGGGCGAGGTCTGTAAACAATTATTAAGAGCCGGCAATTTGCATTCATACTGTATCTGCGGCTATTGTGACACCCAGGTTATCAGGCCCTAATAACTTTCGTTAGCACTAGTCTCTGATCTCTCCTGCGCTAGGTCAATTAAATTCGTATTCTGACCACTTGATCCTGTAGCCTTCAGCAATTCATCCGATAACGCATGTGCTCATTGGCATGATGCCACCACTACTCGCCGACAAAGTCCGCTTACTCGTCGCACATGACTGCAGCGATCAGCAACTTAACCTCATCTAGCGACTGCGTCACTTGTATCCAACTAGCCTCTCATAACGCTTGGTACTGTAGCATACTACACATTTCATTCTATCTTCATTATAATCATATCAACGCACAAGATATTACATCGCACATAATGTGCAATAATGACTAGGCCAACATCTTATCTGTTTGTGAGTAGGTGTGATAATTGGATAAATCTCTTCATGAGCAGAACAGCACTTATAGATGCATATCGGACCAACAGCTAATTACGCTATTGAGTCAATAATACTGATTTATCAATTAGCAGAAATTCACATTGAAATAATGCTAAAAATGCAACTAACATGAATGGTGGCCTGGTCTATTCGCTATGAATCAGCCGTGTACGTGCAAATCTGCGATGATAAAGTGGACCACCAAGCTCGCTAATGGAGATGAGTGGCCAAGTAATCACTTTTACCACGGATGCTAGTGAATCTTGAAAGACGGCTATTTCTGTCACTGACTGTGGCGTGAATTACACTCTGAAATGTTTTATCGATCAGGGGTGTGCCTTGGTCCTACCTGTAAGGACGTGGTAACTGCCCACATCCCCTACTGAGAGCATTCATCATGTACAGTGTCTGCCCCAAGTAAGCGACAATATCCTTAAGTGCTTCAACGCTACATAGCATTTACACTAGGCGAGACTCCAAAAAACTTAGAGAACAAAATACATCACTATGTGCTCACATTACAATGGTACACGGAAATATGGTTGTGTACGTCTTACTGTGAATACTGGCAATCGCATCTTCCTCTCTCTTCCCCGCTGCGAATGTGCAAGTTCTAGCTCATGTTTGAGATAAGTCTGCGAAGTAAGTCTACTCAGGCAAAAGCTCATGTGTACTCTCCCATAGACATTGTAGCCCACTAGTTCACTAGACTACATCGAAATGGGCTTCTCTCCATCCTGTTGTGAAGTATTACTCAACAGTCCATATAGGAGGTACATTTAATACTACGCGTAATTAAGAGTAGAAAAGCATCTGAGTGCCACTATTCGGAACATAGAAATCAACGCGCATTGCCCCTGTCTAGCCCCGCAAGGCTGTGTGACAGATATGTAACTGCATTCGTGTATACAGAAGTACTCAATGTCGTATATCTCAATTACCATGTGAACTGATTGCTCTGTGACTATGTCGATGGAACATGAAGAGACTGGAGCCTTCACTCCACACCTGACTCCGGTCGTTTCCCAACAAACTTCTCCTCCTTTCTGTATTCAGCTTCCTCAGCCTACTGCAACTAAGAGTCTAGCACGTGAGCTTTCATAGAAAAGCTTTTTCCACATTTAACAGCAAATATGGTTTCCTTCGCCTCCTGTGCTTGAAGACTTATCTATATGTGTTACATGAGTGCAGATCGCAGTTTATTCAAGTTACTAGAATAGTCTTTCGCCATTCCTACACACCTTCTTGACTAGATGCATCTCAAACACATGGCATATTCTACCACGTGTCGAGCAGTAGCTGAATTTCTGCAGCTTCACATAGTTCTAGGTACACCAGCCGTGTACACACGAAATTGCAGGCAACAGATCTTGCCACATCTCTAGAACATGAAAATCCAGGCTGGTTTGCAAATCCCCTAGTGTCGATTCCTGACTCGGTATCACTCGAATTACCAGCATCGTGAACTCACCCGAGTAAAAGCATTGCCACATTCTGGCACATGAAACGCTTCCTCCCGATGTGTGACATCTAACTCATGCCGGAATCTTAAAACCGACTCCCTCGTTTTGTTCCTATACCGCAGTTGTTCTCCGCATCTCCATGAACATCAAGCCATCTGTGAACTAAGTACACTCTCTGGTGGAGCTCTCCATTGGTTTGTCCTGCTAGCCTTGTTCTCTTTTTCTTTTTTTTTTTTTTTTTTTTTCTTTTTCTTTTCCGCTCCTCTTCTTTTGACTATACAAGATTACTCTGTTGAAGTTCTATGGCCTAGTCATGTGAGTCATCAGAGCAGAATTCCAAAGATGGGGCATCAATGATCAGATGATAGATCATTGTCGGAACGATCTGAGGGAACATCCGAGGTAAGTCCCTTATTATTATCTTGTGTTGCGATGTACCGATCATCAGATCGTCGTCGCTCCTAAGCTTGCCCTCTGCTTGGCCTTCATGAACGTTTACTGTAGAATAATACAGTAAGTAGTTTATAATTGAATTGTTAAAACTCTAATCATACATTTATAACATTCGTATTAAATGGTAAAATTCCTAAGTGTAGCATCAGCTCTGATGTCGCATCATAAAACATCGTGTAAGCGTCATCAAGTCACATTCTCTATGTAATTATATTTACATGAAATTCTCCCTGTTAAGGAATCTTCCAATCGATTTCATGCATTATGATACCAAACCTGTAGCTGATGCAGAAACATATCTTGTTAAATCCTTGAGCGGAGATGGTTTGCTGAAAAAACAATTAAAACCTTCGGACCTTGGGAAAAGCGGATTGCCATTCGAGCTCTGTTTCATTACACAGAGCTTCCTGACTGTCCAGACAGGACTAATCAACCTTAGCTGGATGATTATACACAGCACGCTGGGGGTAGATCAGCGATTGATTATTTTCTGTCTGTCAGGCACAACACAGTAATTACAATCATTTCTCAGTCCATTCTCAGTCCAAGAGAAAAAGCCAACCGAGCCAGCACAAAGCGACAGAGACTCACTTATCATAATTGCCGTAATTGTTTTTTCAGCATAGGGATGAAACAATATGTTTCTGCATCGCTTTTCGCTACAGCAGTTCTCAAGGTATGTTTGCTTCATAATGCAATCAAATCAAATGGTATGTTTTCTTTAAACAACCAACAATAAAAAAATCACACACGGAACCGTTATCCCCTTCATCAAGTGTAATTGATAATATAAATGGAGGGAAAATGTATAGAACACTTAAAGGAAGGAGGTTTCCAAAAGACAATGGAAATCAGGACACCAGTTTAAATCTATCAGTATTGGGGGCAATTCTGCTTAGTAAAAATATATTAACTCATTACAAAGGATCGACACAGAAACATCCATGATGAGTTTCAGTTGAGGAAAAAAGACAGAGCTTGAGATATGAGCTAAACAGAGAAGCACTGTACTATGGGCCTGACAGAGAAGCACTGTGACTATGGGCTACAGGAAGACATGTGACTATGGCTACAGAGAGCATTTACTATGGGGCTACCAAGAGCACTGCGACTATGGCTACAGAGAAGCACTGTGAACTATGGGCTACAGAGAAGCCACTGTGACTATGCTACAGAGAAGCCACTGTGACTATGGGCTAAGAGAACACTGGACTAGATGCGACTAGCAGAGAACCACTGGACTAGGGCTACAGAGACACTGAACTGCATGGGCTACAGAGAACCTGCGACTATGGGCTACAGAGAACAACTGCGACCATGGGCTACAGAGAAGCCCTGCGACGATGGGCTACAAGAAGCACTGCGACTATGGGCTAACGAGAAGCACTGCGCTATGGGCTACAGAGAAGCACTGGACTAGGGGCTAAACAGAGAGCACTGCTACTATGGGCTACAGAGAAGCACTGCGACTATGGGGCTACTATAAGCCACGCGACTATGGGCTAACAGAGAAGCACTGCTACTATGGGCTTGTACAGAGAAGCACTGCGACTATGGGCTACAGAGAAGCACTGCGACTATGGGCTACAGAGAAGCACTGCGACTATGGCTACAGAGAGCACTGTGACTATGGGCTACAGAGAAGCACTGTGACTATGGGCTACAGAGAAGCACTGTGACTAGTGGGCTCAGAACATGGCTAGTCTACAGGAAGCACTGCGACTATGGGCTACAGGAATCACTGCGACTATGGTACAGATTAGGCAACTGCGATATGGCTACAGAAGCACTGCGACTATGGGCTACAGAGAAGCACTGTGACTATGGGCTACAGAGAAGCACTGTGACTATGGGGTACTGTGACACTATGGGGCCACTATATACTGCTGGGCATGTGTGGGGGTCATTATATACTGCTGGGGCATGTGTGGGGGCTACTATATACTGCTGGGCACATTGTGGGGCTCACTATAACTGCTGGCACATGGGGGGCTACTATATACTGCTGGGCACATGTGGGGGCTACTATATACTGCTGGTCACATGTGGGGGCTACTATATACTGCTGGGCACGTGTGGGGGCTACTATATACTGCTGGGCACATGTGGGGGCTACCTATATACTGCTGGGCACATGTGGGGGCTACTATATACTGCTGCATTGTGTGGGGCTACTATATACGGCTGGGCATGTGTGGGGGCTACCATATCTGGTGGCATGTGGGGGGCTACATATCCTGCTGGGGCACTGTGGGGGGCTACCTATATACTGCTGGGCACATGTGGGGGCTACTATATACTGCTGGGCATGTGTGGGGGCTACTATATACTGCTGGGCATGTGTGGGGGTCACTATATACTGCTGAGCACATGTTGGCTACTATATACTGTCGGGCTGTGTGGGGGCTACCTAAATAGCTGCTGGGCATGTGTGTGTGCTACCTATAACTCTGGGGCAATTGTGGGGCTACTATATACCTGCTGGGCATGTGTGGGGGCAACTTATATACTGCTGGGCACGTGTTGGGGGCTACTATATACTGCTGGCATGTGGGGGCTACTATATATGCTGGCACATGTGGGGGCTACTTAACTTGACTGGGCATGTGGGGCTACTATATCTGCTGGGGACATGTGGGGCCTACTATAAACTGCTGGCATGTGGTGGGGCTACCTATATACTGCTGGGCATGTGTGGGGTCACTTCTTACGCTGGCACTTGGGGGGCAAATTACCTATGACTGCTGGGCACTGTGGTGGGCTACCTGTATACTGCTGGGCACATTGGGGGGCTACTTTATACGCTGGGCATGTGTGGGGGCTACTATATACTGCTGGGCATGTGTGGGGGTCACTATATACTGCTGAGCACATGTGGGGGCTACCTATATACTGCTGGGCATGTGTGGGGGCTACTATATACTGCTGGGCATGTGTGGGGGCTACCTATATACTGCTGGGCACATGTGGGGGCTACTATATACTGCTGGGCATGTGTGGGGGCTACTATATACTGCTGGCACGTGTTGGGGCTATATATATACTGCTGGGCATGTGTGGGGGCTACCTATATACTGCGGTCACATGTGGGGGCTACTATAAACTGCTGGGCCATGTGTGGGGGCCACTATAAACTGCTGGGCACGTGTGGGGGCTACTATATACTGCTGGGTCACATTTGGGGGCTACTTTATAACTGCTGGGGACATGTGGGGCCCTACTATAAACTGCTGGCATGTGTGGGGGCTACCTCTAATAACTGAGCTGGGCATGTGTGGGGGACCACTATAAACTGCTGGGGACGCAGTTGTGGGGGCCTACCTAATACTTCTGGGCAACATGTGGGGGCTACTATATACTGCTGGGGCCATGTGGGGGCCTACTAATAAACTGCTGGGCATGTGTGGGGGCCACTATAACTGCTGGCATGTGTGGGGCCACTATAAACTGCTGGGCATGTGGTGGGGCCACTATAACTGCTGGGCTGTGTGGTGGCTACCTATATACTGCTGGGCACAGTGTGGGGCTACATATACTGCTGGGAAAACAACTTGGTTTTTTGCTATAAGGCTGTCTGATCTAAGGCTCAATGTGGTTGGGGCGACCTATATACGCCCTGGGGGCACATGTGGGGGTCACTTCTTACTGCTGGGCACTTGTGGGGGCTACCTATATACTGCTGGGCCCGTGTGGGGGCTAATATATACCATATAGGGGATGAAGCTGAAGAACGCTGTGTGCCCTGAAGCGCCGGGTCAGCAGGAGACGCGGATGATGGGGTGACACATTGCTGCGCAGTGTAAGGGCAGAGGTCACAGCACACGCAGCGTTCTTTTCTGCTGCAGCCCTGGACCTGCCACCTGCCACAGCACCCGGATAGAAGGATGCGCCTTTGTATTTAAACACATTTGCAGTACATACATGAATATAGGGAGTTACAATATAACTTCAGCTATGGGGCCCCGAGATTTCATGGAGAACCTCATAGAGCAATCACAAGCCTTTCTACTATACTGTGTCCATGTGTCATTATTACATATCATTTATTATCTATTTGGGTGGATTCTTCTCTGGGCAGGATTTTATATCAATAGTTTTGTAGTTTACACCCCTGCACCCCTATACCTCTACATCCCTGCACCCCTCCCTATACCTCTACATCCCTGCACCCCTATACCTCTACATCCCTCAACCCCTTCACCCTTACCCTCTACATCCCTGCCCCCCACCTCTACACTCCAAATCCCTGCACCCCTACACCTCTCCTACACATCCCTGCACCCCCTGCACCCCTAAACCTCTACATCCCGCACCCCTATACCTCTACCTCCCTGCCCCCCTATCCCTCTACATCCCTGCACCCCTATCCTCCTCCATCCCTCACTCACATCCCTCACATCCCTGCACCCCTCAACCCCTATACCTCTACAGCGTCCCTCACCCTATACCTTCATCCCTGCACCCTATACCTTACATCCCTGCCAAACCCCTACCCTCTACAATCCCTTCACCCCTACACCTCTACATCCCTGCACCCCCTTGCAACCATACTCAAATCCTCACCCCTATACCCATCCCTGCACCCCTATCCCTCTACAATCCCTCACCCCTATAACTCTACTCCTTCACCCACTAATTCCCTGCACCCCTAACCTCTTACATCCCTGCACCCCTAATACCTCTACAAAACACCCTGCACCCCTAATACCCTCTACAAACCCCTGCAACCACCTATACTCTACATCCCTTCACCCCTATACCCTCTACATCCCTGCACCCCTATACCTTCTACATCCCTGCACCCCTTACCTCTACCAATCCCTCATCCCTCCCTATACCCCTCTACCCAAACCCTCCTTCACCCCTACATCACCTCACCCCTATAACCCTCTACCCTCACCTGCACCTGCCTATTAACTCTACATCCCCTTCACCCCTATACTCTACATCCCTGCAACCCCTATACCTCTACATCCCTGCACCCCTATACCTCTACAACCCACCTGCACCCCATATAACCTCTACATCCCTCACCCCTATACCTCTACATCCCTGCACTCCTCATACCTCTACAACCCCTGCACCCTACTCCCTCCCCCATACCTCTACATCCCTGCACCCATACTTAACTCTACCATCCCTTCACCCCTATACCTCTACATCTCCCTTCTACCCCTATCCCCACATCCCTGCACCCTATATCTCTACATCCGCCCCCTTACCTCTCTGCACCCCTATACCCTCTACCAACCCCCAACCTCTGTAATCCTCTGCACCCCTATAATACATCTACATACCATGCCCCCTATACTCTACATCCTTGCAACCCCTATAACCTCTAACCATCCCTTGCAACCCCTATAACCTCGACCAATCCCTGCTCCACCCCTATAAACCTCTACAATCAAACATACCCGCACCCCTATACCTCTCACAAATCGCCTTGCAACCAGACCTCTATCTCCTCAGCATCCTCGACCCCTATCACCTCTCCAAATCCCTTGCCGCCCTAATACCCTCTTCACAACCCCTGCGCGCCCTATACCTCTACAAACTCTCTTGCAACCCCATGACCTCTACATCCCCTGCAACCCCGTATACCCTCTCCCTCCTCTGCAACCCCTATACCGTCTACAACATCCCTGCACCAAACCCCCCTGCACGCCCTATAACTCTACATCCCTGGCCCTCCCTATATATAGGTAGCCCCCACAAGTGCCCAGCAGTAAGAAGTGACCCCCACACATGCCCAGCAGTATATAGGTAGCCCCCACACATGCCCAGCAGTTTATAGTAGGCCCCACATGTCCCCAGCAGTATAAAGTAGCCCCCACATGTGCCCAGCAGTATATAGGTAGCCCCCACACGTGCCCAGCAGTTTATAGTGGCCCCCACACATGCCCAGCAGTGTTATAGTAGCCCCACATGTGACCAGCAGTATATAGGTAGCCCCCACACATGCCCAGCAGTATATAGTAGCCCCAACACGTGCCCAGCAGTATATAGTAGCCCCCACACATGCCCAGCAGTATATAGTAGCCCCACATGTGCCCAGCAGTATATAGGTAGCCCCCACACATGCCAGCAGTATTAAGTAGCCCCCACATGCCCAGCAGTATATAGGTAGCCCCCACATGTGCTCAGCAGTATATAGTGACCCCCACACATGCCCAGCAGTATATAGTAGCCCCCACACATGCCCAGCAGTATATAGTAGCCCCACATGCCAGCAGTATACAGTAGCCCCATGTGCCCAGCAGTATATAGGTAGCCCACAAGTGCCCAGCAGTAAGAAGTGACCCCACACATGCCCAGCAGTATATAGGTAGCCCCCACACATGCCAGCAGTTTATAGTAGGCCCCACATGTCCCAGCAGATAGAAGCCCCACATGCGCCATGCAGTTATTAGTAGCCCCCAACTGGACCAGCAGTATATAGGTAGCCCCCACACATGCCCAGCAGTATATAGTAGCCCAACACGTGCCCAGCAGTTATAGTAGCCCCCAACATGCCAGCAGTATTAGTAGCCCCCACATGTGCCCAGGACAGTATCTAGGTAGCCCCACATGCCAGCAGTATATAGTAGCCCCCACACATGCCCAGCAGTATATAGTAGCCCCCCCACATGGGCTCAGCAGTATATAGTGACCCCACACATGCCCAGAGCAGTATATAGTAGCCCCCACATGGCCCCAGCAGTATTAGTGACCCACATTGCCCAGCAGTAATAGGTAGCCCCACACGTGCCCCGCAGTATATAGTAGCCCCCACACATGCCAGCAGTATATAGTAGCCCCCACAATGCCCAGCCGTATATAGTAGCCCCCACATGCCCAGCAGTATATAGTAGCCCCCCACATGTGCCCAGCAGTATATAGTAGCCCCCACATGTGCCCAGCAGTATATAGTAGCCCACAGTGCCCAGCAGTATAGTTAGCCCCCACATGTGACAGCAGTATATAGTAGCCCCACATGTGCCCAGCAGTATATAGTCCCCCCATGTGCCCAGCAGTATATAGTAGCCCCCACAGTGCCCAGCAGATATAGTAAGCCCCCACACATGCCCAGCCCAGCAGTATATAATGACCCCCACACATGCCCAGATATAGGGCCCCTAGTGTCACAGTACCCAGTACAGTGCTTCTGCCCATAGTCACAGTGCTTCTCTGTAGCCATGTCCAGTGCTTCTCTGTAGCCCATAGTCGCCAGTGCTTATCTGTAGCCCATAGCGCAGGCTTCTGTAGCCCATAGTCGACAGTGCTTCTCTGTAGCCATAGTCGCAGTGTTCTCGTAGCCCATAGTCGAGTACTTTCTGTAGCCATAGTCGCAGTGCTTCTTGTAGCCCATAGTCGCAGGCTTTCTGTAGCCCATAGTCGCAGTGTATCGTTACCCTAGTCGCAGTGCTTCTCTGTAGCCCATAGTCGCAGTGCTTCTCTGTAGCCCATAGTCGCAGTGCTTCTCTGTAGCCCATAGTCGCAGTGCTTCTCTGTAGCCCATAGTCGCAGTGCTTCTCTGTAGCCCATAGTCGCAGTGCTTCTCTGTAGCCCATAGTCGCAGTGCTCTCTGTAGCCATCAGTCGCAGTGCTTTCTGTAGCCATAGTCGCAGTGCTTCTATGTAGCCCATAGTCGCAGTGTCTCTGAGCCCATAGTCCCAGTGTTCTGTAGCCATGTCACAGTGCTTCTCTGTAGCCCATAGTCACAGTGCTTCTCTGTAGCCCATAGTCACAGTGCTTCTCTGTAGCCCATAGTCTCAGTGCTTCTCTGTAGCCCATAGTCACAGTGCTTCTCTGTAGCCCATAGTCACAGTGCTTCTCTGTAGCCCATAGTCACAGTGCTTCTCTGTAGCATAGGCAGTGCTCTCTGTAGCCCATAGTGAAGTGTCTCTGTAGCCCATAGTCACAGTGCTTCTATGTAGCCCATAGTCACAGGGATATCTGTGAGCATATCACAGTGCTTCTCTGTAGCCCATAGTCACAGTGCTTCTCTGTAGCTCATATTCTCAAGCTCTGTCTTTTTTCTCTCAACTGAAAACTCATTATCATGAGATGTTTCTTGTGTCGCTCCTTTGTAATGAGTTTAATATTATTTTTCACTAAGCAGAATTGCCCCCTAATTACTGATAGATTTAAACTGGTGTCCTGATTTCCATGTCTTTTGGAACCTTCCTTCCTTTAAGTGTTCTATACTTTTTCCCTCCATTTATCATTATCAATTACACTTGATGAATGGGGATTAACGGTGTGATTTATTTGTTGGTTGTTAAAGAAAATCTACCATTTGATTTGATGCATTATGAAGCAAACATACCTTGAGAATGCTGTAGCGAAAGCGATGCAGAAACATATCTTGTTTCATCCCTAAGCGGAGTGGTTTCGCTGAAAAAACAATTAGGCAATTATGATAATGAGTCTCTGTCGCTCCTGTGCCTGGCTCGGTGCTTTTCCTCTTGGACTGAGAATGGACTGAGAATGATGTAATTACTGTGTTGTGCCTGACAGACAGAAGTAATCAATCGCTGCATCATACCCCCAGCTGCTGTGTATGAATCATCCAGCTAAGGTTGATTAGTCCTGTCTGGACAGTTCAGGAAGCTCTGTGTAATGAACAGCAGACTGAATGCAATCCAGCTTTCCCAAGGTCCTGAAGGTTTTAATTGTTTTTTCAGCAAAACCACTCAGCTCAAGGATTAAACAAGATATGTTTCTGCATCAGCTACAGGTTTGGTTCATAATGCATGAAATCGATTGGAAGATTTCCTTTAACAGGGAGAATTTCATGTAAATATAATTACATAGAGAATTGTGACTTGATGAACGCTTACACTTGATGTTTTATGCTGCGACCAGAGCTGATTACACATCAGAGAATTTACCATTTTAATAGGAATGTTATAAATATATGATTAGAGTTTTTAACAATTCAATTATAAACTATCTTATTATTCACAGCAGATGAAGCCACCCGGAGCTTAGAGGAACGATCTGATGATGGTGTCATCTCACAAGATACTAATAAGGACTGCGCCGCCAGGATGTCGGATTTACCCTCAGTCGTTCCGAGCAATGATCTATCATCTGATCCTGATGCCCTGTCATTGGGAATCTGCTCTGATGACTCACAGACTAATAGCCAAATAAGAAGTCACAGAAGAGGAGCGGAAAAACCAAAAGCTCCCAAGGAGAAGCCGTTTTCATGTTCAGAATGCGAGAAATGCTTTATAAACAAAACAGATCTTTTAAGACATGAGAGAACTCACACAGGAGTGAAGCCGTTTTCATGTGCAGAATGTGGCAAATGCTTTACTCGGAATTCAGTGCTTGTAATTCATGAGAGAACTCACACGGGGGAAAAGCCATTTTCATGTTCAGAATGTGGCAAATGTTTTGCCTGCAATTCGGCGCTGGTAATACATGAGAGAATTCACACTGGAGAGAAGCCATTTTCATGTTCAGAGTGTGGGAAAAGCTTTTCAGAGAAAACGCATCTGAATAAACATAATAGAATTCACACAGGAGAGAAACCATATTTGTGTTTAGAATGTGGAAAAAGCTTTTCTATGAACTCACGTCTCATTATGCATCAGAGAACTCACACGGGGGAGAAGCCGTTTTCATGTTCAGAATGTGGCAAATGTTTTATTGAGAAAGCAGAGCTTGTTATACACGAGAGAAGTCACACAGGGGAGAAGCCGTATTCATGTTCAGAATGTGGCAAATGTTTTACTCGTAATTTATCGTTTATAAGACATGAGAGAATTCACACAGGGGAGAAGCCATTTTCATGTTCAGAATGTGGTAAATGCTTTGCCCGAGAATCTGCGCTTATAATACATGAGAGAATTCACACAGGGGAGAAACCATTTTCGTGTTCAGAATGTGGCAAATGTTTTGCTCGTTTTTGGGCGCTTGTAATACATGAGCGAATTCACACGGGGGAGAAGCCATTCTCATGTTCAGAATGTGGCAAATGTTTTACGGAGAAATCACACCTGATTAAACATCAGAGAATTCACACAGGTGAGAAACCACTTTAATATTCATAATGTGGTAAAAGTGTTACTTGGATTAAGGGCTCATTATCCATCGGAGAAGCCACACGGGAAGAATTTGTGTTAGTTTTTTCAGGAATTGTAAAAATGTATTAACTAATAAACTGTGCATTAAAGTTGCTATAAGAGTTTTACAATTATTCAACCACAAACAGAAAAGGGAGGAGAATGTAACTCAAAGTATGTGTCAGGATCAGTGGTAGTGGATCGCGAGTCATTGCACAGGAGCGACTTTGTCCGCGGTGGCAGCCAAGACAAGGTACGGAATTGTAAGGCAAGGTCGTGGTCAGGGACAGGCAGGAGATCAGGACAGGCAACACAGAAGCGAGGTCAGGAACGAGGTCGAGGTCACAATGGGAAATCAGGATAATCGCACAGGGCATCAGGCAAGCTTTCTCTAAGACTATGAGGCACAAAGATCCAGCAGGGTGTACAGGGAGAGGCAGGTTATAGAATTCTAGGAAATGGCTAGCACCAATTAATGATGCGCTGGCCCTTTAAATTTTCTGAAGCCAGCGTGCGCACACCCTAGGAGACAGAGATGTGCGCGCACAACTGAAGAACCGGGAACTGGAGCGGGAAAAGGTAAGAAGCGAGGGCGCCGTGCTAGCAAATACGCCAGGGCATGGCGCGGGTGCACCCGTGACAGTACACCCCCTCTTCTTAGACTGGAGGAATTTCTGCAGAAGGCCACAATCCAGAATGTTGTCTTCTGGCTCCCAAAACCTCTACTCCGGCCTAAACCCCTTCCAGTCAACACGAAAGAACCGCTTCCCTCTGGCAGACTTCATACCCAGGACCTCTTTTACCTCAGACATCGGGGAGGGGAGACGTGGAAGGAATTCTGGATGCGCTTGGTGGGAGGAAGATGAAGCTTGTAGGCCACGGGATTGATCTGCTTCAGCGCCTCAAATGGACCCAGATAGTGAGGACCAAGCTTGTAACTGGGGATCTTCAGCCAGACGTATCTAGAAGACAGCCACACTTTATCACTGGGGGGAAGACTGGAGGAGGCCGGCGTCTTTTGTCGGTCTGGGTTTTGGTGCGGGCGGACGCTCAAAGTAGAGAGTGCCGTGTTTGCTCCCAGATTGACTTGAGATCTTGAACCAATTCCTCCACGGCAGGAACATGAGGAGGCTCAGACAGAGGAAGAGGTGGACAACGAAGAAGGAAACGGCACCGGCAGATTCGGAGTCCAGAGAATTATATGAGAATTCTGCCCAAGGTAGAAGAGAACACCAATGGTCCTGACGAGCAGAGACAAAGTGCCGTAGATAGCAGCCCAGAGTCTGGTTGACCCTCTCCACTTGACCACTAGTCTGCAGATGATATGCAGACCAGAAGTCCAGTTTAACTTGCAGTTGGCCGCACAGGAATCGCCAGAAACGAGAAACGAACTGGACCCCACAGTCTGAGACAATGTGCAGGGGAAGTCCATGCAGCTGGAAGATGTGCAGGAAGAACAGGCCGGCGAGGCATGGAGCTGACAGCTGACCTGGCCGAGGCACAAAGCCGACATCTTAGAGAAGCGATCCGTTACCACCCAGATGACTGTATTACTGGAAGAAGATGGGAGATCCGTAATAAAGTCCATGGCTATGTGAGTCCACGGGCAACTGGGTATCGGCAGGGGCAGACCTGCTGGCTTGAGACCTGACAACTTGTTATGGGCACAGGAAGTGCAGTAGCCCACAAAATCTCGAACATCCTTGACCAGATCTAGCCACCTGTAGTACCGAGATATGAGAGCAATAGATCTCTGCACCCCAGGGTGTCCAGCCACACGAGAGCAATGTGCAACATCCCCCACCGGGGCCTAGCCTTTTTCTCTTGGGGCCTGGAGACAGTGGGGCCCAGAATACCGGAGTGGCTGGCGGTAGCGGCCTAGGCACGCTAGTGTCACGGTGCTTGGTATGGGGACCGGAGGGCTGTCCTACAGCCGGGCAGGTCTCCAGCAGGTGGTGTGTGCAAGAAATATGGAGGGAGAGGCTGAGGTACTGGTTCTCCCTGGGGCAACCCTTTGGGGTATGGAGTATGAGTCCCTGTGTAGTGGATAGGGTGCCCGTGATGGTGACAGCCGTAGTAGCAGGGACCAGACGGAGGCAATAGTTGTACAAAAGTAACTTACTTGACAATTGTAGCAGGCTGGGGATGCACTTGGAGAGGGAACCACAGGGATTGATCACCAGCCTGGATGCAAGGGCAGGCTGGGAGGTAGCTGTGTCCTAGTAGGATGCTTCAGCTTGTCCTGGGTTACTTCAGATATCACCCTTGAAGGTAGGATGATACCCCTTTACTCTCACTAACTCCTCGGAGCTCTACTGTCTCACTGCTCTGACTGACTGACTAGACTCCCTGACTGACTCTTGTCAGACTCACTCTAGAACTTTCCTGACCAGGGGTTTTATTACTTCCACTGGTCAGGTGGTGGTTACTCCTCCATCTGCATCCCAGCTTACAGATACAATCCTAGAACAGATGTGATTGGCTGATGGAAAGACATCACATTAAACAATTAACTCCTGCAACAACCACTCTGCCTTGCATCGGCAGGGGTGTTGCAAATGTCCCCTAGTTACTATGCTCCTCTGAAGAGCTGGTCGGACATAGGTCTTCCCAGGAGGAAGCCGTCATAGGTCCACAGGAGCAGCAACAACCAGTCGTTCCAGAGGAACCATATGATGAGGGACGATTCTTCCCCAACAACATCAGAGGCACGAGAGAAGGCATCAGCTTTGATGTTCTTCTTGGCTGGACAGAAGTGAATCAGGAAGTTGAATCGAGAATAGAAGTGGGACCAGCGAGCCTGACAAGGGTTAAGACACTGAGCAGTCTGGAGGTACAGGATATTTAATTTTAATATGGGGGTTGAGATCTATGCTATTTAACCCCTTCCCGCACCTTGACGTGATACTACGTCATAGGATGCGGGTCGTTCCCGCACCTTGACGTAGTATCACGTCATGGCGATCACCCGGGCTCAGAAGCTGAGCCCTTGCGATCGCCGCGGGATCCCAGCGGTACGCGGTAGCTGGGATCCCGCAGTAACAGCCGGGATCGCGACTATCGCGATCCCGACTGTTTAA
>WNYA01000121.1:273846-284524 GCA_019512145.1 Engystomops pustulosus
AAATTTCAATTTTTTTCATAACTAAACACAAAAGATATCATCAAAATTTTAATATTACTTTGAAGTACAATGTGCGACGGTAAAACAATCTCAAAATCCCCTGGATATGTTAAAGTGTCAAAAAGTTATAACCTCCTATAATGACACAGGGCAAATTTTAAAAATCAGGCCTATAAGTTGGCCTGATACAGCATTGAGTCTAATGGGGTGTCCGGCGCCAGCACTGGGCATACCTGGGCAAGTACCAGGGCCCAGAGCTGCCTGGGGGCTCACATAAGGCTGTACCTAATGAATCCATAGGGGTGAGGGGGGCTGAAATATATAAAATACCCATGAGGGGCTGTTTGGGATGATAAAATAGGGAGTATTTTAGGAAACAGGAGACTGTTTTAGTTTCTGAATTTTTAATGTCACCACAGGAGTTCACTGCAAATGGGCCACTGAGGGTCTGTCACCCAGGGGCCTACTGACACCTGGAGCTGACCCTGAGCGGACGGGTGAGTGTGCCTGGCCCTGTATACAAATAGTGGCAGACAACGACAGGTGGCGGTGCGGGACAATGAGACGGAGAGGAGAAGCATAAGTTATTTGAAGCCTTTGAAGTTACCTTGACGATATCTGCTTGGTATTGGGTATTTATATGGCGCGTCACAGGTAAATGACATCAATGGTTTGAGGGATCTTGTACGAGCGCAAAAGGGCTCATCACCACCTGCTACTCACTTTGTGCCCCATTCTACTAAATTCCACTTATTACTGGTGAATGTCGCCTGTTGTTCTCTATCAGGTTTATAACAGTATCTTAGGCTGGATAAATCTGATAAAAGAGAGTCAGAGGGGAGATGCTGCAGAACCGTGACCCCTGTAACCTATATTCACAGCACACTATGGGCAGCACGGTGGCTCAGTGGCACTACAGCCTTGCAGCACGGTGGCTCAGTGGTTAGCACTACATCCTTGCAGCGCTGTGGCCAGGGTTCAAGTCCTATCCAGGTCAACATCTGCAAAGAGTTTGTATGTTCTCTCCGTGTTTGCGTGGGATTCCTCTGGGTCCTCCGGTTTTCTCCCATACTCCAAAACATACTTGCAGGTTGATTGCATTGTGAGCCCCATGGGGACAGGGACTGATGTGGGGGACGAGTAGAAGACCGTGATGGACATTTTGAATATCTAGTTATGACTTTTGGACTTTGTAATGCGCCAGTCGTTTTCCAGGATTTTGTTAATGACATCTTCAGGGACTCATTGTACAGTTATGTTGTGGTTTACCTGGATGACATCCTCGTGTATTCTGCTGATCTAGAGTCCCATCAGTTCCACGTACGGCAAGTGCTCAGCCGCCTCAGGGTTAACCATCTCTACGCCATACTGGAGAAATGCCAGTTTCCTCAGAAGTGCCTTCCATTCCTCGGCTGCATTATCTTGCAGGCTTGTAGATGGATCCTGCCTGCTTTGCAAACTATTATAGACAATTTATCCCACATTTCTCGTCTCTGGTAGCTCCGATGGTGGCGCTTACGAGGAAAGGTGCCAATTCCTGTGTCTGGTCTCCAGCAGCAGGGGAGGCCTTCACAATATAAAAGACTGCCTTTTCCTCTACATTAGTTCTTACCCGACCTGATACCGAAAAACCTTTCCATGTGCAGGTTGATGCCTCCTCCGTGGGAGCTGGAGCGGTCCTTACCCACAAGGGACCTAAGGGCCGAACTCTCACCTGCGGCTTCTTCTCCAAAACTTTCTCCTCTGCAGAGAGGAACTATTCTATTGAAGATCGGGAGCTTCTGTCCATAAAGCTTGCCTTGGAGGAATGGCGTCATCTGCTGGAGGGAGCCCGATTTCCAGTCAGCATTTACACGGACCACAAGAACCTTCAGTATCTTCAGACGGCTCAGCGATTGAACCCGCATCAAGTCCGGTGGTCCCTCCTTTTTTCCCGCTTTGACTTTCAGATCCATTTTTGTCCTGCTAAGAAAAACTTCAAGGCTGACGCCTTGTCCCGTGCTTTCGATGTTATGGGGGAGGACTCTGCTCCAAGACATATTGTTCCTCCAGAGAGACTCGTGCTGGCAGCGCCGGTGGACCTCCGACAACTACCTCCCAGCATGACTTATGTGCAACCTGGTCTTCGTAAGAGGATCCTGACCTGGGGACATTCTTCTCGTGTGGCTGGGCACCCTGGGGTGCAGCGCTCTGTGGCCCTCGTTTCCTGATACTATTGGTGGCCTGACTTGGTCAACGACGTTCGGGATTTGTGGGTTTCTTGTGCTCGCAATAAGCCCTCATGACAAAAACCTGCTGGTCTGCTGTTGCTGTTACCCGTGCCTACCTGCCCGTGGTCTCATGTGGCTATGGACTTTGTTACGGATCTGCTGCCATCATCTGGCATCTGGGTAGTGACTGACCACTTTTCTAAGATGTCCCATTTTGTCCCTCTACCAGGTTTGCCTTCTTCTCCACGTCTTGCCAGTCTCTTCTTCCAGCACATCTTCCGGCTTCATGGCCTTCCCTGGCACATCGTTTCGGATCGAGTTGTTCAGTTCGTGTCCAAGTTCTGGAGATCTCGGTGCAACCAGCTGCAGTGAAACTGGACTTTTCTTCCGCCTATCATCCTCAGTCCAACAGCCAAGTGGAGAGGGTGAATCAGACTTTGGGGTGCTACCTCCACCGCTTTGTGTCCGCCCATCAGGATGACTGGGCTTCTCTTCTACCATGGGCGGAATTCTCCTACAATTCCCTGGACTCCACTTCTGCTGGTTCTGCTCCCTTCTTTATTAATTATGGACTGCATCCACGGCCTCCTCTTTCGTTACCCGTGTCTGCTGATGTTCCTGCTGTGGAGGGCTTGGTACAAGATCTAAAAGCTATCTGGGAACAAGTCCACACCTCATTGCTCCAAGCTTCTGCCCAGACCAAGTGTCAGGCGGACAAAAAACGCCGACCATTTCCTGTCTTAGCTCCTGGTGACAGGGTCTGGTTATCCTCGAAGTACGTCCGACTGAAGATCCCTGGCTACAAATTGGGCCCCGGTTCTTGGGTCCATTTGAAGTCCTCAGTCGCATCAATCCGGTGGCCTACAAATTGTGACTGCCTCCTAGCATGCGCATACCCAACTCCTTCCACGTTTCTCTCCTCAAACCAGTCATCTTCAACCGCATCGCCCGGCAAGTTCCTCCTCCTGTGCCACAGGCTGATTCCACCAATGTCTTCGAGATCCTGGATATGAACACAGTGAGAGGTAGGCGGTTCTTTCTTGTAGAAAGGAAGGGATTTGGTCCTGAGGAGAGATTGTGGGTGCCAGAGGATAACATCCTGGACAAGAGCCTGCTTCAGTGATTTCCCAGGCACAGGAAGAGGGGGAGGCCGAAGGGGGTGGGACAGGTGTGCTGTGACGGGTACTCCCGCAATCAATGTCTCAGATCGCGGGCGCACTCGTGTCCCTCCATGTGCCCCTGCTCCAGCCACAGCTCCGGACTCACCTGTCCCGGCTCCTGCTCCCTAGCGGACTGCCGTGCACGTACGTTCCTGTCTCCTAGGGCGCGCGCGTGCCGGCTGTCGGAAATTTAAAGGGCCAGCGCACCGCTGATTGGTGCGCTGGCTGAACACCTTCACCTTATTAACCAGCATCTCCCTTCCTTCCCCGCTGGATCTTTGTGTGCCTACGCCATTGTGAAAGGTTCCCTGCGATATTCCCAAGTCTTCCTGCGTTCCTATGTGTTCCTATGTGTTCCTGTTCCCGTGCTCTTGTGTGTCCCATGTTCCTGTTCCCATCTGCCTGGACCTCCCATTGCTGACCCCGGATTGGACTTGAGTTTGCATCTCTGCCACTTGCCCTGACCCTGTGCCTGAACCTGACAACGAGACTGTCTCCTGCAAAGGTACCTTGACCTTGGCTGCCACCGCTGGCTAGTCACACGTGTGGAACGACCTGGAAACACCCCCAGAGCCCCTTAGGCTGGCAGCCAAAGCGAGGTACACAGACGTTAGGCAGTATCATAGTCGGGGAAAGGCAGGAGGTCAGGACGGGCAGCACAGGATCAGAGTCGGGGACAAAGGTCAGGGCAGGCAGTGGAGGAGCAGAGTCAGGAACGGAACAGGGGTCACAATGGGAAAACACACCAAACACAAAGGACATGGGAATAAAGCACAGAGATCCGGCAGGGTGTGCAGGGAGAGGCCGGTTTATATGGAATTCTGGGAAATGCCGGTGCGCGCGCCTTAGGAGACTTGGACGCGCGTGCACGGCTGGAGAAGCGGGAGCAGGAACGGGGACAGGTAAGGGCCGCGAGCTCCGTGCTTGTGGGCAGCGGGGGCACGGGTAAGACCCATGACCAGAGATATGAGTAACGGGAGCACCCGTGACAATGGATAAGAAATATAAGACGATCCCACAGTCCCGGTGCCTGAAACTATCAGTAATGTCCCTGGTTTATCAGAATGGATTCTGATGGGGGATTTTTTACCTTATATTACCTTTTTGTTATTACTTTAAAAAGAAGAAAAAACACAAAATGGTAGATTACACCTTTCTGTTAATTGATTGAAATATATATACAAACCGTCCCCTACTTAACAACACTTGACTTACAGACGACCCCTGGTTACAAACAGGCCCCTGGATGTTCTGTTTTTCTGTACTTTAGTCCTGGACTACAATAATCAACTATAACAGTTATCACAGGGGTCTGCAATGAAACTTTATTATTACTCCTGGTTCTTATGAGAACACAACATTTTTAAAATCCAATTGTCACAGAGACCAAAAAATTCTGGGGTTACAATTATAAAATATACAGTTCCAACTTACATACAAAGTCAACTTAAGAACAAGCCTTCAGAACGTAACCTGTACGTAACCCGGGGACTGCCTGTATATTTTTAGCATTGAAGTCTGTGTAGAACTAATGTCATTTTGTTGCCATCCACTTATAAAGCTTTTAAGCCAATGCCTTTCACATCATCAAGCTGTAAAAAGCAGCATCACCTCTACGTGCGTCACTTCAGCTTCACAGGCCTGTGATGTCACACCTGTCACTCACATGGCCAGTATGTACTTCACTCCAATTCCAGAGAATGAACTGCAGTGTGAAGCATAATGGCAGGAATATGTAGAACGCTGTTCTTTGTAACGTGCCACTACTTTATAAAACTTTATTTCACATAACCTGCCTCCTTACCAGCAGCAATTGGTGAGTCCTGGGGGAAGGGACAGCTGCAGCTTGTGTGCCAGTGTCAGTCTCCTCCACACCCACCCCAGGACTCACCACTGCAGGAAGGGAGCAACGGAATGTGAAATAAAGTTTTATAAAGTAGCGGCAGTATTCAGAATGCTGACAAAGACATTTAAAAAAAAAAAAAAATCAGCACAGCAGAGGCTTTCACCAGCTACAAATTACATTCCAAGTGACAGGTTCACCTGAAGGTCTCCGGGCTGCCTCCTTCTGGTATTGTACGAGTCCACCAAGAAACACTATACACCAGCAAATTACCTGCAGCGCAGCAGCGAGGCGCACATTGGGCTGTCCGATTGTGTCACGGGTGATACACTGCGATGGATAAAGCTTTGCCTTAGTGGGCAGATATTTATGTGGCAGATTAGGAGTGAGATCTGTATTAATATTAGTACCTACCGTTGGATTTCATTCCCTTGGAGGGTTCCCACAGGACCTATTTTATTTGTATCATCTATTTGTAGTTTATTTTTATTATGTATTAATATAGGCTTTTCTTTGACTTGGAGGACCTTGAGCAAACTTATTGAAGGGAACCTGCCACTCTGAACAATTGCACTGCCTTATAAAACGTTACATCACCTGGCTCCCGGCCAGCAGCATGTACTGAGTCCTGGGGGGGCATCCACTAGGTTGGGAACAATGCTACACCTGTCCAAGGCTGGCACTGCCAACTATTCACCTCCATAGACCTGACCACGATATCAGATATCGGTGCAGCCCCATTGTCCCCATTTTTCAGGACGATTTGAGGCATCGCCCTCGTGGACCGGTTTGGCAGCTCTGTGCAGCGCCGCGTCATCTGTAGGCGATATATAAAGAATTGTTATTACAACCTGGAAACACCCTAAAAATCAACCAAACCCGCATTTTTATGTAAATTTGACAATCGTCTCCCACTTGAGGGACCTTTTTGCAACAAAATAAAGGAAGAGGCCGGAGGCAGAGAATCATTGATGCACGTTTATTGGCTGCGTTCACACACGGCACTTTGAATGCGTTTTTCTTCGTTGCTGAAGGGTAAGAAGCTGCATCCCAATGTTACACGACTGCTTACGCTTCCAACAATATGTAAAACGCTTTCTAACCAGACGCACGGTAATATATAAAACCGCATGCGCTTCAGACGCCACGTGTGAACGCACCCTGAATCACAGAATAGGGGAACACAACTGAGAAGCCGAATACAGCGTTCAATACTGTAATATTCGCCGGGGGCGCAAATTACGTTGTTTACAAGCTGATACAGCCCCCCAATTATTAGGACTGGAGGGTGCATAAGCACCCAGCACCCATTCTCCTTTCTCAGGCCCTTTGAATTGCAAAATCAAACACAAAATAACTGAACTGAGAGAATTAATGTTATCAATGAACGTGGACACGACCCATCTCCTCCCACGCCCTAATATTTTCCCAGACCACCCTGACAGGCAGTGCTGCGGGCAGCCCTGCTGACTGACTCGGGGGCCTTCCACCTGCGCCGGTGGCCATGTTGCTGTACGGAAGAAATATATATACATATTTTTTTAGACAGAAAAATATTATTAAAACTGTAATTTATATGGGTTAAAGATAAGACAGACGAGTAAAGGTACTTTCTTGTCACGTTCATGTAATTTCTTTCCAGAGAGTCAGGTCCGGGCGCCATGTTGTTGTACGGCGGAAGAGTGCGAGGCAGCCGCCATCTTGACAGGTCTTGCAGTACGGGAAGCGGCGACACCGAGACACAGCCCAGAGCCCTCCGTGAGACACCATGATCCTGCTGGAGGTCAACAACCGCATCATCGAGGAGACCCTCGGCCTCAAGTTCGAGAATGCGGCGGGCGGGTGAGTGGAGGCGCCGGGTGAGGGGGCGGAGGCCTCCGGGGAATATGAATGGGGTGGGGAGGCTCAGGTTTTGGGGGTCTCTGGCCGCTCTATAGGGGCCCCCAATGCCTTGTAGTGTTATTTAGATTATGATTTGGTACAACCCCAACATATGAGCCCTCTATAAGGTCCTGTATCTGCTCCTAGGACCGGCTGCTACTGTGACAGACCCTCTGCTGTGAGGCCTCCCCATAAGGGTCCTTACTGGGCTCTGACACCCCCCGGGGGCCCTCTCTGGGGTCCTTATTGTGCTCTGTAGCGTTCAGAAGAAGATGCTGTTGTGACAAACCCTCAGCTGTGAGGCAAGTCTGGGTCTGTATTCTGTGTTTGATGAATGCACTCAGTCACTGACAGCAAGCAGAGGTGGTCATTTCTCCTTTGGGGTGAATATATGTAAGTGGCTGTAATTGTGACGAAGCCTCTGCTGTGAGTGTGCACTGTGGGGGTCCCTCAGGTGCTTGTGCTGCTCTGCCCCCCATCTGTCCCCCTCCCAATAGGCCTGGTCCCAGGAGAGGATGCTACTGTGACAGACCCTCAGCTGTGACATGTCAGTGACTGTAATATATGAATGATCCCGTTCACTGACAGCAAGCAGAGGTGATGCCAGTGCTGATACGTGGATGAGCTCCTGTGAGGGGTGGAGGGTCTTGTTGTGTTACTTCCCCTTCGGGCCACATTTCGGGACAAGCCTCGTCGTGTCTGCAGGGGGCGTGGCTCCGGGTCATGTGACCGCGCCGCCCGGTGCTTCCTGCGGGGGTAACCCACACACATTCCCAGAAGAAGATAAAATCAGGGATGACAATAGCTTATCTGTTCCTGGGAAAGCTGAGTGGTGATTCAGGATGGAGCTCTGTTACGTGACTGCAGTCAGGACTCGGGGAAAGCTGGGTGCACCCATGGATGATACTCAGCTTTCCAAGGTGCAGATTGAATGCCGGGGGTTGGGGGGCATGTGGCGTCATTTAGACCCCTGTATTTTAGTGACTGTCCTGTAGCTGATTGGGCTGCAGGGTCACATCCGTGATGGATACCTCACAGCGCCATCACATGTGCAGTGGCCGGACACAGTACTGCAGCTCCACATTGTTATGGGTGATGTCACACGTATGCGCTGGCCCATAGCCGTGCTAACATGTGAGCGCACCCTCAGGGGTCTCTCAGGTCAGCACCGGTCCTGCAGCCTCTTTCCTCCGCACCCTGCACAGCGCCGTGTAGTGGCCATGTCTGGTGGTGCAGGGCAGCAATATACAGTACATCCCCTTTATAGACAAAATGTGCTCAATTTATCCTATAATTTGGATTCCACTCTCACCTTCCAGAGCTAATACAGAGAGAGGAAGGAGAAGTAATGGGGCAGGAGCGTAATACGAGGAGGAGGAAGGAGGGGGCAAGAGCGTAATACGAGAGGAGGAGGAGGTGAGGGTAGGCGAGGGGCAGAGCGAAATACAGAGAGGAGGAGGAGGAGGGGCAGAGCGTAATACAGAGAGGAGGAGGAGGGGGCAGAGCGTATACAATAGAGGAGAGAGGTGGGGGCCAGAGCCTTAATACACGAGAGAGCGAGAGGGGGCAGGGGCAGAGCGTTAACAGAGAGGAGGAGGAGGGGTAGCAGGCCAGAGCGAATACAAGAGGTAGGAGAGGTGCAGACTATGGGAGAGCACCAGAGCGTAATACTAGAGAGGAGGAGAGGGGGCAGTAGTGTAATACAGAGAGGAGAGTTGGAGGGGGGCCAGAGCGTGAATACACGGAGGGGAGGAGGACGGGTGGCTAAGAGCGTATACAAGAGGAGGAGGAGAGGGCAAGAGCGTGATACAGGAGGAGGAGGAGGGGGGGAGAGGACGGGAGAGGAGGAGGAGGAGAGGGGCAGAGGGTAATTACAAGAGGAGGGTCGAGCGAACAGGGAGGGAGCGTCTAAGGGCGAGGTGGGAAGTAACGAGGGTAGTGAGGAGGGGGCAGAGCGTAATACAAGAGGTGAGGAGGGGGGGCAGAGGTATACAGAGGAGGAGGAGGGGGCAGCGCGTAATACAGGGAGGAGGAGGAGGGGGCAGAGCGTACTACAGAGTGAGGAGGAGGAGGGGGCAGAGCGTAATACAGAGGAGGAGGAGGAGGGGGCAGAGCGTAATAAGAGGGGGGAGGAGGAGGGGGCAGAGCGTCATACAGAGGGGAGGAGGAGGAGGGTGGCAGAGCGTCATACAGAGGGGAGGAGGAGGAGGGGGCAGAGCGTAATACAGAGAGGGAGAGGAGGAGGGGGCAGAGCGTAATACAGAGAGGGAGGAGGAGGAGGGGGCAGCAACAAGGGAGTGAAGCAGATAATACAGAGGGAGGAGGGATGGGGGCAAAGCGTAAGATACAGAGTGAGGAGGTAGGAGGGGGGGCAGAGGTAGTACAGGGGAGTGATTGGCAGGAAGGGGGGGGCAGAGCGTAATACAGTAGGTGAGGATGTATGAGCTTCAAACAATAGCATATAAGCACCGAGGAATAAAAGCGGATTGAGTTGTCGGGTGGGCATACAAATACTTTAATCCAGATGTTTATTATAGGTATTGGTATCAAAGAGTCGTAATAACAAAATATGTTATGGTTGAGATTGTATGGCAAATCTTAATACATAGGGGAAGTGGGCATAGCTTACTAGCTCTAATTTTCGGGTCGAGCGTAAACAGAGGGGAGTCGGAGGGGGCAGATCGTAATACAGAAGGTGAAGGAGTAGGAGGAGGTGCAGAGCGTAATACTCTTTTTCTTCATTCTTCTTTGACTATACTTCTTATCTTCAGGTCTGTACCTCTGTCTCCCTATGATTTCTTACTTCACCCTTTTCTTTTGTTATTCATCGCCGATGCCTTCCTCCCCTCACTGACCACCCTCTTCCTGTCTTTTGCGTCGATCGGGGCCTATCTTCCTACTCCACCGGGTTTGTCAGATGAGGGGCACCGCAGAGCGTAATACATTGGGGGCGTGGTTGGGGTGGATTCGTTCACTCTCCGCGTTGCCCGCGCGTCCTCCCTTGTATGGTTGCTGAGGGCCAGAGGCGTAATACACGATTGGGGAGAGAGGAGGCGGGGGGGGCAGAGCGTAATACGAGGAGGAGGAGGGGGCAGAGCGTAATACAGAGGGGAGGAGGAGGGGCCAGAGCGTAACAGGGGGGAGGAGGGGGCAGAGCGTACACTCCAGGGAGGGGAAGGAGGGGGCAAGAGCGGTAATACAAGAGGGGAGAGAGGGGCAGAGCGTATACAGGGGGGAGGAGGAGGAGGGGCAGAGCGTAATACAGGGGGGAGGAGGAGGAGGGGGCCAGACTTAATACAGGTGTGGAGGATGAGGGGGTCCAGAGGCTTACTCAGGGGGGAGGTGATGAGGAGGGGCAGACGTAATACATCACGGGGAGGGAGGGCCCATAGCGCATACAGGGGGAGGAGGACAGAGCGTAATACAGGGGAGTAGGGTGAGGAGGGGACAGAGCGGAATAAGGGGGGGGAGTAGATGGAGGAGGGGTCAGAGAGCGTAATACAGGGGGGAGGAGGAGGAGGGGCCGAGCGTAATACAGGATGGGAGGGAGTAGGGGGGCATAGCGTACTACAGAGGAGAGGAGA
>WNYA01000122.1:0-162858 GCA_019512145.1 Engystomops pustulosus
TGCTGCGCTGAGATGTGATGATGATGTCCTGTGGCAGTGAGGTTTGATGTATGAGGTTGCAGCAGCAGAGGTTGGTATATGAAGGTTCTGCAAGCAGCTGACGGTCTGTATAATAATTCCCTGCAGCAGTGTAGGTGTGTATTAGTAGGTTCTTGCGCAGCTGAGCTTTGTATTAGAGAGGGTCTGAGGAGCTGAGATAATACAAGGTTCTGCAGCAGCGACGCCTGATATATGGGGTTCTGCTGCACTGCTGGTTTATGATAGGAGGTTAGCAAGCAGCTGAGGATGTGTATAATAATCCCATGCAACAGCGGAGGTTGTGAGGTTCTGCAGCAGCAGACGGTGAATCTATATGGAGGTTCGTGCAGCAGCTCAGGGGGTTTATTAGCAGGTGTTTGCAGAGATTAGATGTGATTAGAGGTTGTGCAGCAGTGAGGTGATATATGGAGGTTCTGCAGCCGATGAGGTTGATTATGGAGGTTCTGCAGCAGCTGAGGATTAGATAGATATGGAGTTCTGCAGCAGCTGAGGTGGTATATGGAGTTTCTGCCAGCAGCTGAGAGTTGTGATATATGGGGTTTTACAAGCCGCTGAGGTTTAATAGGGGGTTCTGCAGCAGCTGAGCTGATATAGGAGGTTCAGCAGCAGCATGAGGCTGACTATAGGGATCGGTTCTGCAGCAGTTGAGGTGTGTAAATAATTCCCTGCAGCAGTTGAGGTGTGTATACGAGGGTTCTGCAGCAGCTAGGTTGATATATGGAGGGTTCTGCGCCGCGAGGTGATGGAGTCTGAGCAGCGTGATATATGGAGGTTCTGCAGCAGTGAGGTGATATATGGAGTCTGCAGCAGATGGAGGTTGATATATGGAGGTTCTGAGCCAGCTGGGTTGATATATGGAGGTTCTGCAGCAGATCTGAGGTTGATATATGAGGGTTCTGACAGCAGTGAGGTGATATATGGAGGTCCAGTCTGCAGCAGCTGAGGTGATATGGAAGTTATCACGAGGATATTAGAGGTTCTGCCAGAAGCTGGGCTGATATATGGAGGTTTCTGCAGCAGCTGAGAGTTGATTAGGAGGTTGCAGGCCCGCTGAGGTTGATATATGGAGGTTCTGCAGCCGCTGAGGATTGATATATGGAGGTTCTGGCAGCACTTGAGGTGATATATGGATGGGTACTGCGAGCAGCGGAGTGGAAAGATATATGGAGGTTCTGCGAGCAAGCTAGGCTGATATATGGAGTTCTGCAGCAGCTGAGGTGTGATATGTGGGTCTCATACTGCTATGTTTGTACTGATTGGTTGGATTTGGTCTCAATAGATTTCCGGGCGGTTCTGTCCAGGGGGAGAAATATCTCGCGGCAGTGCGAAGTGACCATCTCAGCAGTGACAGGAATCCGGCGCAGGATGGAAAGACAAAGGATCTTAAGCCCTGAGAGACAATTGACGTCATCGGCACCTGTTACACGGTCCGTATCCAAAAATACACAATGAAATCCTTTGTTTTGTTTTTCTACAATAAAGTTGTTCCCACAATGTAAACATCCGTCCCTCCCTCCTTATCATCATCATCTGACCTCTCCCCATAGAACAAATTCACCAACTTGCGGACTCAGTGTGATGTGCTCCTGACCTCACACATGCTGGCCTTACTCTCTGCAGTGGCTGTCTCACTTTGGCGGAACATCTGTGTGGACCACACAAGCTTTTTATCAATAGCAGTGGGCAATACCTGGTGAGCCGACCCTGGTGCAGCATTAGTGCAAAGAGCACCAGTCGTGTGAGGAACTTCTTCCCAGGTGAGGAAGCTAGAATGGGTACAATACCCATCTCTCAGGACAATAAACCAAAACTGGGTGCACAGAGCACCAGGGGTTTTGTTTTGGAGGACCCAAGGGTATAATTACACACTCTACTCCACGGTGACAGTAAACCAAAACTGGAGCACAGAGCACAGCAGTGTGAGGACAAAGGGTTAATTAAGTACACATCTCTCAGGTACAGTAACAAAACTGGTTGCCGAGAGCACAGCAGTTTGTGAGGATTACAAAGGTTGATAATGACATCTCCTCAGGGACAATAAACCAAAATGGTTGCCAGAGAGGCCAGCCACAGCAGTGTGAGGACACAAAGGTATGATAACACACCACCCACTGCATTTGGAAAAGCTACGAATCCTGGGGATATTAATCCATATTTCACAGTCCTGGCGCTAACTAAGAAACACATAATGGTCCTGATTACACATTTCTCCAGGGACAATACATGGACACTGACTGTAAGAGGATGAGGCAGAGACACGCCAGTGGGACACACACCCAGTACAATTGGACAATACTTGCTGTGGATATGGAACCATATAACACAGTCCTGCGGCTACTAACAAGATACAGATAGAGAAGGCATCTGATAATATCTGATTACAAATGATAACGGCCCAGGCGACAAAACTCAGTCTGAAATCTGAGATCAACTCCGCGAATATGAGAAGCGGTGCAGTCATCCACGTAAGATGCAGGGTCCAGGGCACAATTACTCTCACTGTATTTGGTCATTGTATAATGTTATTTCCAAGTATGTGGCGGGTGGTATTACATTATCACTAGAGAAACCAGAACATTTACACGATGTGGATACAGGTTCATATACAATTGGGCTTGGATGGGGATTAATGTGGCACAATATGGAGGTATTTATAACATATACTGGACACAGTATGGAGCTTTACTTAGTAGTACTTTATGAAGTATTATTGGCCATGATATGGTAATATACAGCCATACATTGTATGACACTCCGCATTTTGACCTATGGAGGTCTGAGCATTTTATAGATGTATGACTTGTATACTGTAGGTTGCAATTATTGAGGCTCTTCAGGATATTCTAGAAATCAGTCTAATTCTCCACTAGATGGCGCCACTCATTGGGTATTATGGAAAGTATTTGGCAAGGTATGGTATGATTTTCAGTTCTCTATGTGGTTCTGTATTATCTGGGTTTTCTATAAAGGTTGCTATACATTTGGGTTCTCTATAATGTGTATTATTTGGGTGTCTCTCTGCAGATTTTTACTCAGGCTTTCTATGAGGGTTCGGTAATATTTGAGTTCTTATTGTAGTTCTGTATTATCTGGGTTCTCTATGTAGGTTCTGTATATCTGGGTTCTTATGTAGGTCAGATATTGGGTTCTTATGTAGGTTCTGATTTGGGTTCTATAGAGGTCCTATATTTGGGTTTTATGTATGTTCGGTATTTGGGTTTTCTTTGTATGTAGGTTCGATGTTATTGGGTTATCTATGTAGGTTCTCTTTATTTGGTTCTCTACGTAGGTATCTGTTATTTGGGATCTATGTAGGTTCTCTATTATTTGGGTGTCTCTATGTAGGTTCTATATTGGGTTCCGCTATGTAGGTTCTAATTTGGGTTTCTCTATGTAGGGTCGTATTATCTGGGTTCTCTATGTCGGTTCTTGTATTATCTGGGTTTCTCTATGTAGGTCCTAATTGGGTTCTCTATGGAGGTTCTGTATTTGGGTCTCTACTGGACGGTTTCCTATATTGGTCTAGTTTTTCTAGTATGTTTCTGTATTTTGGGTTTTCTTTGTAGGTTCTCTGTTATTTGGGTTCTCTATGTAGGTTCTCTTATTTATTGGGTTCTTACGTAGGTCTCTGTTATTTGGGTTCTCATGTAGGTTTAGATTTGCGGTTCTCTATGTAGGTTCTATATTTGGGTCTCTATGTAGGTTCTATATTTGGATTTCTATGTAGGTCCTATATGTGGGGCTCTCTATGTAGGTTCATATATTTGGGTCTCGTAGGTTGCTATATTATCTGAGTTCTCTATGTAGGTCCTATATTTTGGGGGTTCTCTAGTAGGTTTCTACATTACTGGGTTCTATGTAGGTCCTATATTTGGGGTTCTCTATGTAGGTTCTGTATTGGGTTCTCTTATGAGGTTCGGTATTTGGGGTTCTTATGTAGGTCCTATATTTGGGTTTTCTAGTATTTCTGTATTTGGGTTTTCTTTGTAGGTTATCGTTATTGGCGTTCTCTATGTAGTTCTCTAGTATTTCGGGTTCTCTACGTGGTTCTATGTTATTTGGGTTCTCTATGTGAGGGTTCTAATATTCTGGGTTTCTATGTAGGTCTGGTATTTGGGTTGATCTATGTAGGTTCTCTGTATGATCTGGGGTCTCTATGTAGGTCTTATATTTGGGTTCTCTATGTAGGTTCTTGTTATTTGGTTTCTCTAGTATGTTCTGTATCTGGGGCTTCTTTGTAGGTTCTCTGTTTTTGGGGGTTCTCTATTGTATGTACTGTATTTGGGGTTTCTCGATGTAGGTTCTCGGTTATTTGGGTTCTCGATGTATGGTACTGGATTTGGGTTCTCTATGTATGTTCTGTATTTGGGTCTCTTATGTAGGTCGGTATTTGGGTTTCTAGTAGGTCTGATTGGGTCTCTATGTATGTTTGTATTTGGGTTCCTATGTTGTTCTGTATTGGGTTTCTCTATGTATGTTATGTATTTGGTTCTCTATGAGGTTCTCGTTAATTTGGGGTTTCTCTATGTAGGTTCTCTATTATTTGGGTTCTCTATGTAGGTTCTCTGTTATTTGGGTTCTCTATGTAGGTTCTGTATTTGGGTTCTCTATGTATGTACTGTATTTGGGTTTTCTTTGTAGGTTCTCTGTATTTGGGTTCTCTTTGTAGGTTCTCTGTTATTTGGGTTCTCCATGTAGGTCCTATATTTGGGCTTTCTATGCAGTTTCTATATTATTTGGCTATGATCATACAGTAATATGGTCAGTGTGTGGATGATTTAAACATTTGGGCTCTGTATATGATGCTATTAACTCTGCACAATATGTACCAACCAATGTGCATTCCTATAGTTTCACATTAGATGTCAGACTATTATTGGACCACCACCAGTATGGCCGTATTCTATGATACTATATTATATCGTATTCTTAATTCTCTACAGTATTTTTGCACTGTATGATAGTTTTTTTTAATATTTCCAATATCCAGGTATTTTGTGCCTTTCCCTTTGAAGTTTCCATAGTCTTCCTCCAGGTCCGAAAGCAGCAAGTAATGATGAAAATGAATGCATGAACCTGTGAGTGTGACCACTACGGGGTATCATGTGTACAATGTTCTGCCCTGTAGCACTTTCACCGACCTTCTTCATTTCCAGGGTCACCGATCTTTAATCTAGACGTTGCAGACAGAATCCGGAGCTAAACAGGAAGTGGGTGCGAGGCGTATAGCACCTGTCCTACATCTCCGGGTGGTCCTACACTGTGGAACGTTTCTTGTGTTCCACCTCAGGAGCTTGCAACCATGAATGGTAAGGAGCAGCCCATAACAGTGTCTTCTCATCAAAGGTTTAGAGAGGGAGGGGAAAGGTCAGGATTGGTTTTAGCTAGTATAGCACCTGCATAGACTGCAGCGACTCCGGCTTAGATAGGTGATTTACACTTCAGTATCTAATTGGCCACCAAAGTACTTAGAAGTTCATCCAAATGGAGCCAACAAAGCTCAGAGGTTCCAGCTGATGACAACCCAATTTAGAGGGGGGTGTCCAGTTTAATTGTCACACGTACTCTTAGTACAGCACCCATTGAAATTTCAGATTGTGCCAAATTTTCAAATCTCAAAATTCCAGAAAATCCCATGATAGTGCGAGAGAATGGAAAGGTGTGTTAACTGCTTAAAATGCGCCGGACAAAGCCTTTTTGCAAAGATCGTTAATCAATAGGGAGTGTGGAGTGACGATCCTAGCACCTAACGCTAGTCTTTAGATATCAGGTGTACCGGCAGGGAATGGGGGAGGAACCCCAACAAGGTGGTGGGTTTGGGTCTGCATTCATCACTGTTCCCTTATTCAGTTGGCGGTTGGGAACGACAAATCCCAAGAATGGGGGTCCAGTTCTCACTATTGGCTGGTCGGAGATCCTGGTGCTTCCATTCAATAATATGGTGGTGCCGGAAAATTGGCGAGCACAGCACACAGATTCTTTGGCGCTCTTATAGATCTTCTACTAAAAGTAACAATGAGACCGAGAGTTGTGCTCAGAACTTTAATACCCCATAGTATTGAAAGGTCGCAATAGGAAACATACTAAAACATGCCCGTCATCAATTTGTGTTTTGGGCGGCCCCAATACAAGACCTGCTCAACTGTGAGAGAGGAAGCGTTTCCGGTTCAGAAGTTAGGCCAAACTTTAATACTGACAAAAGTGTGGTTTCGGTTAAAGACCCGAACACCTGCCCGTAAACACCCGCGATTCAAAGTTAACCCTTATAAATGCGACTGGCAAAAGATTGTTGCTCCTCATGACGGATCCAAACATTGGGGATCGCTGCTCATCTCTATCGATGCCTATTCTGAGTTTTTTCTGGCTAGCCAAAATTTATGGGATTATCAAAATATTTCTGAGAACAATGTGACATAACTGGACTTGTGGGTCCCCCTCTAAAGGAATGGACAGATATAAAATGTAAAAATATAGAGCACAATAAGGGGAGAAAAAAAAGCTTTAAAACATAAAATGCCCTAAAACCTGTTTTCAAAAGTAGGAGATTCATAGAGTTCCATTATTCCATTAGAGCGCTGATAGACAGGTGTTCAGGAAGACCCGAGGAGGGCGACGCCGCGAGCCGGTCTACCTACTGGCAGGTGAGGAGCGGAGTCTGCACAAGCAGGATCAGCGGTTATCCGCTATCTACCAAAAAAGGCAGGATTTTGTTTCAAGTTTCTGACATAAGGATCATAAAAATCGGTTTAAAAATTCAAAAAAGCAAAACATGTATATTTTTGTCCCGAGTACGGGGCGGGGGTTAACGCTCCCGTAGGGCGCCCCAGCGCGCCATAAGCCGTCTATGGGGGACGTATACGGGCCGTATATACGTCCCCCTTGCGGTCGGTGTGAATCCAGCCTTAGATGATGCGATGACTGGTCCCCCTTGGTTTTCCCATCATTGTGATCAAAGGTTGTGGGGTAAAAAAAATGAATAAAAATTTGATAAAAAAAAATCATTGGGACCAAAGTTTCATACAGTTTCCAGGTGGTAGAATGGGGAGAAAATGTAAAATGCAAAGGTCAATCAACACTCAAGTAGACAAATTCAGGGGCGGGACATTTTTGCTCAATTTTGGAGCATTCACATATACTTTTACTTATGACACAAAGAAGAAATTTCTGATACATTTTGTGGAGAACATTTCAAATATTTCCACACAAAATTGCTCATTCAGAGCACAGAAGACTTTGTTTAGCCACTTTCATTAAATCACTACGAAAAGATACTTGATCGTTGACACAAGGCCAAAAACAATCAGTATTATTGTATCACAATATTTTAAAACTGTGGACAATAGTTCCAATCTGTTCTAGACAAATTTAAGATTTGTATGACATGAAGTGCATTCTCATAGAACAGGTCTCATAGGCGCAAGCCCCGCCGAGGGGGGTAATTCTCCTTACTAGATCATTCTTGCTGTATTCATAAACCTATGTCTGCTCTTAAGGGCTTTCCAAGTTTTGACAGTGAATATTCATATGAATAGGTCATCAATAGAGATGATGCGAGCAATAAAATGCCGGGGTATCGTTATTCGAGACCGAACTTTTCCCGATGCTAGAGTGCTCGTCCGAAAACGAGCCTCAGTGAAAGTCAAATGGGAGACCCGGCATTTTTAAAGGGAAAAGGCCTCTGCCACAGGTAAGCTTTGGCCAAAAACAGGGGAACCTCAGAAAGAAATATGTAGATGGCCCTGCCAGGGCAGCACTCGTCCACGTGTCCGTGGTTTTTTTTTTTTTCACCGTTCAGATGGAACTGCAGAAACGGCGGGGTCAGGGCAAGGATGATGTTGGAGGAGAAGTGTGGTGCAGGGGTGGGAAGAACATAGGGAAAAGTAGTGGCCGGATGGGGTAAAAAGAATACGTGGGGGCGGACGCCGCCATGAGGTTGCGAAAGGCCTCGGTCTATACCAAGCATATAAGGGCAGGCATATCAAGGCTACGACAATATGGAGATGTGGACATTAAGGGCGTGGCTGAGGGGGGGTTGACAATATATTTCATTTGTCCGGCTCCAGCGTCTGGGGTATGGAGAGATGAAACGATGGTGGATGCGATGGAGGATCGTGGAGGCGAACGATGGGGTTTTTGTGGCAGGGGTCCTGGGGCAGGGGGCTGACTATCAGCTGGACAACAGGGGGAAGGAGCAAGGAGTGGTGGCACGGCAGGAGGTGAACGGTTGTTGCCACTGAGTGGGGTGGTTAGCATTCATTATGCCTGCGCCATAATGGTTGGTAGTTAAGATAGTTCGTGGTGGAACCCTGCTGACATGGTTGCAAAGGTTGAAAAACAAAAGTCCGTCGGTCATCCGATGTGTCCTTAAAGAACTCCAGAATTAGAATCAGCCCTCGCCTAAGGAGATGAATAAGGAAACATTTGGCGCTGATTGTGCACACCGGCTCTGGCCACTGACTCTCAGTTGGCCACCAAAACGCTCTTCCAAAATGTTCGAGGTAAGAGGGACCTATCATTCAGTCTCAGAAGCATGTGTTCACAAGGCCTCTCAAACCCAGCTGGTCTGTAACCTCATCATGACTCCGACCCCTAAGTTGACATAACCCCGCGGACTTCATGCCTTGATACAATCCCAATGTATGACAACCGTGTCTCTATCTCGGACACCGCTTACACACTTTTCCACTACGAAAGAGGTCATACCCCACAGACTGTGACTGGTGGAAACCCTGGTGCATCGGACCCTGATCAGCAGCAACGGAAAAGTGGTTTGTGATGGGAGGTTCAGAAAAAAGTTCCTCAGGTAGCCGGGGTTCAAATGCCAAAATTCTGGAAGGGGGAGACGGGGGGAGGGGCTGAGGTGAGGGAGTGGATGAGTGACGATTTTCTTATATGGAGGTTCTGCAGCAGCTGAGGTTTATATTAGGAGGTTCTGCTGCAGCTGAGATGTGTATGATGATGTCCTGTGGCAGCTGAGGTTGTAGTATGAGGTTCTGCAGCAGCAGAGGTTGATATATGAAGGTTCTGCAGCAGCTGAGGTCTGTATAATAATTCCCTGCAAGCAGTGAGGTGTTGTTATTAGAGGTTCTGCGCAGCTGAGCTTTGTATTAGAGGGGTCTGAGGGAGCTGAGATAATACAAGGTTCTGCAGCAGCAGCAGCCTGATATATGGGGTTCTGCTGGCATCTACGGTTTATTAGGAGGTTAGCAAGCAGCTGAGGTATGTGTATAATAATCCCATGCACAGCGGAGGTTGTGAGGTTCTGCAGCAGCAGACGGTGATACTATGGAGGTTCGTGCAGCAGTCAGGGGGTTTATTAGCAGGTTCTGCAGACGATTAGATGTGTATTAGAGGTTGGTGGCAGCAGCTGAGGTGATATATGGAGGTTCTGCAGCCGATGAGGTTGATTATGGAGGTATTGCAAGCAAGCTGAGGATAGATATATGGAGGTTCTGCAGCAGCGAGGTGGTATATGGAGGTTTTCTGCCAGCAGCTGAGAGTTTGGTGATATATGGAGGTTTCTAGCAAGCCGCTGAGGTTTGATATACGGGTTCTGCAGCAGCTGAGCTGATATAGGAGGTTATGCAGCAGCTGAGGCTGACTATGGGATGGTTCTGCAAGCAGTTGAGGTGTGTAAATAATCCTGCAGCAGTTGGAGGTGTAGTATTACGAGGGTCTGCAGCAGACTAGGTGATATATGAAGGCGTTCTGCAGCCGCGTTGAGGAGTCTGAAGAGGTGATATATGGAGGTTCTGCAGCAGTGAGGCTGATATATGGAGTCATGCAGCCAGATGAGGTTGATATATGGAGGTTCTGACAGCAGCTGAGGTTGATATATGGAGGTTTCTGAGCCGAGCTGAGGTTGATATATGGAGGGTTCTAGAAGCTGAGCTGATATATGGGCAGGTTCTGCAGCAGCTGAGGTGATATATGGGGAGGTCTGAGCGCGAGCTATTGGAGGTTCTGCGAGCTGAGGTGATTATGGAGGTTTCTGCAGCAGCTGAGGTGATTATAGGAGGTTCGCAGCCCGCTGAGGTTGATATATGGGGTTCTGCAGCCGCGTGAGGATTGATATATGGAGGTTCTGGCAGCATCTTGAGGGTGATATAGGATGGGGGGTACTGCAGGCAGCGGAGGCTGGAAGATTATGGAGGTTCTGCGAGCCAAGCTAGGCTGATATATGGAGTTCTGCAGCAGCTGAGGGTGAATGTGGTCTCATACTGCTATGTTTGTACTGATGGTTGGTATTTGGTCTCATAGATTTCAGGGCGGTTCTGTCAGGGGGAGAAATATCTCCGGCAGTGGAATGACCATCTAGCAGTGACAGGAATCCGGCAGGATGGAAAGACAAAGGATCTTACGCCATGAGAGACAATGACGTCATCCGGGCCACCTGTTACACGGTCCTTCATCAAAAATCACAATTGAAATCTTTGTTTCTGTTTTTCTTACAATAAAGTTGATTCCCACAATGTAACATCCAGTCCCTCCCTCCTCATCATCATCATCTGACCTCTCCCCATAGAACAAATTCACCAACTGCCGGACTCAGTGTGATGTGCTCCTGACCTCACATGCTGCGTCTGTACTCTCTGCAGTGCGCTGTCCTCACTTTGGCGAAACTCTGGTGGACACACAAGCTTTTTATCAATAGCAGTGGCAAAAGATACCTGTAGAGCCGGACCCTGGTTGCGCATCTAAGTGCAAGAGCACAGCAGCGTGTGTGAGGACTTCTCCCAAGGTGAGGAAGCTTAGAATGGGTACAAATACCCATCTCTCAGGTACAATAAACCAAAACTGGGCTGCACAGGCACAGGCCAAAGGGTTTTGTTTGGAGGACCAAGGGTATAATACACTCTCTCCACGGTACAGTAAACCAAAACTGGAGCACAGAGCACAGCAGTGTTGAGGACAAAGGGTAATATAAGTACACATCTCTCAGGTACAGTAACAAAACTGGTTGCCGAGAGCAACAGCAGTTGTGAGGATACAAAGGTTGATAAGTACATCTCTGCCAGGGACAATAAACCAAAATGGTGTGCGAGAGGCCAGCCACAGCAGTGTGAGGACACAAAGGTATGATAACACACCACCACTGCATTTGGAAAAGCTGAACCTGGGGATATTAATCCAATTTCACAGTCCTGCGCTACTAAGAAACACATAATGGTCCTGATTACACATTTCTCAGGGCAATAATGACACTGCTGTAGTGAGCAGAGCGAACGCCATGTGAGGACACACCACCCAGTACAATTGGACAATACTATGCTGAATGGACTATACCATATAACACAGTCCTCGGCTACTAACAAGTACAGATAGAGAAGGCACTGATAATATCTGATTACAAATGATAACGGCACCAGCGACAAAACTCAGTCTGAAATCTGAGATTCAACTCCGGAAATGAGAAAGCGAGTGCAGTCATCCACGATAAGATGCAGGGTCACGGGCAGGAATTACTCTTCACTTATTTGGTCATTGTATAATGTTATTTTCACAAGTATGTGGCGGTGGTGTATTACTTATCAACTAGAGAAATCCAGAACATTTACCACTGGATGGATACAGGTCATATACAATTTGGGCTTGGTTGGGGTATTTATGTGGCACAATATGGAGGTATTTTATAAATATTACTGGGACACCGTTATGGGGCTTGTTACTGTGAGTATACTTTATGAAGTATTATTTGGCCTATGATTGGTAATATAACGCCTACATTGTTGAACACTCCCATTTTGTCCTATGGAGGTTTGTTTATCCTTAAGCGAGAAGTCCCCCGCGTTATGTTGACTGAGGTTCTGCAGCAGCAGAGGTTGATATATGAAGGTTCTGCAGCAGCTGAGGTCTGTATAATAATTCCCTGCAGCAGTTGAGGTGTGTATTAGGAGGTTCTGCAGCAGCTGAGCTTTGTATTAGGAGGTTCTGAAGGAGCTGAGATAATACAAGGTTCTGCAGCAGCAGAGCCTGATATATGGAGGTTCTGCTGCATCTGAGGTTTATATTAGGAGGTTCTGCAGCAGCTGAGATGTGTATAATAATCCCCTGCAGCAGCGGAGGTTGTGAGGTTCTGCAGCAGCAGAGGTTGATATATGGAGGTTGTGCAGCAGCTCAGGTGTTTATTAGCAGGTGTTTGCAGAGATTAGATGTGTATTAGAGGTTGGTGGCAGCAGTGAGGTTGATACTATGGAGGTTCTGCAGCCGCTGAGGTTATATATGAGTTTTCTGAGTGAGGCTATATTGCAGGTCAAGCTGAGGTGATATATGGAGGTTCTGCAGCAGCAGGCTGTAGGGGGCAGAGCTGCGGCGATATATGGAGGTTCTCTGCAGCAGCTGAGTGGTGATATAGGCGGTCTGCAGCCGCTGAGGTTGTATATGGAGGTTCTGCAGCAGCTGAGGCTGATATATGGAGGTTCTGCAGCAGCTGAGGCTGATATATGGAGGTTCTGCAGCAGTTGAGGTGTGTATAATAATTCCCTGCAGCAGTTGAGGTGTGTATTACGAGGTTCTGCAGCAGCTGAGGTTGATATATGGAGGTTCTGCAGCCGCGAGGTTCTGCAGCAGCAGAGGTTGATATATGAAGGTTCTGCAGCAGCTGAGGTCTGTATAATAATTCCCTGCAGCAGTTGAGGTGTGTATTAGGAGGTTCTGCAGCAGCTGAGCTTTGTATTAGGAGGTTCTGAAGGAGCTGAGATAATACAAGGTTCTGCAGCAGCAGAGCCTGATATATGGAGGTTCTGCTGCATCTGAGGTTTATATTAGGAGGTTCTGCAGCAGCTGAGATGTGTATAATAATCCCCTGCAGCAGCGGAGGTTGTGAGGTTCTGCAGCAGCAGAGGTTGATATATGGAGGTTGTGCAGCAGCTCAGGTGTTTATTAGCAGGTTCTGCAGCAGATTAGATGTGTATTAGGAGGTTGTGCAGCAGCTGAGGTTGATATATGGAGGTTCTGCAGCCGCTGAGGTTGATATATGGAGGTTCTGCAGCAGCTGAGGCTGATATATGGAGGTTCTGCAGCAGCTGAGGTGTGTATAATAATTCCCTGCAGCAGTTGAGGTGTGTATTACGAGGTTCTGCAGCAGCTGAGGTTGATATATGGAGGTTCTGCAGCCGCCCCCTCGTGACATCTGCGGTTGTTTTATCCACATCCACTTCCTCAGCCACAAAAACCCTTGAGAGCCGGTCAATTGTCGTGTAAGAGGCCGCCGGGTTGTTCCATGGGACGAGCCTGGTCCACCCTTGGATTAGCCATAGGGCCAGTCCTTATACGTAGGTGGACGTGGCAACATGTGGTCACCGCTTGTGCATGGCAGGCTAGGGAGCAGCTGGAAGGGCTTGCGGCCAGAAATCCACTTCGAAAGATTCTCATAGACAGCTTTTCGTGGTCCGAATCTGAAACGCCCGAAGATCAGGGTTTCACGGGTTCCTTCTTTTCGGAGGCTGAATCGATCCCACTCACACCTTTCAGGTAGTGGAGGAGCTCCCACCCGCTTAAAGTCCGCCGTTGCAAAGCTGGGAAGACCCGCTGTCTGTCAAAAGTAGCGGACTTGGCTGTGGTCTGGTTGTGTTGAACCCAGACGCCCCCTCCTTAGACGACCTGCCCACTAAGTTGCTGGGCCTTCTCTCCCGTCGAAATGGTCGGAGACAGTGTCCGGAGTTAATGGTGGAGGGTTTCACCCTGCCCTGAGGCTGCAGTGGCGATATGGCCGCCCTCAGGTGCAGGAGGCCGGGAGAGTGGAGCAGGTGCCGGAGCTGGACTGGAACAGGGGTAGCTGGAGTGGAAAGTAGTGGCAAACAGGAGCGATGACCGCTTCCTCAGCCGCAGAGTATGCTGGAACCAGTTCCGAAGCAGGTGCGGGGCCTCCTCTCGGGGTGCATAAGCCATAGTAGCTGGCAAAAAGGCAATAGTATTGCCCGGAGTTAAAAGTTGTGCTCCGTCACTGACCTGAGATATTGTTCTGCATGATGGAGGCCTCGGATCATGCCGCGGTTGCAAGCCGATGTACACAGATGGTCATCGATGGGTTTGTGAGACACAACAATCACCATCTCAAGGGCTCCTTCGGAGGGAACTCCGGTCCTCAGCGAGAGGCGAGGTTTAGAGTGCTGGGGCCTGACTGTGCTGACGAATTCTGGCTCCACGAGGTACAAAGGTGTTCTCTCTCTGTCCTGAGGGTGGGGCAGAGTCCTCTCCCGCAAGAGTGCAGAGTCAAAGTCCATTCCCGTCGATGGTCGTATCAGACTTTATTCCTCCTGCAACCACAGATGCGCAGGCTGCGGTTGCGTCATTTGCGCATGAGCCAGAGGCTTAGCAAGTGGCCTGGCGGGCTGAGCTCTTGCTGGCGCACACAGGGGCAGATTACTTACCGGTCTGTCGTGATCCCCGCTGTGCGTTGTCGAAGAGGAAATCGAGTCAGGCCGAAACCCGACAGAATCCCGGTCTGGGACCTAACGTAAATGTGCCCCACAGTCTTCTAGAGGTAATGCTTTGGGCACTGCAGCGCCAGAGGTAGCAGAGCTAGCACAGTTCTTAGCAGGATTAACCCTTCTGGGAGGCTGGAGCAGAGCTCTACAGCACGTGGCGATGATTGAAATAACACAGCCTATCCTGTAAATTACAATCACTTGGGCATTAACCCGGATGCAGCAGGGTTAGGCAGCACAGTCTTTTAATAAAGGACAGTTCTATAGCACATAGTATAAGCACAGGAGTCCTATATCCTATTCGTGACACCACTTGCAACATCCCCCACCGAGGCCTAGCCTTTTCTTGGGGCCAGGGGCAGACGGGGACCAGAATAATGGAGGTGGCTGGCTATTGCAGGACTAGGGCACGCTGCTTGTTAGGGGACCGGAGGGGCTGCCCTGACAGCCTGGCAGGTCCCCAGCAGGTGGTGTGTGCAAGAAATATGGAGGGAGAGAGGATGATGTACTGGTTTTCATGAGGCAAACCCCTGCGTGTCTGTAAGATATGTTTATCCCTGCGGTAAGGATGGGGAAAGCCTTGGCGGTGATACAGCTGATCCAGGGGGGATCAGCAGAGGCCAACGTTGTGCAAATTCAACCTACGGTTCGTATCAGGTAGCAAGCAACGGGCCTGCTGAATGTAAATCTCAAATTCGGATTTTTGGTACTGGAGTGGTAATGGAGAGTGGTCCTCAGAAATAAGCACCCAGTCTACTAGTAGATGCAGGCTGGATAATTGAGGTGAGCTGTATCCAAAAACTGTGGAAGGCAGCTCTGGGTTAGGAGTCTCCTGACTCACACTGTAAACTGGGACCGAGTACTTACTGTCTGCGGAGTTGCACGAAAGTGATTCCGCGATTCACTAAGATCGTGCATGTCCTGTCATGTGTGCGTCCCACTCCGTCAGAACAGAGTTCACCTTCTTCTTCCTGGTTGCATGGAAGGCTTAGTCTTGACCGACACAAATTGAAAGGTAAATCCGCCGCTCAGACGACGGTTGCCCCCCCCCCAATTTCTGTTGCATGAAAGCCACCGCCGCGTGCCACAATTCCAATCACGGCGGCACAATCCCCATTAAGTACCTTGTCAAAGCCGCGCAAAACCTGAACCGCTGGAAAGTCTGACAAAAGTGCGTCTGCGACCCTTAGTAATAAGCCCCATGACTCTCTTCACTCTGACCATGTGTAAGCCCCTGAGGTAAGAACAAGACCAGCTAAGACCATGTGCTCCACTGACAGGGGTTTTATACTCCTCCAGGTAAGGTGGTAGCACCTCTCCAATCCACCCCGTTACAATGCAGCCACATAATTGGATAATATCTTACACCCATTTAACTAGCCTTACAAGGCAGAGGCTACAGCTGCAATTTACCTAAGTTCGCATGGATTATCCTCGGGGTGAGTTGCAAGGCTCATTGATGGATTGTGAGGTAGAGGGCGGCTATTCACAACTACCCCTTGTCTATGCATTGGCAGGGGTGTTGCCAGAAAGAGAAAGATAGGATATGAGATAGATAGAGATAGATACATAGATACTGAGGAGAGTTCTCAGCGCATAATTGTAAAATGAGACGGGGGTAACAGGCTTTCAGGGCCGTGGCACACAGGCCCCAAATATGTAACGGAAAAAGCAGCGCTCCAGTGCAGGTACAGTCAGGGATAAGGTGTGTCTTACTCCATAGTGCAAAGTAGCGAAAATTTCGGTTTGGTACAAGCATTTTTGGGACTTGAGAAAGTTCATACTGAGCTGCATGGTCACCCCTTATCCCCTCACACCTACCTGCGCTGGAGCGGGCTTTATCCTGGTACATAGATAGAGCAATATTATAAAAGAGATGGATATGATACATGACGACAGATATGAGAAGCAGAACATCTCCCTCTAAGGTCACGTTATCAATATGTCCATAGAAATAACGATGCAGGGGAGTCGTCTATAGATAGAATGTGGTCCCCCGGTCAGGATGTGTGATTATCATGTAGGAATACAGTGGATATCCCGTTTTTTTGTCTGTATTACACCCCGGGGGGCTACGCAGGGCTGCACCGAATAGAAATGTATCACAGTTATAAGTTACAGACTTAAAGGCTTTCTACTCACATTCGTCCACGTATCCTCTCCTTATACATTTCAGATTTATCTATGTATCCCTATTATTTCCCTCATATTATTATTCTTATATGCATCAGGACAGATGTATCACTTGTTTGTTGTTGTTTTGGCGCCTTTTCATATTCTCGCACTGATCTTTCGCCAGTTGGCGAAAAACACCCAAGCGACCAGACAGCAAAAATAACCAGTTCCCTCATTTATCCGAACCAATCCAGATGTTTTTGCTGCACATAATAATCATCATCAGCGACTTGTTCATTTAGCGCAAATTTAGGTGCAAAAACCCTCCACCTGAAGGTGGTGTATGTGTAAACTGAAGATGCAGCCACTGAGCTCGTTGCCAGAACAGCTCATCCCAGCAGCAGGTACTAGACACTACAGAAATACAGACACCATGGGGCACATTTACGTACCCATCCCCGGAGTTCACAGGAAAGTGCAGTGTCGTTGTATAATGCGCTGTGCGGGGCGTTCGTCACTAAGATTGTGCGCCCGATGTCATTCCCCGCTCAGGTTACAACAGAGTTCACAATTTTTTTGTGCTGCATGTAAGTGCTTGGGCTTGAGACACATTTTGATATGTTAAATCCCGCACTCAGTCTTAATCAGTTGTTGGTCCAATGCCCGCCCCTAAATTGTGCCACATGGAAGCAGCACAGCCGCGCCACAAAAAAAATCCTGTGCAAAGCCTTTTCCATTGGAAAAGGAGCACAGTCTGAAAAAAGTGCCTCGCCCCAAGCGGCACAAAGCCCCTTACTAATGTTGCTGCCCCTAGTGCGGCTTGTGTTACCGTCATGACAGTTCTATTTATAAACAATCGCAAAAACAGCTCTCAGAGCAGGAGAGAAGAGAAGCGGGCGCTTGGGAGCTGCAGACAGTACAGAGAAGTGTCCCCGGTGTAGCAGGAAAGAAGAGAAGGGACAGTGGGGAGAGACGGGATAGAGAAGTTGTTCCCGTGTAGCAGGATGACCAGACTGGTTGTCTGAGGAGGATACTGCCCAGGATTACAGGGGTGCTGCAGCAGGAGATCAGCATGGTGGATCCCCTCCAGGAGAAAGCACACTGCTGAGGAGGTAACTGGGGGCAGGGTGCAGGGGTCACACACCGGGCTGTATAAGTGATGTCTGAAATTCGTGGAACGAGTCGGCTTGTTGTGATCGACGGTAGCCGGCTACCATTCAGTGAGCCGATGGCTCAATGCGCCAGAATTAAGGCGCAACAACTTGAGCCACAGAACAGTGATACATACTGGCCCTCATCGTTTAGTTCCCCCATCTAATTTGTCTTCATTTCTATTCAATTGTTTTTTATCCTGTCTCTATCTCGTCTACAAATGGAAAGTTCTGAGCAGCCGGTATGGGCGGATCCATAAAGGGCCGGTGCTCGCCAATTAGGGGACTAGGATGAAAAGAATTCTTCCTATATTACAAGAAAAAATAATAAGCCGCTCCTAGTATTCAAAATACCAAAAAAACTGTGATTGTATCCGAAAAACTCTACCTTTAGCTAATGAAGCCTTTTTTCAGCAAGTTAAATAATGTTCTATGTAATGTGTGTATGTGTGTGGGGCAGGATATTAGGTAATTTAACAAGAACATCTAGTAGAGGTATGTAAAAGAAAAGTAACGCTCGTTACCTCATCAGAGGTTCCTCAGCGAATAAAGCACCAGCTGATCAGCAGTCTGATCATGGATTACGGCTGTCACCACACGGGCTCCCCATGGGGCTATTACAGACACTAAGGGATTGCCTCCAGGAGAAACCAGTACATCAGCTCTCCCTCCATATTTCTTGCACACAACCCACCTGCTGGAGACCTGCAAGACGGTAGGACAGCCCTACGGTCCCATACCAAGCACCGTGCATCAGCGAGCTATGCCGTAACTTGCTGCCACTCCAGTATTCTGGGCCGCGGCTGGCGCCGAGGCCCAAGAAAAGGCTAGGCCCCGGTGGGGGATGTTGCATAGAGAGCGAGCGAGCGAGCGAGCGAGCGTCTAGCTGAGTCGAGCGAGCGTAGCGCACGAGCGAGGCGCCGAGATGAGCGAGCGAGCTGAAGCGGCGAGCAAGCGCCGAGCGAGCGCAGAGTACTATCTATCTATCGATCTATCTCCTATCGAGCTACGGCTCATCTAGCGATCTATCTCTATAGATCTATCGCTATCGAGCATCTAGCTATCTATCTATCTATCTACAATATCCAAAAAAATAGAGGCCGCACTCCCAAGTCAAAGTGAAAAAAGGGAAGGGTTTATCACAAGAGCCGGGTTTGTGATAAACCCTTCCATTTTTCACTTTGGACTGGGAGTGCGGCCTCTATTTTTGGATATTGTTGTTACCTGCAAGTCTTGTTACCAGGACTGGTGAGTCGGTGCACCCCCCCCCCCCCTTTTTAGGGTTTTTTTGTATGACACGGCCGGCTGGGCGACGGTCTCTAGCTCGGTGGCTATCGATTATCTATGAGAATCAGGAGTCTCATGATCGCTCTATCGCGTCTCATGATCGAAGCGTTAGGCTCCGATGCTATCTATCGATAGAGCGCCGAGCTGAGCGAGCGACGAGCGAGCGAGCGAGCGAGCGAGCGAGCGAGCGAGCGCAGAGCCGAGCGACGAGCGAGCGAGCGAGCGGAGCATGCGATGCGTAGCGCCGAGGCGACGAGCGGCAGAGCGACGAGCGGCAGCGGCGCCGAGCGACGCGCGAGCGCAGAGCGAGGCGAGCGAGCGAGCGAGCGAGCAGCTGAGCGCAGAGCGAGCGAGCGAGCGCCGAGCGAGCGAGCGACGAGCGACGAGCAGGCGAGCGAGCGCCGGCGAGCGAGCGAGGAGCGAGCGGCCGGAGCGAGCGAGCGAGCGAGCGAGGCTCCGAGCGAGCGAGCGCAGAGCGAGCGAGCGGAGCGAGCGAGCGGAGCGGGCCGAGCGAGCGTCTGCGAGCGCAGAGCGAGCGAGCGAGGCGAGCGAGCGAGCGAGCGCAGAGCGAGCGAGCGAGCGCAGAGCGAGCGAGCGAGCGAGCGCAGAGCGAGCGAGCGAGCGCAGAGCGAGCGAGCGCAGAGCGAGCGAGCGAGCGAGCGAGCGAGAGAGCGAGCGAGCTGAGCGAGCGATGCGAGCATCGCCGAGCGAGCGAGCGAGCGAGCGAGCGTGAGCGAGCGCCGAGATATCTATCTCAGATCTATCGATCTATCGATTATCATCATTCTATCTATCTTCCTATCTATCTCTCTATCTCAGATCTATCTATCTATCTATCTATCTAGCTATCATCTATCTATCTCATATCTATCTATATATCTATCTATCTATCTCATATCTATCTATCATCTATCTATCTATCTTTCATCTCTCCCCTGTTGCAGGGATTCACTTGGAGCTTGTCCTGTAGTGCAGAGTTGCGGCGCCTCATGGCGCGGAGGCCCCGCCCATGTCGAGAGAATGGGAAGGGTACTGTGTAATTGATTATGTTCCGAGACCTACTCCCAGGGCAGGTAGTGAGCCGTTCACATAATCTCTGTGGATCTGCAATAGATACATTTAAGCATATTTACCAATTTTCTTAGTGACATTCATTTTTTATTTAAACTCTCTTATTTCTGTGAATTTATCCTCAGTCCAAGTTACAAATAGCAAAACAAAGTCCAAAAACAATACAAAAATGTTTTAAAAAATAGTGAGTATATTATGAAAATAATGGAGAGATCCGGGATTTAGGAATACACTGGCCCCGGGCCTAGGAGACGCGGTCTGCCCATGTAAATGTGTTTCGATGATTGACGACAACATGGAAGTTTCGTTTTGGCGGAATGTTCCGTTATGTGTCCCAGGAATCGCTGGCGGGCTTGTCCTAAAAAAATTCTAGAGGAATTATTTCGATGAGGGAGTCAGTGCAAGCTATAAGTAGATGATACTCGGTATCTCAGAGGTGCAGCATAAGGGTCCAAGGGTCCTAATATGGCCTCAAATTCGATCTGTATGGGGTTCCGCCTTATAGGGCGGTCGCCACCCCCAGATCCCACAAGTAAATACCAACATGTATAGAAAAACTTTATAGATTTACGGAATACATAATCCGTCTCTTGGAATTAGTCATTTTTAGAAAATACGATAATTGTATCTTAGTGTTGATACTTAGTCTCTTGGTGCACTGGGGGCGGAGCTTGTCTGCTAATTAATCTGCTTTCATCTATCGGGCTCACAGTTTGACTCGGCACCAAGCCTTTGATGCCACTTTTTAAGATCTGCTATAGAATAATAAAAAAAGAGAGAAAGGGAAGTGCACCAGCAGACATGGCTCCGCCCCCCAGGCACCAAATAGGCTAATTTGCATAAATAAAAATTTACATTTACTACAGCAGATTCGGGATTTCTGGAAATAAGACAGGTGTGTCTTGGAAAGCTTATGAAGGCACACACAATGTTGGTTTGAGTATGCGGGGATCTGGGAGCTTTTACTACACAAGGGATCCCCAATAATCTATACAGGTGAACCCCCAAAACATCTGTTACCCAGGGTCCTTTTAATACTATTACAGTTCTATTTTTCCAAGGGGGTCTACCAATGCATTGACCATGCAGTCTGTACCCAGATTAGGTAGTTGAAGATGCGTCCAAAGTCTGCACGCGGGGCGTGTCATCACACTGCTGTGCTCTGTGCTCTCTGCAGCCAGCAGTTATGTATTGTCCCTGGAGATATGTGGACATATCTTTGGTGTGTTGTCAGTAGCAGCAGGACTGTGAAAGATAGATTATATTTCTGGGATGTGGATGGAGAATGATGATGTATGCCCTCACACTGCTGTGCTCTTATCCTCTCTGTAGTAAACTGCTCTACAGAACCTTTCTCTACTAAACCTGGTTGTTGGTGTAATTAACTAGAAACCCTCTACAAGCTTTTACCAAGAGCAGAGATGAGGTCAAGTGCAAAGTACAGCACAAGCAGTGTGAGGAACACAATCCTAGGATTGAATATATATAATATTACAGCCTGCTGCTACTAATCAACATACATTAAATCATGGAATATACATCCTCTCAGGGACAATATCTAACAACTGGCTGCAGAAGCAAGCAGTGTGGGACAAATTCCAGTGCACAGAGAAACAGCAGAGTGAGGACATTGCCCCCAGCACACTTGAGAAGACTACCAATCCTGGAATATAAATCACCATAATCACCAGTCCTGCTGCCTACTAACATCATATACAAAGACAAAGGTCTGTACAATCTCCAGGGGCAATACCCAACACTGGCTGCAGTCTGATAGGGGTCCAGTGAGTGGTTTTTCCGCCTGCTAGCGTGAGTATAGTCCCAACCGGAGGGCAGATGTTACAGATCACTGGACCAAGTGATATAAATCGTGATATTAGTATATTGTACAGACAGGAATGTGATGATCTCATACTTTATACCATAAAAATGTCATCAATCATGTATGGGAGAGGCTCCGCCCCTGCGGTGTAATGAAACATGGCAGATAACAATGCTACGTGTAGACCCAAATGTGTCCTGGCCACCTTCATCCAAAAAACAAATAGATGGAAGAGCCCGGACACGCAGCGGAATAACGTCTTATACTACCTTGTATCCCCCCACAGTGAAGGGCGCAAAATAAGTTGAGAGAGGTCGTATGGCCTCAGCCGAAATTTGATATGGGAGAATTAAAGTTTGACTTCATAACACTCAAGATAGTTTAGGGCAGCTCGGGCTAGACACTACAGCCTTGAGCGCGTGGAGTCCTGGGTTCACGTACACCCAGTCAACATCTACAAAGAATTTGTATGTCATCCTCGTGTTTGTGTGGGGTTAATGCCAGCCATTGGGGACAGGATTGATTTGGGCAGTCGTGAAGCGCTATGTAATCTGTGTGCACTATTAAAGTAAAGGATTTTATCATGTTATTGTTTCTATATTTAGTAGCTCCTTTGATCTGCCGGAAAGAAAAAAGAATCATGTTAGACTTTCGGGAATTCCTCAACTCTCCAAACTATAGGAGTCAGTTTTCTGCATAGGAGCAAGTCTTTCCTGAGGTTTATGCAATACTTGGCCCCACTTAGTGCGAACGGGGTAACGTGGGTGGTAGCGTACGGTGTACTGTACTATACGGAGTGCGTATACAGGTGTAATATGGTACGTATATATTATTAGAGTATACTGTAAATACTTACGGAGCTTAATTGGATAATACGATGCAAACACACAGTCAGTATATCATACGCCATACATACACAAAACACCCCAAACAGTATATTACGCACACCATACATCTTCACACAAACACACACAGAATATATACACACCATACATTGTACAATCACACAGTAATATACACACATTACATATACAACAAAATCACACAGTATATACACCCCCAAATATACAAACAAACACACACAGTATATACACACACTGTAAATATACAACACGCACAAGTATCATACACACACCATAAAGATCAAAAAACGCACAGTATACACACCACATAAATATATCAAACCCACATTGATATACACACAGACCATGTACAAACACACACACACAGAGTATATGACACAACACCAGTAAATATACAAAACCCACATAGTAATAACACACCATATAGAGACAAACACCAACACCAGGTATGATACACACACATAAATATTACTCAAACAAACCAACAGTATATACACACACCATAATATACAAACCCACATAGTATTACCACAATCCATAAATATACAAACACAACACCAGTAGTATATAACACACACCATAAATATCAAACACACACACAGTATATACACAGCATATACATATACAAACCAAAACACACAGAGTATATACGCACACCATACATAAACACACACAGAATACGCAACCATACATATACAAAAAAAACGAACAGTATAGTATATACAACACCATACATATAAATACACCTATATGTCACACACAGTATATATAAAACACCATATTCAAACACCATCATATATGCAACACACAACAAATCTCTGCCTCATTAGCATTACAAGACTCAAATGAGAATTTCTCTGAAACAGACATAAAAAGGTGTTTCTGAATGTCACATTACACAACATGCTGCCGGCATGATAATGTACTGGGGAGCTGGTACAAGTCCTGGTGGTACGGAGTAAGTGAAGGGTCATTGATCAAAACTTCTGGGGTCTAGGCTAGTAAATGGTTAAATGATTGAAGCACTGGTAGTCAAGGGCAGTTGAAGGAGTAATGATGAAGTCATCAAAATACAACCAATAATGGACGCAATGTATCACCCTCCCGCACCACCCAAACCTGAGATGACCGCAGGGGTTGAATACAGTGGTAGGCCATAGCAGCTGCGATGGGGCCCACAGTGTCAGGGGGGCCCCGGCAATCTTGACCTGACACACTAAAGAATAAGGATGGCACATTATATACGAGATATGAAATGCACCATTGTACGGCATAATAGATTAACGCACTCAGCATGAATGTATACACATTGTATACAGTTATAGCCAGTGCAACATATGTATATATTCGGGGGTTATGGGGCCTTATTAAGAGGTCTGCTATGGCGCCTGCCTACTGGCTAGTACGCCGCGAATGACCGTGATAAACCCTGATGAACACTTCAACATCAATTCCTTTACACTCATTCCCCTTTAAGAGATGATAATATCAGATACAATGTGTACTCTTCTTTCAGAGAAATTATATGAAAAAGTTACATTTATAGATTTGTTTTTTTTTTCCAGAAACCCCAACTTTCCATTTACAATTCGTCCAGAAAGCGGAAAACGTGGCTTTACCCCCTGGCCGGAGCACCGGTGTACACGGCACACCGGACGAGAGCATATTAAAGAATTCACCACAACTCCTACCCAATCAGCAAGGGTTAAGAGCGCCGAGTGCTCGTTCTGGAATCGGCTATCGCCCGCCCTGAGGGGATCATCTACAAGTTGAGTAAGAGATGAAAGAGCTGGCAGATGTCAGGAGTGCAGGTGCGAGGGGGGGAGAAAGGGGATGAGCGTATGTGTAGATGCTCCCCTCCCCCCCCATCGTAAATGATGTGTAAGAGCAGAGTTCTGTCTATACTTGACTGAGCTAGGTGTGTAAATGAGGTTCTGACAGAGATGAGGGTGTTATTGATGTTCTGCAGTAGCGCAGGTTACAAAGGTTCTGCAGTAGCAGAGGTTGATATATGGAGGTTCTGCAGCAGCTGAGGTATATTAGGAGGTTCTGCTGCAGCTGAGATGTGAATGATGATGTCCTGTGGCAGCTGAGGTTTGGTATGAGGTCTCGCAGCAGCAGAGGTGGATATATGAAGGTCTGCAGCAGCTGACGGTCTGTATAATAATTCCCTGCAGCAGTAGGTGTGTATTAGAGGTTTCTTGCAGCAGCTGAGCTTTGTATTAGAGGGTCTGAGGGAGCTGAGATAAATACAAGGTTCTGCAGCAGCGAGCGCCTGATATATGGAGGTTCTGCTGGCATCTAGGTTTATGATAGGAGGTTTGCAAGCAGCTGAGATATGTGTTATAATAATCCCCTGCAAGCAGCGGAGGTTGTGAGGTTCTGCAGCAGCAGAGGTGAATCATATGGAGGTTCGTGCAGCAGTCAGGGGTTTATTAGCAGGTGTTCTGCAGCAGATTAGATGTGATTAGGAGGTTGTGTGCAGCAGTGAGCGTGATATATGGAGGTTCTGCAGCCGCTGAGGTTGATTATAGGTTCTGGCAGCTGCGGATTAGTGATTGGATTGCAGCAGCTGAGGTGTATATGGAGGTTCTGCAGCAGCTGAGAGTGGAATATGGAGGTTCTGACACGCTGAGGTGATATAGCGGGTTTCGAGGGCTGATATATGGGGTTTCTAGCAGCAAGCTGCCTTGGAGGTTTGAAGTTGGGTAGGTGTAAATTCCTGCAGCAGTTCGAGGGCTGATATAGAGAGGTCATGCAGCAGCTAGGTCTGATATATGGGTGGTTCTGCACCGCGAGGTTGTATGAGTAGCAGCGAGTGATAATAGTTATCTGCAGCAGTGGTGGATTGGGGTTGAGCGATATTGATACTAGAGGTTCTGAGCGCGGGATAGGTCTAGAGCTGAGGTGATATATGAGGCTTCTGAAGCCGTGAGGTGATATATGGAGGTTCTGCAGCAGCTGAGGCTGATATATGGAGTCATGCAGCAGGGGGCTGATATATGGAGGTTTGCGCGGGTGTAGGAGGTCTGCAGGCTGAGGTTGATATATGGAGGTTCTGCAGCAGCTGAGGTTGATATATGGAGGGGTTCTGCAGCCGCTGAGGTTGATATATGGAGGTTCTGCAGCAGCTGAGGCTGATATATGGAGGTTCTGCAGCAGCTGAGGCTGATATATGGAGGTTCTGCAGCAGCTGAGGTTGATATATGGAGGTTCTGCAGCCGCTGAGGTTGATATATGGAGGTTCTGCAGCCGCTGAGGCTGATATATGGCTGAGAATGGGAAGGGTCTGTGTACATTGATTATGTTCCCGAGACCTCTCCCAGGGCAGGGTAACGTGAGCGTTCACATAAATCTCTGTGGATCTGCATAGATTACAATTAAGCATTATTTTAATTTTCTTAGACATTCATTTTTTATTCTAAACTCTCTTATTTTCGTGAATTTATCTCAGTCCAAGTTACAAATAGCAAAACCAAAAGTCCCAAAAAAATACAAAAATGTTTTTAAAAAATAGTGAAGTTATGTATAAATATGGAGAGATCCGGGACTTTAGGAATACACTGGCCCCGGGCCTAGGAGCCGCGGTCTGCCCATGTAAATGTGTTTCGATGATTGACGACAACATGGAAGTTTCTTTTGGGGAATGTTCCGCTTGATGTGCCCAGGAATCGCTGGCGGGCTGGTCCTAAAAAATTCTAGAGGAATTATTTCAGATTGAGGGAGTCAGTGCAATAAGTAGATTGTGTACTCGTATCACGAGGTGCAGCATAAGGGTCCAAGGGTCCTAATATGGACCTCAAATTCATCTGTATGGGGTTCCCGTTATAGGGCGCGCCACCCCCCAGATCCCACAAGTAAAACCAACTCTGATAGAAAACTTTATAAGATTTACGGACATACATTCGGTCTCTTGGAATGTCATTTTTAGAAAAATACGTAATTTGTATCTTTATGTTGACTTAGTCTCTTGGTTGACACTGGGGCGGGCTATGTCTGCTAATTCATCTGCTTTCATCTATCCGGGCTCACATTTATCGGCCACAAGCCTTTATGCACTTTTTAAGATACTGCTATAGAAATAATAAAAAAAGAGAGAATGGAGGATTTGCACCAGCAGACATGGGCTCCGCCCCCAGGCACCAAATAGGCTAATTGCATAAATAAAAAATACATTTACTACAGCAGATTCGGAGATCTAGGAAATAAGACAGGTGTGTCTGGACAAGCTTATGAAGGCACACACAATGTTGGTTTGAGTATGCGGGGATCTGGGAGCTTTTACACACAAGGATCCCCAATAATCTATACAGGTGAACCCCAAAACATCTGTTACCCGGGTCCTTTTAATACTATACAGTTCTTTTTTCCAAGGGGTCTACCAATAGCATGACCATGCAGTCTGTACCCAGATTAGGTAGTGAAAGATCGCTCAAAGTCTGCACGCGGGGGTTGTCATCACACTGCTGGTGCTCTGTGCTCTCTGCAAGCCAGAGTTATGTATTGTCCCTGGAGATAGTGATGATCATATCTTTGGTGTTTGTCAGTGCCAGCAGGACTGTGAAAGATAAGATTTATTTTCTGGGATTGTGATGGAGATGATGATGTATGCCCTCACACTGCTGTGCTCTATCTCTCTTGTAGTAAACTGCTCTACAGAACCTTTCTCTACTAAACCTGGTTGTTGGTGTAATTAACTAGAAACCCTCTACAAGCTTTTACCAAGAGCAGAGATGAGGTCAGTGCAAAGTAACAGCACAAGCAGTGTGAGGAACAACATCCTGGATTGAATATAATATAATATTCACAGGCCTGCTGCTACTAAAACATACATTAAACTATGGAATAACATCTCTCCAGGGACATATCTAACACTGGCTGCAGAAGCACAGCAGTTGTGAGGACAATTTCCCAGTGCACAGAAACAGCAGAGTGAGGACATTGCCCCCAGCACACTTGAGAAGTACAATCTGGAATAAAATCCAATAATCACCAGTCCTGCTGCTACTAACATATATACAAAGACAAAGGTCTGATTACAAATCCTTCAGGGACAATACCCAACACTGGCTGCAGTCTGTAGGGTCACATAGAGTGGTTTTTCGCCTGCTGCGTGAGTATCAGTACCACAACCCGGAGGGCAGATGTTTACAGATCACTGGACAAGTGATATAAATCGTGATATCTAGTATATTGTACACAGTGAATGTGATGATCTCTTTTATACCATAAAAATGTCATAATTAATGTATGGAAGAGGCTCCGCCCCTGCGGTTGTAATGAAACATGGCCAGATAACAATGCTACGTGTAGCCCAAATGTGTCCTGCCACCTCATCCAAAAAAAACAATAGATGGAAGAGCCCGGACCAACGCAGCGGAATAAGTCTTATACTCCTTGTATCCCCCACGTGAAGGGCGCAAATAAGTTGAGAGAGGTCGATGCGCTCAGCCGAATATTGGTAATGGGAGAATTAAAGGATTTGACATTCTAACACACCAAGAATTGTAGGGCAGCTCGGGCTGAGCACTACAGCCTTGCAGCGCGTGGAGTCCTGGGTTCAGTCACCCAGTTCAACATCTGCAAAGAATTTGTATGTTCCTCTCGTGTTTGTGTGGGTGTTCAGATCACATTGGGACGGATTGATTTGGGCAGTCGTGAGCGCTATGTAATTGGTGCACTATTAAGTAAAGGATTTATCATGTATTGTTTCTATATTCAGTAGCTCGCTTTTGATCTGCCGGAAGGAAAGAATCATGTTGACTTTCGGAAGATTCCTCCATACTCCCAAATATAGGAGTCAGTTTTCTGCAGAGGAGCAGAGTCTTTCCCTGCAGGTTTATGCAATACTTGGCCACACTTCGTGCGAACGGGGGTACGTGGGTGGTAGCGTACGGTGTACTGTACTATACGGGTGCGGTATACAGGTGTAATATGGTAATATATATATGTACAGGAGTATTACGGTAATTAATATACAGGAGTTAATACGATGCAAAACACACATGGTATATACATACGCATACATACACAACACCCCCCAAACAGTATATTACGCACACCATACATATTCACGACAAACACACACAGAATATATACACACCATACATTGTACAATCCACACAGTAATAACACCATACATATAAACAAACATCACACAGTATATACACCCCATACATATACAAACAAACCACACACAGTATATACACACACTGTAAATATATCAACACGCACAGATAATGACACACACCATAAAGATCACAAACACGCACAGTAATACACACCATAAATATATACAAAACCCACATTGATATACACACACTCAGATGTACAAACACACACACACGAGTATATACAACACACCATAAATATACCAAAAACCACATAGTTAGAACACACACCATATAAGTACAAACACCACACACAGGTATGATACACCACACATAAATTATGCCAAACAACACAACAGTATATACACACACCATAATATACAAACCACATAGTATATACACAACATCCATAAATATACAAACACAACCAGTATATATACAACACCATAAATATACAAACACACACCAGTATATACACAGTATACATATACAAACCAAACACACAGAGATATACGCACACCATACATAAAACACACAGATAATACGCAACCATACATAGTACAAAAAAAAACAGTATGTATTACACACACCATACATATACATACACCATATAATCACACACAGTATATATAAAACACCATATTTACAAAACACCATACTATATGCAAACACACACAAATCTCCTGCCTCATTAGCATTACAGACTCAAATGAGAATTTCGTCTGAAAACATAAAAAGGTGTTTCTGACTGTCACATACACAACATGCTGCCGGAGATACATGTACTTGGGGAGCTGGTCAAAGTCCTGGTGGTACGGAGTAGTGAAGGGGTCATTGATCAAACACTTCTGGGGTCTAGGCTAGTTAATGGTTAAATGATTGAAGCACTGGTAGTCAAGGCAGTTTGAAGGAGTGTAATGTGAAGTCATCAAAATACAACCAAATAATGGATCGCAATTGTTCACCCTCCCGCACCACCCAAACCTGAGATGACCGCAGGGGTGTAACATACATGTGGTAGAAGCCATAGCAGCTGCGATGGGCCCACAGTGTCAGGGGGCCCCGGCATCTGACCTGACACACTAAAGAAATAAGGATGGCCACCATTATATACAGATGGATGAAATGCCACATTGTACGGCATAATATATAACACGCACTCAGCATGAATGGATCACATTGTATACAGTTATAGCCAGTGCAACATATGTATTATATTCTGGGGTTATGGGGCCTATTAAGAGGTCTGCTTGCGGCCTGCCTACTGGCTAGTACGCCGCGAATGACCGTGCATAAACCCATGATGAACACTTAACATCAATCCACTTTACACTCATTCCCCTTTAAGAGATGATAATACAGATACAATGTGTACTTCTTCTTTCGAGAAATTATATGAAAAAGTTACATTTTATAGATTTGTTTTTTTTTTCCAGAAACCCCAACTTTCATTTACAATTCTCCAGAAAGCGGAAACGTGGCTTTACCCCCCTGGCCGGAGGCACCGGTACACGGCCCACCGGACGAGAGATATAAAGAATTCACCAACTCCTACCCAATCAGCAGGGTGTAAGAGCGCCGAGTGCTCGTTCTGGAATCGGCTATCGCCCGCCCTGAAGGGGATCATCTACAAGTTGAGTAAGAGATGAAAGAGCGGCAAGATGTCAGTGAGTTGCAGGTGCGAGGGGGGGAGAAGGGGAGTGAGGTCTGTGTGAACTGCTCCCCTCCCCCCCCAATCGTAAATGATGTACAGAGCAGAGTCTGTCTATACTTGACTGAGCTAGGTGTGATAATGAGGTTCTGAAGAGAAGCATGAGGGTGTTATGATGTTTGCAGTAGTGCAGTGGTTACAAAGGTCTGCCAGATAGCAGAGGTTGATATATGGAGGTTCTGCAGCAGCTGAGGTTTATATAGGAGGTTCTTGCTGCAGCTGAGATGTGTATGATGATGTCCTGTGGCAGTGAGGTTTGTGTATGAGGTCGCAGCAGCAGAGGTTGGTATATGAAGGTTCTGCAGCAGCTGACGGTCTGTATAATAATTCCCTGCAAGCAGTGAGGTGTTGTTATTAGTAGGTTCTGCGCAGCTGAGCTTTGTATTAGAGGGGTTCTGAGGGAGCTGAGATAAATACAAGGTTCTGCAGCAGCAGGCCTGATATATGGAGGTTCTGCTGGCACTGGGTTTATTAGGAGGTCTAGCAAGCAGCTGAGATATGTGTTATAATAATCCCTGCAGAGCGGAGGTTGTGAGGTTCTGCAGCAGCAGAGGTGATTATATGGAGGTTCGTGCAGCAGCTCAGGGGGTTTATTAGCAGTGTTTGCAGACCGATTAGATGTGTATTAGAGGTTGTGGCAGCAGTGAGCGTGATATATGCGAGGTTCTGCAGCCGATGAGGTTTGATATATTGAGGTTATTGAAGCAGCTGAGCGGTAGATAGATATGGAGTTCTGCAGCAGCTGCAGGTGATATATGGAGGTTCTGCAGCAGCTGAGGTTTGTGATATATGGAGGTTTCTAGACAAGCCGCTGAGGTTTGATATGAGGGTTCTGCAGCAGCGAGCTGATATATGGAGGTTTCGCAGCAGCATGAGGCTGATATGGGATGCGTTCTGCAGCAGTTGAGGTGTGTAAATAATCTCCTGCAGCAGTTGGAGGTTGTAGTAAGAGGGTCTGCAGCAGCTGAGGTGATATATGAGAGGCGTTCTGCGCCGCTGTAATGGAGTTGAGAAGTGATATATGGAGGTTTCTGCAGCAGTGAGGCTGATATTGGAGTCATGCAGCAGTGAGGTTGATATATGGAGGTTCTGCAGCAGCTGAGGTTGATATATGGAGGTTTCTGAGCGACTGAGGTCTGATATATGGAGGGTTCTGAGAAGCTGAGGTGATATATGAGGCCAGGTTCTGCAGCAGCTGAGGTGATATATGGGGAGGTTACTACGCGAGCGATTTAGGAGGCTGCCAGAGCTGACTGATATGGAGGTTCTGCAGCAGCTGAGAGTTGATTATGGAGGTCGTGCAGCCCGCTGAGGTTGATATATGGAGGTTCTGCAGCCGCTGAGGATTGATATTATGGAGGTTCTGCAGCACTTGAGGTGATCATAGGAGGTACTGCAGGCAGCGGAGTAGAAGATATATGGAGGTTCTGCGAGACCAGCTAGGCTGATATATGGAGTTCTGCAGCAGCTGAGGTGTGAATGTGGGTCTCATACTGCTATGTTTGTACTGATTGTGTATTGGTCTCATAGATTTCCGGGCCGGTTCTGTCCAGGGGGAGAATATCTCGGAGTGGAGTGACATCTGCAGTGACAGGATCCGGACCGGATGGAAGACAAAGGATCTTCGCCTGAGAGACAATGACGTCTCCCACCTGTTACACGGTCTGTCAAAAATACACAATGAAATCCTTGTTTCTGTTCTTTCTTACAATAAAGTGATTACACAATGTAACATCCGTCCCTCTCCTCCTTCATCATCATCATCTGACCTCTCCCCATAGAACAAATGTCACCAACTTGCGGACTCATGTGATGTGCTCCTGACCTCACACTGCGTGCTTAGCTCTCTGCAGTGAGCTGATCCTCACTTTGGCGGAACTCTGTTGGACACACAAGCTTTTTAATCATAGCAGTGGCAGAAAGATGATACCTGGAGCCGACCCTGGTGCAGCATCTCAGTGCACAGAGCACAGCAGTGTGAGGACTTCTTCCCCAGTTGAGGAAGCTAGAATGGTACAATTACACATCTCTCCAGGTACAATAACCAAAACTGGCTGCACAGAGCACAGCAGTGTGAGGACACAAGGGTATAATTACACATCTCTCCAGGTACAGTAACCAAAACTGGAGCACAGAGCACAGCAGTGTGAGGACACAAGGGTATAATTACACATCTCTCCAGGTACAGTAACCAAAACTGGTTGCCGAGAGCACAGCAGTGTGAGGATACAAAGGTATGATAACACATCTCTCCAGGGACAATAACCAAAACTGGTTGCAGAGAGGCCAGAGCACAGCAGTGTGAGGACACAAAGGTATGATAACACACCACCACTGCATTTGGAAAAGCTCGAATCCTGGGATATTAATCCATATTTCACAGTCCTGCTGCTACTAAGAACACACATAATGGTCTGATTACACATTTCTCCAGGGACAATACATGACACTTGCTGTAGAGAGCAGAGAGCACAGCAGTGTGAGGACACACACCCAGTACATTGGAGACAATACTATGCTGGAATATGAATCCATATAACACAGTCCTGCTGCTACTAACAAGCTACAGATAAGGAGAAGCATCTGATAATATCTGATACAAATGATAACGGCACAGCGACAAAACTCAGTCTGAAATCTGAGATCACTTCCGGAATATGAGAAGCGCGTGCAGTCATCAATGATAAGATGCAGGGGTCCGGGCAATTACTCTTCACTGATATTTGGTCATTGTATAATGTTATTTTCACAGTATGTGGCGGTATTACTTATCACTAGAGAAATCCAGAACATTACCATGTGGATACAGTTCATATACAATTTGGCTTGGTATGGGGCTATTATGTGGCACAATATGGAGCTATTATATAGATATATTACTTGGACACCGTATGGCGCTTTTACTTGAGTACTTTATGGAAGTATTATTTGGCCATTATATTGGTATAATACCGCCATCCATTGTATGACACTCCCATTATTGCTATGGAGGTCTGAGCAGTTTATAGATGTATGACTTGTATACTTTAGGGTGCAATTCTTGAGGCTCTTCATGGATATTCTATGAATCAGTATTAATTCTCCACTAGATGGCGCCACTCATTGGGTACTTTATGGAAGTATTTTGGCAATGTATGGTATTATTTCAGTTCTCTATGTAGGTTCTGTATTATCTGGGTATTCTATAAAGGTGCTATGCCCCCTCGTGACATCTGCGGTTGTTTTATCCACATCCACTTCCTCAGCCACAAAAACCCTTGAGAGCCGGTCAATTGTCGTGTAAGAGGCCGCCGGGTTGTTCCATGGGACGAGCCTGGTCCACCCTTGGATTAGCCATAGGGCCAGTCCTTATACGTAGGTGGACGTGGCAACATGTGGTCACCGCTTGTGCATGGCAGGCTAGGGAGCAGCTGGAAGGGCTTGCGGCCAGAAATCCACTTCGAAAGATTCTCATAGACAGCTTTTCGTGGTCCGAATCTGAAACGCCCGAAGATCAGGGTTTCACGGGTTCCTTCTTTTCGGAGGCTGAATCGATCCCACTCACACCTTTCAGGTAGTGGAGGAGCTCCCACCCGCTTAAAGTCCGCCGTTGCAAAGCTGGGAAGACCCGCTGTCTGTCAAAAGTAGCGGACTTGGCTGTGGTCTGGTTGTGTTGAACCCAGACGCCCCCTCCTTAGACGACCTGCCCACTAAGTTGCTGGGCCTTCTCTCCCGTCGAAATGGTCGGAGACAGTGTCCGGAGTTAATGGTGGAGGGTTTCACCCTGCCCTGAGGCTGCAGTGGCGATATGGCCGCCCTCAGGTGCAGGAGGCCGGGAGAGTGGAGCAGGTGCCGGAGCTGGACTGGAACAGGGGTAGCTGGAGTGGAAAGTAGTGGCAAACAGGAGCGATGACCGCTTCCTCAGCCGCAGAGTATGCTGGAACCAGTTCCGAAGCAGGTGCGGGGCCTCCTCTCGGGGTGCATAAGCCATAGTAGCTGGCAAAAAGGCAATAGTATTGCCCGGAGTTAAAAGTTGTGCTCCGTCACTGACCTGAGATATTGTTCTGCATGATGGAGGCCTCGGATCATGCCGCGGTTGCAAGCCGATGTACACAGATGGTCATCGATGGGTTTGTGAGACACAACAATCACCATCTCAAGGGCTCCTTCGGAGGGAACTCCGGTCCTCAGCGAGAGGCGAGGTTTAGAGTGCTGGGGCCTGACTGTGCTGACGAATTCTGGCTCCACGAGGTACAAAGGTGTTCTCTCTCTGTCCTGAGGGTGGGGCAGAGTCCTCTCCCGCAAGAGTGCAGAGTCAAAGTCCATTCCCGTCGATGGTCGTATCAGACTTTATTCCTCCTGCAACCACAGATGCGCAGGCTGCGGTTGCGTCATTTGCGCATGAGCCAGAGGCTTAGCAAGTGGCCTGGCGGGCTGAGCTCTTGCTGGCGCACACAGGGGCAGATTACTTACCGGTCTGTCGTGATCCCCGCTGTGCGTTGTCGAAGAGGAAATCGAGTCAGGCCGAAACCCGACAGAATCCCGGTCTGGGACCTAACGTAAATGTGCCCCACAGTCTTCTAGAGGTAATGCTTTGGGCACTGCAGCGCCAGAGGTAGCAGAGCTAGCACAGTTCTTAGCAGGATTAACCCTTCTGGGAGGCTGGAGCAGAGCTCTACAGCACGTGGCGATGATTGAAATAACACAGCCTATCCTGTAAATTACAATCACTTGGGCATTAACCCGGATGCAGCAGGGTTAGGCAGCACAGTCTTTTAATAAAGGACAGTTCTATAGCACATAGTATAAGCACAGGAGTCCTATATCCTATTCGTGACACCACTTGCAACATCCCCCACCGAGGCCTAGCCTTTTCTTGGGGCCAGGGGCAGACGGGGACCAGAATAATGGAGGTGGCTGGCTATTGCAGGACTAGGGCACGCTGCTTGTTAGGGGACCGGAGGGGCTGCCCTGACAGCCTGGCAGGTCCCCAGCAGGTGGTGTGTGCAAGAAATATGGAGGGAGAGAGGATGATGTACTGGTTTTCATGAGGCAAACCCCTGCGTGTCTGTAAGATATGTTTATCCCTGCGGTAAGGATGGGGAAAGCCTTGGCGGTGATACAGCTGATCCAGGGGGGATCAGCAGAGGCCAACGTTGTGCAAATTCAACCTACGGTTCGTATCAGGTAGCAAGCAACGGGCCTGCTGAATGTAAATCTCAAATTCGGATTTTTGGTACTGGAGTGGTAATGGAGAGTGGTCCTCAGAAATAAGCACCCAGTCTACTAGTAGATGCAGGCTGGATAATTGAGGTGAGCTGTATCCAAAAACTGTGGAAGGCAGCTCTGGGTTAGGAGTCTCCTGACTCACACTGTAAACTGGGACCGAGTACTTACTGTCTGCGGAGTTGCACGAAAGTGATTCCGCGATTCACTAAGATCGTGCATGTCCTGTCATGTGTGCGTCCCACTCCGTCAGAACAGAGTTCACCTTCTTCTTCCTGGTTGCATGGAAGGCTTAGTCTTGACCGACACAAATTGAAAGGTAAATCCGCCGCTCAGACGACGGTTGCCCCCCCCCCAATTTCTGTTGCATGAAAGCCACCGCCGCGTGCCACAATTCCAATCACGGCGGCACAATCCCCATTAAGTACCTTGTCAAAGCCGCGCAAAACCTGAACCGCTGGAAAGTCTGACAAAAGTGCGTCTGCGACCCTTAGTAATAAGCCCCATGACTCTCTTCACTCTGACCATGTGTAAGCCCCTGAGGTAAGAACAAGACCAGCTAAGACCATGTGCTCCACTGACAGGGGTTTTATACTCCTCCAGGTAAGGTGGTAGCACCTCTCCAATCCACCCCGTTACAATGCAGCCACATAATTGGATAATATCTTACACCCATTTAACTAGCCTTACAAGGCAGAGGCTACAGCTGCAATTTACCTAAGTTCGCATGGATTATCCTCGGGGTGAGTTGCAAGGCTCATTGATGGATTGTGAGGTAGAGGGCGGCTATTCACAACTACCCCTTGTCTATGCATTGGCAGGGGTGTTGCCAGAAAGAGAAAGATAGGATATGAGATAGATAGAGATAGATACATAGATACTGAGGAGAGTTCTCAGCGCATAATTGTAAAATGAGACGGGGGTAACAGGCTTTCAGGGCCGTGGCACACAGGCCCCAAATATGTAACGGAAAAAGCAGCGCTCCAGTGCAGGTACAGTCAGGGATAAGGTGTGTCTTACTCCATAGTGCAAAGTAGCGAAAATTTCGGTTTGGTACAAGCATTTTTGGGACTTGAGAAAGTTCATACTGAGCTGCATGGTCACCCCTTATCCCCTCACACCTACCTGCGCTGGAGCGGGCTTTATCCTGGTACATAGATAGAGCAATATTATAAAAGAGATGGATATGATACATGACGACAGATATGAGAAGCAGAACATCTCCCTCTAAGGTCACGTTATCAATATGTCCATAGAAATAACGATGCAGGGGAGTCGTCTATAGATAGAATGTGGTCCCCCGGTCAGGATGTGTGATTATCATGTAGGAATACAGTGGATATCCCGTTTTTTTGTCTGTATTACACCCCGGGGGGCTACGCAGGGCTGCACCGAATAGAAATGTATCACAGTTATAAGTTACAGACTTAAAGGCTTTCTACTCACATTCGTCCACGTATCCTCTCCTTATACATTTCAGATTTATCTATGTATCCCTATTATTTCCCTCATATTATTATTCTTATATGCATCAGGACAGATGTATCACTTGTTTGTTGTTGTTTTGGCGCCTTTTCATATTCTCGCACTGATCTTTCGCCAGTTGGCGAAAAACACCCAAGCGACCAGACAGCAAAAATAACCAGTTCCCTCATTTATCCGAACCAATCCAGATGTTTTTGCTGCACATAATAATCATCATCAGCGACTTGTTCATTTAGCGCAAATTTAGGTGCAAAAACCCTCCACCTGAAGGTGGTGTATGTGTAAACTGAAGATGCAGCCACTGAGCTCGTTGCCAGAACAGCTCATCCCAGCAGCAGGTACTAGACACTACAGAAATACAGACACCATGGGGCACATTTACGTACCCATCCCCGGAGTTCACAGGAAAGTGCAGTGTCGTTGTATAATGCGCTGTGCGGGGCGTTCGTCACTAAGATTGTGCGCCCGATGTCATTCCCCGCTCAGGTTACAACAGAGTTCACAATTTTTTTGTGCTGCATGTAAGTGCTTGGGCTTGAGACACATTTTGATATGTTAAATCCCGCACTCAGTCTTAATCAGTTGTTGGTCCAATGCCCGCCCCTAAATTGTGCCACATGGAAGCAGCACAGCCGCGCCACAAAAAAAATCCTGTGCAAAGCCTTTTCCATTGGAAAAGGAGCACAGTCTGAAAAAAGTGCCTCGCCCCAAGCGGCACAAAGCCCCTTACTAATGTTGCTGCCCCTAGTGCGGCTTGTGTTACCGTCATGACAGTTCTATTTATAAACAATCGCAAAAACAGCTCTCAGAGCAGGAGAGAAGAGAAGCGGGCGCTTGGGAGCTGCAGACAGTACAGAGAAGTGTCCCCGGTGTAGCAGGAAAGAAGAGAAGGGACAGTGGGGAGAGACGGGATAGAGAAGTTGTTCCCGTGTAGCAGGATGACCAGACTGGTTGTCTGAGGAGGATACTGCCCAGGATTACAGGGGTGCTGCAGCAGGAGATCAGCATGGTGGATCCCCTCCAGGAGAAAGCACACTGCTGAGGAGGTAACTGGGGGCAGGGTGCAGGGGTCACACACCGGGCTGTATAAGTGATGTCTGAAATTCGTGGAACGAGTCGGCTTGTTGTGATCGACGGTAGCCGGCTACCATTCAGTGAGCCGATGGCTCAATGCGCCAGAATTAAGGCGCAACAACTTGAGCCACAGAACAGTGATACATACTGGCCCTCATCGTTTAGTTCCCCCATCTAATTTGTCTTCATTTCTATTCAATTGTTTTTTATCCTGTCTCTATCTCGTCTACAAATGGAAAGTTCTGAGCAGCCGGTATGGGCGGATCCATAAAGGGCCGGTGCTCGCCAATTAGGGGACTAGGATGAAAAGAATTCTTCCTATATTACAAGAAAAAATAATAAGCCGCTCCTAGTATTCAAAATACCAAAAAAACTGTGATTGTATCCGAAAAACTCTACCTTTAGCTAATGAAGCCTTTTTTCAGCAAGTTAAATAATGTTCTATGTAATGTGTGTATGTGTGTGGGGCAGGATATTAGGTAATTTAACAAGAACATCTAGTAGAGGTATGTAAAAGAAAAGTAACGCTCGTTACCTCATCAGAGGTTCCTCAGCGAATAAAGCACCAGCTGATCAGCAGTCTGATCATGGATTACGGCTGTCACCACACGGGCTCCCCATGGGGCTATTACAGACACTAAGGGATTGCCTCCAGGAGAAACCAGTACATCAGCTCTCCCTCCATATTTCTTGCACACAACCCACCTGCTGGAGACCTGCAAGACGGTAGGACAGCCCTACGGTCCCATACCAAGCACCGTGCATCAGCGAGCTATGCCGTAACTTGCTGCCACTCCAGTATTCTGGGCCGCGGCTGGCGCCGAGGCCCAAGAAAAGGCTAGGCCCCGGTGGGGGATGTTGCATAGAGAGCGAGCGAGCGAGCGAGCGAGCGTCTAGCTGAGTCGAGCGAGCGTAGCGCACGAGCGAGGCGCCGAGATGAGCGAGCGAGCTGAAGCGGCGAGCAAGCGCCGAGCGAGCGCAGAGTACTATCTATCTATCGATCTATCTCCTATCGAGCTACGGCTCATCTAGCGATCTATCTCTATAGATCTATCGCTATCGAGCATCTAGCTATCTATCTATCTATCTACAATATCCAAAAAAATAGAGGCCGCACTCCCAAGTCAAAGTGAAAAAAGGGAAGGGTTTATCACAAGAGCCGGGTTTGTGATAAACCCTTCCATTTTTCACTTTGGACTGGGAGTGCGGCCTCTATTTTTGGATATTGTTGTTACCTGCAAGTCTTGTTACCAGGACTGGTGAGTCGGTGCACCCCCCCCCCCCCTTTTTAGGGTTTTTTTGTATGACACGGCCGGCTGGGCGACGGTCTCTAGCTCGGTGGCTATCGATTATCTATGAGAATCAGGAGTCTCATGATCGCTCTATCGCGTCTCATGATCGAAGCGTTAGGCTCCGATGCTATCTATCGATAGAGCGCCGAGCTGAGCGAGCGACGAGCGAGCGAGCGAGCGAGCGAGCGAGCGAGCGAGCGCAGAGCCGAGCGACGAGCGAGCGAGCGAGCGGAGCATGCGATGCGTAGCGCCGAGGCGACGAGCGGCAGAGCGACGAGCGGCAGCGGCGCCGAGCGACGCGCGAGCGCAGAGCGAGGCGAGCGAGCGAGCGAGCGAGCAGCTGAGCGCAGAGCGAGCGAGCGAGCGCCGAGCGAGCGAGCGACGAGCGACGAGCAGGCGAGCGAGCGCCGGCGAGCGAGCGAGGAGCGAGCGGCCGGAGCGAGCGAGCGAGCGAGCGAGGCTCCGAGCGAGCGAGCGCAGAGCGAGCGAGCGGAGCGAGCGAGCGGAGCGGGCCGAGCGAGCGTCTGCGAGCGCAGAGCGAGCGAGCGAGGCGAGCGAGCGAGCGAGCGCAGAGCGAGCGAGCGAGCGCAGAGCGAGCGAGCGAGCGAGCGCAGAGCGAGCGAGCGAGCGCAGAGCGAGCGAGCGCAGAGCGAGCGAGCGAGCGAGCGAGCGAGAGAGCGAGCGAGCTGAGCGAGCGATGCGAGCATCGCCGAGCGAGCGAGCGAGCGAGCGAGCGTGAGCGAGCGCCGAGATATCTATCTCAGATCTATCGATCTATCGATTATCATCATTCTATCTATCTTCCTATCTATCTCTCTATCTCAGATCTATCTATCTATCTATCTATCTAGCTATCATCTATCTATCTCATATCTATCTATATATCTATCTATCTATCTCATATCTATCTATCATCTATCTATCTATCTTTCATCTCTCCCCTGTTGCAGGGATTCACTTGGAGCTTGTCCTGTAGTGCAGAGTTGCGGCGCCTCATGGCGCGGAGGCCCCGCCCATGTCGAGAGAATGGGAAGGTCTGTGTAATTGATTATGTTCCGAGACCTACTCCCAGGGCAGGTAAGTGAGCCAGTTCACATAATCTCTGTGGATCTGCAATAGATTACATTAAGCATATTTTACCATTTTCTTAGACATTCATTTTTTATTTTAAACTCTCGTTATTTTGTAGAATTTATCACTCAGGTCCAAGTTACAAATAGCAAAACATCAAAGTCCAAAAACAATACAAAAATGTTTTAAAAAATAGTTGATTGATTATGAAAATATGGAGAGATCGGGACTTTAGGAATACACTGCCCCGGGCCTAGGAGACGCGGTTCTGCCCATGTAAATGTGTTTCGAGGATTGACGACAACATGGAAGTTTCTTTTGGCGGAATGTTCCGTTGATGTGTCCCAGGAATCGTGGCGGGCTTTCCTAAAAAATTCTAGAGGAAATTATTTCGATGAGGGAGCAGTGCAAGTAAGTAGATGATTACTACGGTATCCGAGGTGCAGCATAAGGGTCCAAGGTCCTTAAACTATGGACCTTCAAATTCATCTGTATGGGGTTCCCCTTTATAGGGCGTCGCCACCCCCAGATCCCCACAAGTAAATACCAACATGTATAGAAAACTTTATAGATTTACGGCATACATAATTGGTCTCTTGGAATTGTCATTTTAGAAAAATACCGTATAAACTTGTATCTTTAGTGTGAAATTAGTCTCTTGGTTGACTGGGGCGGGCTTGTCTGCTAATTACATCTGCTTTCATCTTCGGGCTCACATTTACTCGGCACAAGCCTTGATGCCACTTTTTAAGATCATGCTATAGAAATAATAAAAAAAGAGAGAGATGAGGATTTGCACCACGCAGACATGGGCTCCGCCCCCCAGTGCACCAAAAGGCTAATTGCATAAATAATAAAATTACATTTACTACAGCAGATTTCAGGAACTGAGGAAATAAGAAGGTGTGTCTGGAAAGCTTATGATAGGGCAACACACAATGTTGGTTTGATGTATGCGGGGATCTGGGAGCTTTTACTACACAAGGATCCCCAAAATCTATACAGGTGAACCCCAAACATCTGTTACCCAGGGTCCTTTTAATACTATTACAGTTCTATTTTTCCAAGGGGTCGTACCAATAGCATTGACCATGCAGTCTGTCACCCAGATTAGGTATTGAAGATGCGTCTCAAGTGCAGCGGGGCGTGTCATCACACTGCGTGTGCTCTGTGCCTCTGCAAGCCAGGTTATGTATTGTCCCTGGAGATAGTGTGACATATCTTTGGTGTGTTGTCAGTGCAGCAGGATGTGAAAGAAGATTATTTTCTGGGATGTGAGATGGAGCATGAGATGTATGCCCTCACACTGCTGTGCTCTATCTCTTGTAGTAAACTGCTCTACAGAACCTTTCTCTACTAAACCTGGTTGTTGGTAGTAATTAACTAGAAACCCTCTACAAGCTTTTACCAAGAGCAGAGATGAGAGTCAAGTGCAAAGTAACAGCACAAGCAGTGTGAGAACAAATCCCTCAGGATATGAGATATAATATAATATTACAGCCTGCTGCTACTAACAACATACATTAAAATGGAATAACATCTCTCAGGGACATATCTAACAACTGGCTGCAGACAGCACAGCAGTTGTGAGGACAACATTTCCCAGGACCAGCAGACACAGCAGAGTGAGGACATTGCCCCCAGCACACTTGAGAAGTACAATCCTGGAATATAAATCACATAATCACCAGTCCTGCTGCCTACTAACATATTATACAAAGGACCAAAGGTCTGTACAATCCTCCAGGGACAATACCCAACACTGGCTGCAGTCTGTAGGGTCCATGGAGTGGTTTTTCGCCTGCTAGGGAAGTTATCAGTACCCCAACCGGAGAGGCAGATGTTACAGATCCACTGGACCAAGGTGATATAAATCAGTGATATTAGTATATTGTACAAGGAATGTGATGATCTCTATTTATACCATAAAAATGTCATCATATATGTATGGGAGAGGCTCCGCCCCTGCGTTGTAATGAAACATGGCAGATAACAATGCTACGTGTAGACCCAAATGTGTCCTGCCACCTCATCCAAAAAACAAATAGATGGAAGAGCCCGGATCCATACGCAGCGGAATAACGTCTTATACTACTTGTATCCCCCCACGTGAAGGCGCAAAATAAGTTGAGAGAGGTCGATGGCCTCAGCCGAAATTTGGGAATGGGAGAATAAAGATGTTGACATTCTAACACTCAAGATATTTAGGGCAGCTCGGGCTAGACTACAGCCTTGCCAGCGCGGTGGAGTCCTGGGTTCACGTCACCCAGTTCAACATCTACAAAGAATTTGTATGTATCTCCGTGTTTGTGTGGGGTTTGCAGCCATTGGACAGGATGATTTGGGCAGCTCGTGCAGCGCTATGTAAATTGTGTGCACTATTAAGTAAAGGATTTTATCATTATTGTTTTCTATATTGTAGCTCGCTTTGGATCTGCCGGAAGAAAAAGACATCATGTTAGCTTTCGGGAATTCCCTCACATCCCAACTATAGGAGTCAGTTTTCTGCATAGGAGAGAGTCTTTCCTGACAGGTTTATGCAATACTTGGCCACTTACGTGCGAACGGGGTTAACGTGGTGGTAGCGTACGGTGTACTGTACTATACGGGTGCGTATACAGGTGTAATATGTACGAATAATTATCGAGTAATACTGTAAATGGAGTACTTACAGGATATATCAGGTAATACGATGCAAAACACACATCATATATCATACGACATACATACACAACACAAACAGTATATTACGCACACCATACATTTCACAACAAACACACACAGACATATATACACACCATACATTGTACAAATCACACATAATATACACACATACATATAAACAAAATCACACAGTATATACACCACCAAATATACAAACAAACCCACACAGTATATACACACACGTAAATATATCAAACACGCACAAGTATCGAACACTACACCATAAAGATACAAACACGCACCAGTATTACACACCATAAATATTATACAAACCCACATTGATATACACACAACTATGTACAAACACACACACACAGTAGTATAACACACACCATAAATTATGACAAAACCCACATAGTATAGACACACCCCATATAATGACAAACACCAACACCAGTATATAACACACACATAAAATGACCAAACAACACACAGTATATACACACACCATAAATACAAACACATAGTATTACACAATCCATAAATATACAAACACAACACAGGTAGTATTACAACACCATAAATATACAAACACACACCAGTATATACACAGCATATACATATACAAACCAAACACCAGAGTATATACGCACACCATACATAAACACACACAGAATACGCACACCATACATATACAACAAAAACAAACAGTATTATATACACACACCATACATATACATACACCTATAGTCAACACAACAGTATATATAAAACACCATATTACAAACACCATCATATATGCAACACACAACAAATCTCCTGCTCATTAGCATTACAAGACTCAAATGAGATTTCGCTGAAAAGACATAAAAAGGTGTTTCTGAACTGTCACATTACACAACAGCTGCCAGGACATGATAATGTACTGGGGAGCTGGTAAGTCCTGGTGGTACGGAGTAAGTGAAGGGGTCATTGATCAAACTTCTGGGGTCTGGCTAGGTTAATGGTTAAATGATTGAAGCACTTGGTAGTCAAGGGCCAGTTTGAAGGAGGTTAATGTGAAGTCATCAAAATACATACCAAATAATGGACTGCAATTGTATCACCCTCCCGCACCACCAAACCTGAGATGACCGCAGGGGTTGAACTACAGGTGGTAGAAGCCATAGCAGCTGCGATGGGCCCACAGTGTCAGGGGGGCCCCGGCAATCTGACCCTGACACACTAAAGAATAAGGATGGCACAATATACGAGATGGATGAAATGCACCATTGTACGGCATAATATGATTAACGCACTCAGCATGGAATGTATCACTTGTATACAGTATAGCACAGTTGCAACAATGTATTATATTCGTGGGGTTATGGGGCCTTATTAAGAGGTTGCTTGGCGCCTGCCTACTGGCTAGCACGCCGCTGGAATGACCGTGATAAACCCATGATGAACACTTAAACATCAATTCACTCTTTACACTCATTCCCCTTTAAGAGATGATAATACAGATACAATGTGTTACTCTTCTTTCGAGAAATTATATGAAAAAAGTTACATTTTATAGATTTGTTTTTTTTTTCCAGAAACCCCAACTTTCCATTTACAATTCTCCAGAAAGCGGAAACGTGGCTTTACCCCCCTGGCCGGAGGCACCGGTGTACACGGCCACACCGGAGAGAGTATTAAAGAATTCACACAACTCCTACCCAATCAGCAGGTTAAAGAGCGCCGAGGCTCGTTCTGGAATCGGCTATCCCCGCCCTGAAAGGGGGGATCATCTAACAATGTGAGTAAGAGATGAAAGAGGCTGGCAGATGTCAGTGAGTGCAGGTGCGAGGGGGGGAGAAAGGGGAGTGAGCGTACTGTGTACTGCTCCCCTCCCCACCCAACATCGTAAATGATGTGAAGAGCAGAGTTCTGTCTACTACTTGACTGAGCTAGGTGTGTAAATGCAGGTTCTGACAGAGAGCTGAGGTGTGTTATTGATGTCTGCAGTAGCTGCAGGTTACAAAGGTTCTGCAGTAGCAGAGGATTGATATATGGAGGTTCTGCGCAGCTGAGGTTTATAGTAGGAGGTTCGCTGCAGCTGAGATGTGATGATGATGTCCTGTGGCAGCTGAGGTTTGATGTATGAGGCTTGCAGCAGCAGAGGTGGATATATGAAGGTCTGCAGCAGCTGAGGTCTGTATAATAATTCCCTGCAAGCAGTGTTAGGTGTGTTATTAGAGGTTCTTGCGCAGCTGAGCTTTGTATTAGAAGGTTCTGAGGGAGCTGAGATAATACAAGGTTCTGCAGCAGCGAGCCTGATATATGGAGGTTCTGCTGCACTGCAGGTTTAATAGGAGGTTACTGCAAGCAGCTGAGATGTGTATAATAATCCCATGCAAGCAGCGGAGGTTGTGAGGTTCTGCAGCAGCAGACGGTTGAATCTTATGGAGGTTGTGCAGCAGTCAGGGGGTTTATTAGCAGGTGTTCTGCAGCAGATTAGATGTGTATTAGGAGGTTGTTGGCAGCAGCTGAGGTGATATATGGAGGTTCTGCAGCCGATGAGGTTTGATTATGAGGTTTGAAGCAAGCTGAGCGGATTAGATGATATGGAGGTTCTGCAGCAGCTGCAGGTGATATGGAGGTTCTCTGCCAGCAGCTGAGGTTTGTGAATATGGGGTTTAGCAAGCCGCTGAGGTTTATAGGCAGGGTTCTGCAGCAGCGAGGCTGATATAGGAGGTTCAGCAGCAGCTGAGGCTGACCTATAGGGATGGTTCTGACAGCAGTTGAGGTGTGTAAATAATCCTGCAGCATAGGTTGTTAGAGGGTTCACGTATGATAAGAGGGTTCTGCAGCGCGAGTAATGGACTGAGGAGGTGATATATGAGGCTTCTGGCATGAGGGTATGGAGGCGCAGCGTGAGGTTGATACTATGGAGGTTCTGCAGCCGTGAGGTGATATATGGAGTCTGAGCCAGCGGAGGTGATATATGGAGGTTCTGAAGCAGCTGAGGTTGATATATGGAGGTTCTGCAGCACGATCTGAGGCTGATATATGGAGGGTCTGCAGCAAGCTGCGAGCTGATATATGGAGTTCGCGCAGCGAGGGATAAGGAGGTCTGCAGCCCGCTGAGGTATGATATATGGGGGGGTTCTGCAGCCGCGAGGGATATTATGGAGGTTCTGCCAGAAGCTGAGGCTGATGTTGATATATGGAGGTTCTGCAGCAGCTGAGGCTGATATATGGAGGTACTGCAGCAGCTGAGGCTGATATATGGAGGTTCTGCAGCAGCTGAGGCCCCCTCGTGACATCTGCGGTTGTTTTATCCACATCCACTTCCTCAGCCACAAAAACCCTTGAGAGCCGGTCAATTGTCGTGTAAGAGGCCGCCGGGTTGTTCCATGGGACGAGCCTGGTCCACCCTTGGATTAGCCATAGGGCCAGTCCTTATACGTAGGTGGACGTGGCAACATGTGGTCACCGCTTGTGCATGGCAGGCTAGGGAGCAGCTGGAAGGGCTTGCGGCCAGAAATCCACTTCGAAAGATTCTCATAGACAGCTTTTCGTGGTCCGAATCTGAAACGCCCGAAGATCAGGGTTTCACGGGTTCCTTCTTTTCGGAGGCTGAATCGATCCCACTCACACCTTTCAGGTAGTGGAGGAGCTCCCACCCGCTTAAAGTCCGCCGTTGCAAAGCTGGGAAGACCCGCTGTCTGTCAAAAGTAGCGGACTTGGCTGTGGTCTGGTTGTGTTGAACCCAGACGCCCCCTCCTTAGACGACCTGCCCACTAAGTTGCTGGGCCTTCTCTCCCGTCGAAATGGTCGGAGACAGTGTCCGGAGTTAATGGTGGAGGGTTTCACCCTGCCCTGAGGCTGCAGTGGCGATATGGCCGCCCTCAGGTGCAGGAGGCCGGGAGAGTGGAGCAGGTGCCGGAGCTGGACTGGAACAGGGGTAGCTGGAGTGGAAAGTAGTGGCAAACAGGAGCGATGACCGCTTCCTCAGCCGCAGAGTATGCTGGAACCAGTTCCGAAGCAGGTGCGGGGCCTCCTCTCGGGGTGCATAAGCCATAGTAGCTGGCAAAAAGGCAATAGTATTGCCCGGAGTTAAAAGTTGTGCTCCGTCACTGACCTGAGATATTGTTCTGCATGATGGAGGCCTCGGATCATGCCGCGGTTGCAAGCCGATGTACACAGATGGTCATCGATGGGTTTGTGAGACACAACAATCACCATCTCAAGGGCTCCTTCGGAGGGAACTCCGGTCCTCAGCGAGAGGCGAGGTTTAGAGTGCTGGGGCCTGACTGTGCTGACGAATTCTGGCTCCACGAGGTACAAAGGTGTTCTCTCTCTGTCCTGAGGGTGGGGCAGAGTCCTCTCCCGCAAGAGTGCAGAGTCAAAGTCCATTCCCGTCGATGGTCGTATCAGACTTTATTCCTCCTGCAACCACAGATGCGCAGGCTGCGGTTGCGTCATTTGCGCATGAGCCAGAGGCTTAGCAAGTGGCCTGGCGGGCTGAGCTCTTGCTGGCGCACACAGGGGCAGATTACTTACCGGTCTGTCGTGATCCCCGCTGTGCGTTGTCGAAGAGGAAATCGAGTCAGGCCGAAACCCGACAGAATCCCGGTCTGGGACCTAACGTAAATGTGCCCCACAGTCTTCTAGAGGTAATGCTTTGGGCACTGCAGCGCCAGAGGTAGCAGAGCTAGCACAGTTCTTAGCAGGATTAACCCTTCTGGGAGGCTGGAGCAGAGCTCTACAGCACGTGGCGATGATTGAAATAACACAGCCTATCCTGTAAATTACAATCACTTGGGCATTAACCCGGATGCAGCAGGGTTAGGCAGCACAGTCTTTTAATAAAGGACAGTTCTATAGCACATAGTATAAGCACAGGAGTCCTATATCCTATTCGTGACACCACTTGCAACATCCCCCACCGAGGCCTAGCCTTTTCTTGGGGCCAGGGGCAGACGGGGACCAGAATAATGGAGGTGGCTGGCTATTGCAGGACTAGGGCACGCTGCTTGTTAGGGGACCGGAGGGGCTGCCCTGACAGCCTGGCAGGTCCCCAGCAGGTGGTGTGTGCAAGAAATATGGAGGGAGAGAGGATGATGTACTGGTTTTCATGAGGCAAACCCCTGCGTGTCTGTAAGATATGTTTATCCCTGCGGTAAGGATGGGGAAAGCCTTGGCGGTGATACAGCTGATCCAGGGGGGATCAGCAGAGGCCAACGTTGTGCAAATTCAACCTACGGTTCGTATCAGGTAGCAAGCAACGGGCCTGCTGAATGTAAATCTCAAATTCGGATTTTTGGTACTGGAGTGGTAATGGAGAGTGGTCCTCAGAAATAAGCACCCAGTCTACTAGTAGATGCAGGCTGGATAATTGAGGTGAGCTGTATCCAAAAACTGTGGAAGGCAGCTCTGGGTTAGGAGTCTCCTGACTCACACTGTAAACTGGGACCGAGTACTTACTGTCTGCGGAGTTGCACGAAAGTGATTCCGCGATTCACTAAGATCGTGCATGTCCTGTCATGTGTGCGTCCCACTCCGTCAGAACAGAGTTCACCTTCTTCTTCCTGGTTGCATGGAAGGCTTAGTCTTGACCGACACAAATTGAAAGGTAAATCCGCCGCTCAGACGACGGTTGCCCCCCCCCCAATTTCTGTTGCATGAAAGCCACCGCCGCGTGCCACAATTCCAATCACGGCGGCACAATCCCCATTAAGTACCTTGTCAAAGCCGCGCAAAACCTGAACCGCTGGAAAGTCTGACAAAAGTGCGTCTGCGACCCTTAGTAATAAGCCCCATGACTCTCTTCACTCTGACCATGTGTAAGCCCCTGAGGTAAGAACAAGACCAGCTAAGACCATGTGCTCCACTGACAGGGGTTTTATACTCCTCCAGGTAAGGTGGTAGCACCTCTCCAATCCACCCCGTTACAATGCAGCCACATAATTGGATAATATCTTACACCCATTTAACTAGCCTTACAAGGCAGAGGCTACAGCTGCAATTTACCTAAGTTCGCATGGATTATCCTCGGGGTGAGTTGCAAGGCTCATTGATGGATTGTGAGGTAGAGGGCGGCTATTCACAACTACCCCTTGTCTATGCATTGGCAGGGGTGTTGCCAGAAAGAGAAAGATAGGATATGAGATAGATAGAGATAGATACATAGATACTGAGGAGAGTTCTCAGCGCATAATTGTAAAATGAGACGGGGGTAACAGGCTTTCAGGGCCGTGGCACACAGGCCCCAAATATGTAACGGAAAAAGCAGCGCTCCAGTGCAGGTACAGTCAGGGATAAGGTGTGTCTTACTCCATAGTGCAAAGTAGCGAAAATTTCGGTTTGGTACAAGCATTTTTGGGACTTGAGAAAGTTCATACTGAGCTGCATGGTCACCCCTTATCCCCTCACACCTACCTGCGCTGGAGCGGGCTTTATCCTGGTACATAGATAGAGCAATATTATAAAAGAGATGGATATGATACATGACGACAGATATGAGAAGCAGAACATCTCCCTCTAAGGTCACGTTATCAATATGTCCATAGAAATAACGATGCAGGGGAGTCGTCTATAGATAGAATGTGGTCCCCCGGTCAGGATGTGTGATTATCATGTAGGAATACAGTGGATATCCCGTTTTTTTGTCTGTATTACACCCCGGGGGGCTACGCAGGGCTGCACCGAATAGAAATGTATCACAGTTATAAGTTACAGACTTAAAGGCTTTCTACTCACATTCGTCCACGTATCCTCTCCTTATACATTTCAGATTTATCTATGTATCCCTATTATTTCCCTCATATTATTATTCTTATATGCATCAGGACAGATGTATCACTTGTTTGTTGTTGTTTTGGCGCCTTTTCATATTCTCGCACTGATCTTTCGCCAGTTGGCGAAAAACACCCAAGCGACCAGACAGCAAAAATAACCAGTTCCCTCATTTATCCGAACCAATCCAGATGTTTTTGCTGCACATAATAATCATCATCAGCGACTTGTTCATTTAGCGCAAATTTAGGTGCAAAAACCCTCCACCTGAAGGTGGTGTATGTGTAAACTGAAGATGCAGCCACTGAGCTCGTTGCCAGAACAGCTCATCCCAGCAGCAGGTACTAGACACTACAGAAATACAGACACCATGGGGCACATTTACGTACCCATCCCCGGAGTTCACAGGAAAGTGCAGTGTCGTTGTATAATGCGCTGTGCGGGGCGTTCGTCACTAAGATTGTGCGCCCGATGTCATTCCCCGCTCAGGTTACAACAGAGTTCACAATTTTTTTGTGCTGCATGTAAGTGCTTGGGCTTGAGACACATTTTGATATGTTAAATCCCGCACTCAGTCTTAATCAGTTGTTGGTCCAATGCCCGCCCCTAAATTGTGCCACATGGAAGCAGCACAGCCGCGCCACAAAAAAAATCCTGTGCAAAGCCTTTTCCATTGGAAAAGGAGCACAGTCTGAAAAAAGTGCCTCGCCCCAAGCGGCACAAAGCCCCTTACTAATGTTGCTGCCCCTAGTGCGGCTTGTGTTACCGTCATGACAGTTCTATTTATAAACAATCGCAAAAACAGCTCTCAGAGCAGGAGAGAAGAGAAGCGGGCGCTTGGGAGCTGCAGACAGTACAGAGAAGTGTCCCCGGTGTAGCAGGAAAGAAGAGAAGGGACAGTGGGGAGAGACGGGATAGAGAAGTTGTTCCCGTGTAGCAGGATGACCAGACTGGTTGTCTGAGGAGGATACTGCCCAGGATTACAGGGGTGCTGCAGCAGGAGATCAGCATGGTGGATCCCCTCCAGGAGAAAGCACACTGCTGAGGAGGTAACTGGGGGCAGGGTGCAGGGGTCACACACCGGGCTGTATAAGTGATGTCTGAAATTCGTGGAACGAGTCGGCTTGTTGTGATCGACGGTAGCCGGCTACCATTCAGTGAGCCGATGGCTCAATGCGCCAGAATTAAGGCGCAACAACTTGAGCCACAGAACAGTGATACATACTGGCCCTCATCGTTTAGTTCCCCCATCTAATTTGTCTTCATTTCTATTCAATTGTTTTTTATCCTGTCTCTATCTCGTCTACAAATGGAAAGTTCTGAGCAGCCGGTATGGGCGGATCCATAAAGGGCCGGTGCTCGCCAATTAGGGGACTAGGATGAAAAGAATTCTTCCTATATTACAAGAAAAAATAATAAGCCGCTCCTAGTATTCAAAATACCAAAAAAACTGTGATTGTATCCGAAAAACTCTACCTTTAGCTAATGAAGCCTTTTTTCAGCAAGTTAAATAATGTTCTATGTAATGTGTGTATGTGTGTGGGGCAGGATATTAGGTAATTTAACAAGAACATCTAGTAGAGGTATGTAAAAGAAAAGTAACGCTCGTTACCTCATCAGAGGTTCCTCAGCGAATAAAGCACCAGCTGATCAGCAGTCTGATCATGGATTACGGCTGTCACCACACGGGCTCCCCATGGGGCTATTACAGACACTAAGGGATTGCCTCCAGGAGAAACCAGTACATCAGCTCTCCCTCCATATTTCTTGCACACAACCCACCTGCTGGAGACCTGCAAGACGGTAGGACAGCCCTACGGTCCCATACCAAGCACCGTGCATCAGCGAGCTATGCCGTAACTTGCTGCCACTCCAGTATTCTGGGCCGCGGCTGGCGCCGAGGCCCAAGAAAAGGCTAGGCCCCGGTGGGGGATGTTGCATAGAGAGCGAGCGAGCGAGCGAGCGAGCGTCTAGCTGAGTCGAGCGAGCGTAGCGCACGAGCGAGGCGCCGAGATGAGCGAGCGAGCTGAAGCGGCGAGCAAGCGCCGAGCGAGCGCAGAGTACTATCTATCTATCGATCTATCTCCTATCGAGCTACGGCTCATCTAGCGATCTATCTCTATAGATCTATCGCTATCGAGCATCTAGCTATCTATCTATCTATCTACAATATCCAAAAAAATAGAGGCCGCACTCCCAAGTCAAAGTGAAAAAAGGGAAGGGTTTATCACAAGAGCCGGGTTTGTGATAAACCCTTCCATTTTTCACTTTGGACTGGGAGTGCGGCCTCTATTTTTGGATATTGTTGTTACCTGCAAGTCTTGTTACCAGGACTGGTGAGTCGGTGCACCCCCCCCCCCCCTTTTTAGGGTTTTTTTGTATGACACGGCCGGCTGGGCGACGGTCTCTAGCTCGGTGGCTATCGATTATCTATGAGAATCAGGAGTCTCATGATCGCTCTATCGCGTCTCATGATCGAAGCGTTAGGCTCCGATGCTATCTATCGATAGAGCGCCGAGCTGAGCGAGCGACGAGCGAGCGAGCGAGCGAGCGAGCGAGCGAGCGAGCGCAGAGCCGAGCGACGAGCGAGCGAGCGAGCGGAGCATGCGATGCGTAGCGCCGAGGCGACGAGCGGCAGAGCGACGAGCGGCAGCGGCGCCGAGCGACGCGCGAGCGCAGAGCGAGGCGAGCGAGCGAGCGAGCGAGCAGCTGAGCGCAGAGCGAGCGAGCGAGCGCCGAGCGAGCGAGCGACGAGCGACGAGCAGGCGAGCGAGCGCCGGCGAGCGAGCGAGGAGCGAGCGGCCGGAGCGAGCGAGCGAGCGAGCGAGGCTCCGAGCGAGCGAGCGCAGAGCGAGCGAGCGGAGCGAGCGAGCGGAGCGGGCCGAGCGAGCGTCTGCGAGCGCAGAGCGAGCGAGCGAGGCGAGCGAGCGAGCGAGCGCAGAGCGAGCGAGCGAGCGCAGAGCGAGCGAGCGAGCGAGCGCAGAGCGAGCGAGCGAGCGCAGAGCGAGCGAGCGCAGAGCGAGCGAGCGAGCGAGCGAGCGAGAGAGCGAGCGAGCTGAGCGAGCGATGCGAGCATCGCCGAGCGAGCGAGCGAGCGAGCGAGCGTGAGCGAGCGCCGAGATATCTATCTCAGATCTATCGATCTATCGATTATCATCATTCTATCTATCTTCCTATCTATCTCTCTATCTCAGATCTATCTATCTATCTATCTATCTAGCTATCATCTATCTATCTCATATCTATCTATATATCTATCTATCTATCTCATATCTATCTATCATCTATCTATCTATCTTTCATCTCTCCCCTGTTGCAGGGATTCACTTGGAGCTTGTCCTGTAGTGCAGAGTTGCGGCGCCTCATGGCGCGGAGGCCCCGCCCATGTCGAGAGAATGGGAAGGGTACTGTGTAATTGATTATGTTCCGAGACCTACTCCCAGGGCAGGTACAGTGAGCCGTTCACATAAATCTCTGTGGATCTGCATAGATACATTAAGCATATTTACCAATTTTCTTTAGACATCATTTTTTATTTAAACTCTCGTTATTTTGTAGAATTTATCTCAGTCCAAGTTACAAATAGAAAACAAAGTCAAAAACAATACAAAAATGTTTTAAAAATAGTGATATGATATAAAATAATGGAGAGATCGGGACTTTAGGAATACACTGCCCCGGGCCTAGGAGCCGCGGCCTCTGCCCATGTAAATGTGTTTCGAGATTGACGACAACATGGAAGTTTCTTTTGGGGAATGTTCCGTTGCTGTTCCCAGGAATCGCTGGCGGGCTTTCCTAAAAAAATTCTAGAGGAATTATTTCGATTGAGGGAGTCAGTGCAGCTAATGTAGATGTTGACTCGGTTATCTCGAGGTGCAGCATAAGGGTCCAAGGGTCCTAATATGGACCTCAAATTCTATCTGTATGGGGTTCCCTTATAGGGCGGCTGCCACCCCCCAGATCCCCACAAAGTAAAACCAACTGTATAGAAAAACTTTATAGATTTACGGAAACATTAATCGTCTCTTGCAATTGTCATTTTTAGAAAATAGTAATAACTTGTATCTTATGTGAATATTAGTCTCTTGGTTGACCTGGGGCGGGCTATGTCTGCTAATTCATCTGCTTTCATCTATCGGGCTCACAGTTTGACTCGGCCACCAAGCCTTATGCCTACTTTTTAAGATTGCTATAGAAATAATAAAAAAAGAGAGAAGATTGGGATGTGCACCACGCAGACATGGGCTCCGCCCCCAGGTGCACCAAAAGGCTAGATTGCATAAATAATAAAATTACATTTACTACAGCAGATTCAGGATCTGGAAATAAGAAGGTGTGTCTGGACAAGCTTATGAAGTGCCACACACAATGTTGGTTTGATGTATGCGGGGATCTGGGAGCTGTTTACTACACAAGGGATCCCCAATAATCTATACAAGGTGAACCCCCAAAACATCTGTTACCCAGGGTCCTTTTAATACTATACAGTTCTATTTTTCCAAGGGGTCGTACCAATAGCATGACCATGCAGTCTGTACCCAGTATTAGGTATTGAAACGCTCAAAGTGCAGGGGGGTTGTCATCAACTGCGTGCTCTGTGCTCTCTGCAGCCAGCAGTTATGTATTGTCCCTGGAGATAGTGAGATCATATCTTTGGTGTGTTGTCAGTGCAGCAGGACTGTGAAAATAGATTTTTTCTGGGATGTGAGATGGAGATGATGATGTATGCCCTCACACTGCGGTGCTCTTATCTCTCTGTAGTAAACTGCTCTACAGAACCTTTCTCTACTAAACCTGGTTGTGGTAGTAATTAACTAGAAACCCTCTACAGCTTTACCAAGAGCAGAGATGAGGTCAGTGCAAAGTAACTAGCACAAGCAGTGTGAGAACACAATCCCTCGGATATGAATATAATATAATATCACAGGCCTGCTGCTACTAATCAACATACATTAAATATGGAATATACATCCTCCAGGGACATATCTAACAACTGGTGCAGACAGCACAGCAGTTGTGGGACACATTTCCCAGGACAGAGAAACAGCAGAGTGAGGACATGCCCCCAGCACACTTGAGAAGATACCAATCATGAGAATATAAATCATAATCACAGTCCTGCTGCTACTAACATCATATACAAAGACCAAAGGTTGATACAAATCTTCAGGGGCAATACCCAACACTGGCTGCAGTCTGTAGGGTACAGTAGAGTGGTTTTTCGCCTGCTCGTGAGTTATCAGTACCACAACCCGGAGAGGCAGATGTTTACAGATCCACTGGACCAAGGTGATATAAATCGTGATATTCAGTATATTGTACAAGTGAATGTGATGATCTCATCTTTTATACCATAAAAATGTCATCATATCATGTATGGGAAAGAGGCTCCGCCCCTGCTGTTGTAAGAAACATGGCAGATAACAATGCTACGTGTAGGCCCAAATGTGTCTGGCACCTTCATCCAAAAACAAAATAGATGGAAGAGCCCGGACCATACGCAGCGGAATAACGTCTTATACTCTTGTATCCCCCACGTGAAGGGCGCAAAATAAGTTGAGAGAGGTCGATGGCTCAGCCGAATATTTGGAATGGGAGAATTAAAGTTGTTGACTTTAACACACAAGATAGTAGGGCAGCTCGGGCAGACACTACAGCCTTGCCAGCGCTGTGGAGTCCTGGGTTCAGTCACCCAGTCAACATCTGCAAAGAATTTGTATGTCTCCTCGTGTTTGTGTGGGTTAATGCGCCATTGGACGGGACTGATTTGGGCAGCTCTGTGCAAGCGCTATGTAATCTGTGTGCACTATAAGTAAAGGATTTATCATGTTATTGTTTTTATATTCAGAGCTCTGCTTTGGATCTGCCGGAAGAAAAACATCATGTTGCTTTCGGAATTCCTCTCCATCTCCAAATATAGGAGTCAGTTTTCGCAGAGGAGAGAGTCTTTCCTGAAGGTTGTATGCAATACTTGGCCCAACTTCGTGCGAACGGGGTTAAGTGGGTGGTAGCGTACGGTGTACTGTACTATACGGAGTGCGTATACAGGTGTAATATGGTCGTAATAATTAGTCAGAGTAATATGGTACAAGTACTATACGGACATTTTCAGTAATACGATGCAAAACACACAGTATATATCATACGACATACATACACAAAACACCAAACAGTATATTACGCACACCATACATCTTACACGACAAACACACACAGAATATATACACACCATACATTGTACAAATCCACACATAATAACACCATTACATATAAAACAAACTCACACAGTATATACACCACCATACATATACAAACAAACACACACAGTATATACACACACGTAAATATACAACACGCACAGTATCGACACACACACCATAAAGATCAAACAACGCACAGTAATACACACCACATAAATATATCAAAACCCACATTGATATACACACGACTATGTACAAACACACACACACATAGTATATGACACAACACCATAAATTATGACCAAAACCACATAGTAATAACACACCCATATAATACAAACACCACACACCAGTATATAACACACACATAAAATATCAAACACAACCACAGTATATACACACACCATAAATATACAAACCACATAGTATTACCACCACATCCATAAATATACAAACACAACACCAGTATATTAAAACACCATAAATATACAAACACACACCAGTATATAACACAATATACATATACAAAACCAAAACACCAGAGATATACGCACACCATACATAACACACACAGAATACGCAACCATACATAGTACAACAAAAAACGCAGTATAGTATTACACACACCATACATATAACATACACCTATATGTCACACAACAGTATATATAAAACACCATATTACAAACACCATCATATATGCAAACACACAACAAATCTCATGCTCATTAGCATTACAGACTCAAATGAGATTTCCTGAAAACATAAAAAGGGTTTCTGAATGTCACATACACAACATGCTGCCAGGAATGATAACTGTACTGGGGAGCTGGTAAGTCCTGGTGGTACGAGTAAGTGAAGGGGTCATTGATCAAACTTCTGGGGTCTCAGGCTAGGTAAATGGTTAAATGATTGAAAGCACTGGTAGTCAAGGCCATGTTGAAGGAGGTTAATGCATGAAGTCATCAAAATACATACAATAATGGAGCAATGTACTCACCTCCCGCACCACCAAACCTGAGATGACCGCAGGGGTGAATACAGGTGGTAGAGCCATAGCAGCTGCGATGGGCCCACAGTGTCAGGGGGCCCCGGCAATCTTGACCCTGACACACTAAAGAATAAGGATGGCACCATATATACAGATGGATGAAATGCCACCATTGTACGGCATAATATGTTAAACAGCACTCAGCATGAATGATACACTTATACAGTATAGCCGTGCAACATATGTATTATATTCGTGGGGTTATGGGGCCTTTTTAAGAGGTTGCTGTGGCGGCCTGCCTACTGGCTAGCACGCCGCTGAATGACCGTGATAAACCCATGATGAACACTTAACATCAATTCCTCTTTACACTCATTCCCCTTTAAGAGATGATAATATCAGATACAATGTGTTACTCTTCTTTCGAGAAATTATATGTAAAAGTTACATTTATAGATTTGTTTTTTTTTTCCAGAAACCCCAACTTTCACATTTTACAATTTCCCAGAAAGCGGAAAACGTGGCTTTACCCCCCTGGCCGGAGCACCGGTTACACGGCCCACCGGACGAGAGATATAAAGAATTCACACAACTCCTACCCAATCAGCAGGGTGTAACAGAGCGCCGAGTGCTCGTTCTGGAATCGGCTATCGCCCGCCCTGAGGGGATCATCTACAATGTTGAGTAAGAGATGAAAGAGGCGGCAGAGATGTCAGGAGTTGCAGGTGCGAGGGGGGGAGAAGGGGAGTGAGTGTACTGTGTATGCTCCCCCTCCCCACCCACCATCGTAAATGATGTGACAGAGCAGAGTCTGTCTATACTTGACTGAGCTTGGTGTGATAATGCAGGTTCTGAAGAGAATGAGGGTGTTATTGATGTTTGCAGTAGGCAGGTTACAAAGGTCTGCCAGAAGCAGAGGATTGATATATGGAGGTTCTGCAGCAGCTGAGGTTATATAGGAGGTTCTTGCTGCGCTGAGATGTGAATGATGATGTCCTGTGGCAGCTGAGGTTTGAGTATGAGGTCTCGCAGCAGCAGAGGTTGGATATATGAAGGTTCTGCAGCAGCTGACGGTCTGTATAATAATTCCCTGCAAGCAGTGTTAGGTGTTGTTATTAGAGGTTTCTGCGCAGCTGAGCTTTGTATTAGAGAGGGTTCTGAGGGAGCTGAGATAATACAAGGTTCTGCAGCAGCAGCGCCTGATATATGGGGTTCTGCTGCATCTGGTTTAGATTAGGAGGTTCGCAGCAGCTGAGGTATGTGTATAATAATCCCACTGCAACAGCGGAGGTTGTGAGGTTCTGCAGCAGCAGAGGTTGAATTTATGGAGGTTCGTGCAGCAGCTCAGGGTTTATTAGCAGGTTTGCAGCGATTAGATGTGATTAGAGGTTGTGCAGCAGTGAGGTGATATATGCGAGGTTCTGCAGCCGTGAGGTTGATATATGGAGGTTCTGAAGCAAGCTGAGGGATTAGATAATATGGAGTTCTGCAGCAGCGGCAGGTGATATGGAGGTTTCTGCAGCAGCTGAGAGTTGGTGAATATGGGGTTTTACAAGCGCTGAGGTTTAATAGGGGGTTCTGCAGCAGCTGAGCTGATATATGGAGGTTTCGCAGCAGCATGAGGCTGACTATAGGATGGTTCTGCAGCAGTTGAGGTGTGTAAATAATTCCTGCAGCGTGAGGTTGATCGAGGGTTGCAAGCTAGTATAGGAGGTTCTGCACGCGGTATGAGTCTAGAGCGGAGGTGATATATGGAGGCTTCTGGCGTGGGTATGGGTCGCAGCAGATGAGGTTTGATATATGGAGGTTCTGCAGCAGCTGAGGTCTGATATATGGAGGTTCATGAGCAGGAGGCTGATATATGGAGGTTCTGAAGCAGCTGAGGTTGATATATGGAGGTTCTGCAGCGCTGAGGCTTGATATATGGAGGGGTTCTGCAGCAGCTGGAGCTGATATATGGAGTTTCGGCCTGAGAGATAAAGGTCTGCAGCCGCTGAGGTGATATATGGGGGAAGGTTACTGCAGCCGCGGAGGTTGATATTATGGAGGTTCAGTACGTTTGGAGGTCTGCAGCAGCTTAGGTGATTATGGATTGGTATGCGGCAGCCGCGAGTGGATATATGGAGGTTCTGCAGCCGCTAGGCATGATATATGGAGTCTGCAGCAGTCTTGAGGTGTGATATAGGAGGTACTGCAGCAGCTGGAGGCTGAGAAAGATTATGGAGGTTCTGCAGAGACCACTGCAGCAGCTGAGGCTGATATATGGAGGTTCTGCAGCAGCTGAGGTGTGATATGTGGTCTCATACTGCTATGTTTGTACTGATGGTTGTATTTGGTCTCATAGATTTCCGGGCCGGTTCTGTCCAGGGGGAGAATATCTCGGGCAGTGGAGTGACATCTGCAGTGACAGGATCCGGCCGGATGGAAGACAAAGGATCTTACGCCTGAGAGACAATGACGTCATCCGCCACCTGTTACACGGGTCTCTATCCAAAAATACACAATGAAATCCTTTGTTTCTGTCTTTTCTTACAATAAAGTGATTCACAATGTAACATCCGTCCCTCCTCCTCCTCATCATCATCATCTGACCTCTCCCCATAGAACAAATGTCACCAACTGCCGGACTCATGTGATGTGCTCCTGACCTCACACTGCTGTGCTCTTAGCTCTCTGCAGTGAGCTGATCCTCACTTTGGCAGAACTCTTGTTGGACACACAAGCTTTTTACTCAATATGCAGTGTGCAGATACCTGGAGCCGACCCTGGTGCAGCATCTCAGTGCACAGAGCACAGCAGTGTGAGGACTTCTTCCCCAGTTGAGGAAGCTTAGAATGGGTACAATACCCATCTCTCAGGTACATAAACCAAACACGGGCTGCACAGAGCCACCAAAGGGGTTTTTGTTGGAGGACACAACGGTATAATACACACTCTACTCCAGGTACAGTAAACCAAAACTGGAGCACAGAGCACAGCAGTGTGAGGACAAAGGGTTATATAATACACATCTCTCAGGTACAGTAACAAACTGGTTGCCGAGAGCAACAGCAGTTTGTGAGGATACAAAGGTATATAAACATCTCCTCAGGGACAATAAACCAAAATGGTTGCGAGAGGCCAGAGCCACAGCAGTGTGAGGACACAAAGGTATGATAACACACCACCCACTGCATTTGGAAAAGCTGAATCCTGGGGATATTAATCCAATTTCACAGTCCTGCGTGCTACTAAGACAACACATAATGGTCCTGATTACACATTTCTCAGGGCAATACATGGACACTGACTGTAAGAGGAGGCAGAGACACTTGCCAGTGATGGACACACACCCAGACAATGGACAATACTTGCGTGGAATAGAATCCATATAACACAGTCCTGTCACGCTACTAACAAGTACAGATAGAGAAGGCATAGCTGATAATATCTGATTACAAATGATAACGGCCAGGCGACAAAACTCAGTCTGAAATTGAGATCAACTCCGGAAATGAGAAGCGCGTGCAGTCATCCACGATAGATGCCAGGGGTCCGGGCACAATTACTCTTCACTGCTATTTGGTCATTGTATAATGTTATTTTCACAAGTATGTGGCGGGTGGTATTATTATCACTAGAGAAACCAGAACATTACACATGGTGGATACAGTCATATACAATTGGGCTTGGTTGGGGTTTAATGTGGCACAATATGGAGGTATTATAATAACATATACTGGGACACGTATGGCGGCTTTGTACTTGGTGTACTTTATGGAAGTATGTATTGGCCTATATTGGTATATACGCCTACATTGTTGAACACTCCGCATTTTGTCTATGGAGGTCTGAGCATTTTATAGATGTATGACTTGTATACTGTAGGTTGCAATTATTGAGGCTCTTCAGGATATTCTAGAAATCAGTCTAATTCTCCACTAGATGGCGCCACTCATTGGGTATTATGGAAAGTATTTGGCAAGGTATGGTATGATTTTCAGTTCTCTATGTGGTTCTGTATTATCTGGGTTTTCTATAAAGGTTGCTATACATTTGGGTTCTCTATAATGTGTATTATTTGGGTGTCTCTCTGCAGATTTTTACTCAGGCTTTCTATGAGGGTTCGGTAATATTTGAGTTCTTATTGTAGTTCTGTATTATCTGGGTTCTCTATGTAGGTTCTGTATATCTGGGTTCTTATGTAGGTCAGATATTGGGTTCTTATGTAGGTTCTGATTTGGGTTCTATAGAGGTCCTATATTTGGGTTTTATGTATGTTCGGTATTTGGGTTTTCTTTGTATGTAGGTTCGATGTTATTGGGTTATCTATGTAGGTTCTCTTTATTTGGTTCTCTACGTAGGTATCTGTTATTTGGGATCTATGTAGGTTCTCTATTATTTGGGTGTCTCTATGTAGGTTCTATATTGGGTTCCGCTATGTAGGTTCTAATTTGGGTTTCTCTATGTAGGGTCGTATTATCTGGGTTCTCTATGTCGGTTCTTGTATTATCTGGGTTTCTCTATGTAGGTCCTAATTGGGTTCTCTATGGAGGTTCTGTATTTGGGTCTCTACTGGACGGTTTCCTATATTGGTCTAGTTTTTCTAGTATGTTTCTGTATTTTGGGTTTTCTTTGTAGGTTCTCTGTTATTTGGGTTCTCTATGTAGGTTCTCTTATTTATTGGGTTCTTACGTAGGTCCTGTTATGTTGGGTTCTCTATGAGGTCTATAGATTTGGGTTCTCTATGTAGGTTCTATAATATTGGCTATGTAGGTTCTGTTAGGCTGGTTTCTATAGTAGGTTCTATATTTGGGGATTTCTATGTAGGTTCTGCTATATGGGGTCTCTATGTAGGTCATATATTTGGGTTGTATTTTCTCGTAGGTTCTGATATTATCTGGGAGCTCTCTACTGTAGGTCCATATTTGGGGTTCTCTATGTAGGTTCTGTATTGTCTACATTACGTATATTGGGGTTCTGTGTAGGTTTCGCTATATTTGGGGTTCTCTATGTAGGTTCTTGTATTGGGTTTCTCTATGAGGTTCTCGTGTTTTGGGGTTCTATGTAGGTCTTATTTGGTTTCTCTAGTAGGTTCTGTATTTGGGTTTTCTTGTAGGTAGCTGTATATCTGTTTATTGGTCATTTGGGGGTTCTCGTAGTGTATTGGTTCTCTAGGTATTTCGTGGGTCTCATGTATCTACTATGGTGTTGTGTGTTTCTTATGTACTTATTTGGGTTCTATCGTATTGAGGGTTCTCAATTGTATTCTATGGGTTTCTATGTAAGGTCTATGGGTTCTATGTATTAGGTTCGTTTACGTAGGTTCCTATGTAGGTTTTCTCTGTTACTTGGGTCTCTATGTAGGTTCTTTATTTGGCGTTCTCTATGTAGATTCTTGTTAGGTTGGGTTTCTCTAGTAGTGTCTGTATTTGGGGTCTCGTCGTTCTGTTTGGTTCTCATGTAGTTTATGGGGGTTCATTATGTAGTGTCTGTATTTTGGGCGTTCTCGATGTAGGTTCTCTGGTTATTTGGGTTCTCATGATGGTACTGGATTTGGGTTTCTCTTGTAGGTGTCTCTTGTATTTGGGATCTCTTTGTAGTGCTCGGTATTTGGGTTATCTAGTAGGTCTCTGATATGGGTCTATATTAGTGTTTGTATTTGGGTTCCTATGTTGTATTGTATTTGGGTTTCTCTTGTATGTATATGTTATTGGTATCTCTGGTTTGTTAATTTGGTTCTCTAGTGGTCTATTATTTGGGTTCTTATGTAGTTCTGTTTATTTGGGTTCTCTATGTAGGTGTACTGTAATTTGGGTTCTCTATGTATGGTACTGTATTTGGGTTCTTGTGTAGGTTCTTGTATTGGGTCTCTATTTGTAGGTTCTAGTTATTTGGGTATCCAGTAGGTCCTATATTTGGGCTTCTATGCAGGATTTTTGATTTTTATGCTATATCTACAGTAATATGGTCAGTGGGGAGATTTAAACATTTGGGCCTGTTATGACGCTTATTAACTCTGCCACAATATGTACAACCAATGTGCATTCTATAGTTTCAACAATATAGAGGTACGTCAGCTATTATTGGAACCACAGTTGGCCGTATTCTATGATACTTATATTCGTATTCTTAATTCTCTACAGTATTTTGCAACTGTATGATAGTTTTTTTAATATTTCCAATATCCAGGTATTTTGGCCTTTCCCTTTGAAGTGTCCATAGGTCTCCTCCAGGTTCAGAAACAGCAATAATGTGAAAATGAATGCATGAACCTGTGTAGTGTGACACACGGGGTATCATGTGTACATGTTCTGCCTGTAGATATTTCACCGACCTTCTTCATTTCCAGGGTCACGATCTTAATCTAGAACGTTCGACAGAATCCGGAGTATAACAGGAGAAGTGGGGTTGCGAGGCGGTTATAAGCAACCTGTCCTACATCTCGGGGGTCCTACACCTGTGGAGGACGTTCTTGTGCTAAGCTTGCACACCATGAATGGTAAGCCACCCTAGCACAGTGTCTTCTCATCAAAGGTTAGTCGAGAGGGAGAAAGGTCAGGATTGGTTTAGCAGTATAGACACTGCTATAACTGCAGCGACTCCGGCTTAGATAGGTGATTGCACACTTCAGTATCTAATGGCCCAAAAGTACTTAGCGTTCATCCGAATGGAGCAACAATAGCTAAGCAGAGGGTTCCAGCTGATGACGAACCCAATTAGGGGGTTGTGTCCAGTTTTAATTGTCACACGTATCTTTAGGTACCAGCACCCATGAAATTTCAGATTGTGCCAAAAATTTTCAAATCTCAAACATTAGAATCCCTCGAGAATGGTAACTTAAAAGCCCGGACAACTTTGCAATAGAGTTAGACGGAAAGGAGTGTGGAGTGACGTTACACCTTTAAATGCGCGCTAGCTTTGATGTACGTATCAGGTTGTACCGGCAGGGAATGGGGGAGGAACCCCAACAAGTGTGGGTTTGGGTCCTGCATTCTCACTGTTCCCTATCTAGTTGCGGTTGGGACAGACCAAATCCCAAGAATGGGGGTCCAGTCTCACTATGGCTGGTCGGCAATCCTGGTGTTATCCATAATGGTGTCGAAGCGATGCCAGCCACAGATTCTTTGGCGCTCTTGATAGATCTTCTACTAAAGTAACAATGAGAGCCGAGAGGTTCTCAGAAACTTTTAATACCCCATAGGATGAAAGGTCGCAATGGAAACATAATCAAAACATGTCCCTTCATTAATTGGTCGTGTTTTGTGGCGCCCCAAACAAGACCTCTCACTGTTGATAGCTAGTGAAGCGTTCCGGTCTCAGAAGTTAGCCAAAAATTTAATAACTGCACAAAAGTGTCGGTTTCGTAAGACCCGAACAACTGCCGTGTACAAACCGCGATTCAAAGTTACCCTTTAAATGCGCCACTGGCAAAAGATTGTTTGCTCCTCATGACGGATCCAAACATTGGGGATCGCTGCTCATCTCTATGATTGCCTATTGCGAGTTTTTCTGGGCTACCAAAATTTATGGATTATCAAAATTTTCTGAGAACATGTGAATAACTGACTTGTGGGTCCCCCTCTAAAGGTAATGGACGAATCAAAATGTAAAAACTAGAGCCAATAAGGGGAAAAAAAAGCTAAAACATAAAATGCCCTAAAACCTGTTTCAAAGTAGTGAGATTCATAGAGTTCCTATTCCATAGAGACGCTGATAGACAGGTGTTCGGAAGACCGAGAGGGCGACGCAGCGCAGCCGGTCTACATACTGGCGGAGGAGCGGAGTCTGCACAGCAGGATCAGCGGTTAATCCGCATTACCCCAAAAAGGCCAGGATTTTGTTTCAAGTTCTGCCTCAAGGATCATAAACAATGCGGTTAAATTAAAAGAAACATTAATTCCGATACGCGGTAACGCTCCTAGGGCCCAGCCCAAACGTATGGGATCGTCAACGGCGTGACTATTCCCTTCGGTCACAGGTGATCAGTTAGAGATGAGATGACTGGTCCCCCTTGGTGTTTTTGCCCATCATTGTGATCAAGGTTGTGTAAAAAAAATGAATAAAATTTGATTAAAAAAATATTGGGACCAAATTCGTTTCATACGTTTCCAGGTGGTAGAATGAGAAAATGTAAAATGCAAGGTCCAATCAACAAATAAAGTAGACAATTCAAGGATGGGTCGGGACATTTTTGCTCAATTTTTGGGAGCATTACATAGTACTTTTACTTATGACACAAAGAAAGATAATCTGATACATTTTGTGGAGAACATTCAAATATTTACACAAAATGCCTCATTCAGAGCACAGAAGACTTGTTACCACTTTCATTAAATCACTACGAAAAGATACTGTGATCGTGTGGACAACCAGGCCAAACAACATCAGTATTATTGTGATCAACAATATTAAACTGGACAATAGTGCTCCATTCTGTTCTAGACAAATTTAAGATTTGTATGCATGAGTGCATTCTCATAGGAAAGGTCTCATAGGCGCAAGCCCCGCCGAGGGGTAATTCTCCTTACTAGATATCTTGCTGTATTCATAAATCTATTGCGCTTCTTAAGGGCTTTCCAAGTTTTTAGACATGTGAATATTCATATGAATAGGTCATCAATAGAGATGATGCGAGCAATAAAATGCCGGGGTATCGTTATTCGAGACCGAACTTTTCCCGATGCTAGAGTGCTCGTCCGAAAACGAGCCTCAGTGAAAGTCAAATGGGAGACCCGGCATTTTTAAAGGGAAAAGGCCTCTGCCACAGGTAAGCTTTGGCCAAAAACAGGGGAACCTCAGAAAGAAATATGTAGATGGCCCTGCCAGGGCAGCACTCGTCCACGTGTCCGTGGTTTTTTTTTTTTTCACCGTTCAGATGGAACTGCAGAAACGGCGGGGTCAGGGCAAGGATGATGTTGGAGGAGAAGTGTGGTGCAGGGGTGGGAAGAACATAGGGAAAAGTAGTGGCCGGATGGGGTAAAAAGAATACGTGGGGGCGGACGCCGCCATGAGGTTGCGAAAGGCCTCGGTCTATACCAAGCATATAAGGGCAGGCATATCAAGGCTACGACAATATGGAGATGTGGACATTAAGGGCGTGGCTGAGGGGGGGTTGACAATATATTTCATTTGTCCGGCTCCAGCGTCTGGGGTATGGAGAGATGAAACGATGGTGGATGCGATGGAGGATCGTGGAGGCGAACGATGGGGTTTTTGTGGCAGGGGTCCTGGGGCAGGGGGCTGACTATCAGCTGGACAACAGGGGGAAGGAGCAAGGAGTGGTGGCACGGCAGGAGGTGAACGGTTGTTGCCACTGAGTGGGGTGGTTAGCATTCATTATGCCTGCGCCATAATGGTTGGTAGTTAAGATAGTTCGTGGTGGAACCCTGCTGACATGGTTGCAAAGGTTGAAAAACAAAAGTCCGTCGGTCATCCGATGTGTCCTTAAAGAACTCCAGAATTAGAATCAGCCCTCGCCTAAGGAGATGAATAAGGAAACATTTGGCGCTGATTGTGCACACCGGCTCTGGCCACTGACTCTCAGTTGGCCACCAAAACGCTCTTCCAAAATGTTCGAGGTAAGAGGGACCTATCATTCAGTCTCAGAAGCATGTGTTCACAAGGCCTCTCAAACCCAGCTGGTCTGTAACCTCATCATGACTCCGACCCCTAAGTTGACATAACCCCGCGGACTTCATGCCTTGATACAATCCCAATGTATGACAACCGTGTCTCTATCTCGGACACCGCTTACACACTTTTCCACTACGAAAGAGGTCATACCCCACAGACTGTGACTGGTGGAAACCCTGGTGCATCGGACCCTGATCAGCAGCAACGGAAAAGTGGTTTGTGATGGGAGGTTCAGAAAAAAGTTCCTCAGGTAGCCGGGGTTCAAATGCCAAAATTCTGGAAGGGGGAGACGGGGGGAGGGGCTGAGGTGAGGGAGTGGATGAGTGACGATTTTCTTGCTATACATTTGGGTTCTCTATAATGTGTATTATTTGGGTGTCTCTCTGCAGATTTTTACTCAGGCTTTCTATGAGGGTTCGGTAATATTTGAGTTCTTATTGTAGTTCTGTATTATCTGGGTTCTCTATGTAGGTTCTGTATATCTGGGTTCTTATGTAGGTCAGATATTGGGTTCTTATGTAGGTTCTGATTTGGGTTCTATAGAGGTCCTATATTTGGGTTTTATGTATGTTCGGTATTTGGGTTTTCTTTGTATGTAGGTTCGATGTTATTGGGTTATCTATGTAGGTTCTCTTTATTTGGTTCTCTACGTAGGTATCTGTTATTTGGGATCTATGTAGGTTCTCTATTATTTGGGTGTCTCTATGTAGGTTCTATATTGGGTTCCGCTATGTAGGTTCTAATTTGGGTTTCTCTATGTAGGGTCGTATTATCTGGGTTCTCTATGTCGGTTCTTGTATTATCTGGGTTTCTCTATGTAGGTCCTAATTGGGTTCTCTATGGAGGTTCTGTATTTGGGTCTCTACTGGACGGTTTCCTATATTGGTCTAGTTTTTCTAGTATGTTTCTGTATTTTGGGTTTTCTTTGTAGGTTCTCTGTTATTTGGGTTCTCTATGTAGGTTCTCTTATTTATTGGGTTCTTACGTAGGTCCTTTATATTGGGTTCTCTATGAGGTCTTATTTGCGGTTCCTATGTAGGTTCTAATGATGGTCTGATTAGGTTTGTTAGCGTCTATGTAGGTCTATATTTGGATTTCTATGTAGGTCTCTTATAGTGGGTTCTCTATGTAAGGTTCAATATTTGGGTTTTCATTCGTAGGTTGCTTATTATCTGGGGAGCTCCTATGTAGGTCCTATATTTTGGGGTTCTCTATGTAGGTTCTGTTGGTTATCTATTGTATCATATTGGGGTCTCTGATGTAGGTCCTATATTTGGGGTTCTCTATGTAGGTTCATTATTGGGTTCTCTATGTAGGTTTCGTATTTGGGGTTCTAGTGTAGGTCCTATATTTGGGTTTCTCTGTAGTTTCTGTATATTGGGTTTTCTATTGGTAGTTTGTATATCGGTTCTTATTGGTACTGGGGTTCTACGTAGGTGTATTGTTCTCTAGGTATTTCGTTTGGGTTCTTAGTTCTACGTTGTTTGTAGTCGTTTGGGTCTTTATGATGTATTTGGGTTCTTGTAGTCGGTATTGAGGGTTCTCAATGTAGGTTCTGGGTTTCTATGTAAGGTCCTGTTGGGTTTATGTTTGGTTCGTTACGGTAGTTCCTATGTAGGTTTCTCTGTTGATCTGGGGTCTCTATGTAGGTCTGATATTTGGGTTCTCTATGTAGATCTGTATTGGTTCTCTATGTATGTTCTGTATTCTGGGGCCTTCGTTCTGTTTGGTTCTCTTGTTTTTGGGGTTCTTATGTAGTGTCTGTATTTTGGGCGTTCTCTGATGTAGGTTCTCTGGTTATTTGGGTTCTCATGGTATGGTACTGATTTGGGTTTCTCTTGTAGGTTTCTTGTATTTGGGATCTCTTTGTAGGTGCTCTGTATTTGGGTTATCTAGTAGGTTCTCTGATATGGGTTCTTATTAGTTCTGTATTTGGGTTCTCTATGTATGTTGTATTTGGGTTTTCTCTATGTATTATATGTATTGGGTCATAGTTTCGTTATTGGGTTTCTCTGTGGTTATTATTTGGGTTCTATATGTAGTTCTGTTTATTTGGGGTTCTCTATGTAGGTTCTGTAATTTGGGTTCTCTATGTGATGGATACTGATTTGGGTTGTCTTTGTAGGTCTCTGTATGGGGTCTCTTTGTAGGTTCTGTTTATTTGGGTCCAGTGGCTATATTTGGGGGCTTTATGCAGGTTTTCTATATTATTTGGCTATGATCTACAGTAATATGGCAGTGGGGATGATTTAAACATTGGCTTGTATATGACGCTATTAACTCTGCACAATATGTACAACCAATGTGCATTCTATAGTTTCACATAGATGTCAGTATTATTTGGACACAGTATGGCCGTATTTATGATACTATATATATCGGTATTCTAATTCTCTACAGTATTTTGCACTGTATGATAGTTTTTTTTAATATTTCCAATATCCAGGTATTTTGGCCTTTCCCTTTGAAGTTTCCATAGTCTTCCTCCAGGTCCGAAAGCAGCAAATGTAATGAATGCATGAACCTGTGAGTGTGACCACACGGGGTTCATGTGTACATGTTCTGCCCTGTAGCATTTCCCGACCTTCTTCATTTCCAGGTCACGATCTTTAATCTAGAGTTGCAGAATCCGGAGTAAACAGGAAGTGGGTGCGGGCGTATAGCACCTGTCTACATCTCCGGGGGTCCTACACCTGTTGGAACGTTTCTTGTGTGAGCTTGCAACCATGAATGGTAAGGGCACCCTCACACAGTGTCTTCTCATCAAGGTTTAGAGCAGGGAGGAAAGGTCAGGATTGTTTTCAGCTAGTATAGCACTGCATAACTGCAGCGACTCCGGCTTAGATTAGGTGATTTACACTTCAGTATCTAATTGGCCACCAAAGTACTAGAAGTTCTCCATGGAGCCAACAATAGGCTCAGAGGTCCAGCTGATGACACCCAATTTAGAGGGGGTTGTGTCCAGTTTTAATGTCACAGTACTCTTAGGTACAGCACCCATTGAAATTTCAGATTGTGCCAAATTTTCAAATCTCAAAATTCCAGAAAATCCCTATAGGCGATGGAAATTGTTAACTCTTAAAATGCGCCGACAAACTTTTTAAAGATGTTAACAATAGAGTGTGGAGTGAGATTAGACCTAACGCTAGTCTTTAGATATCAGGTTACCGGCAGGGAATGGGGGGGAACCCCAACAAGTTGGGTTTGGGTCTGCATTCTCACGTCCCTATTGTTGGTTGGGAACGACCAATCCCAAGAATGGGGGTCCAGTTCTCACTATTGGCTGGTCGGTAGATCTGGTGCATTTCCATTGCACCAGCACCAGATTCTTTGGCGCTCTTATAGATCTTCTACTAAAGTAACAAGAGACCGAGAGTTTGCTCAGAACTTTTAATACCCCATAGTATTGAAAGGTGCAATAGGAACATACTAAACATGTCCCTCATCATTTAGTGTTTTGGGCCCGGCCCCAAACAAGACCTGCTCACTGTTGAAGCTAGTGAGAGCGTTCCGGTTCAGAAGTTGTCCAAACTTTAATACTGAAAAAGTTGGTTTCGGTAAAGACCCGAACACCTGCCCGTAGAACACCCGCGATCAAAGTTACCCTTTAAATGCGACTGGCAAAAGATTGTTGCTCCTCTGACGGATCCAAACATTGGGGTCGCTGCTCATCTCTATCGATTGCCTATTCTGAGTTTTTTCTGGCTAGCCAAAATTTATGGGATTATCAAAATATTTCTGAGAACATGTGAATAACTGACTTGTGGTGTCCCCCTCTAAAGGTTAATGGACATATAAAATGTAAAAATATAGAGCAATAAGGGGGAAAAAAAAGCTAAAACATAAAATGCCCTAAAACCTGTTTCAAAGTAGTGAGATTCATAGATTCCATTATTCCATAGAGACGCTGATATGACAGGTGTCAGGAAGGACCCGAGAGGGCGACGCCGCAGCCGGTCTACCTACTGGCAGGAGGAGCGGAGTCTGCACAGCAGGATCAGCAGGTTATCGCATCTACCAAAAAAGGCAGGATTTTTTTCAAGTTTCTGCTAGGATCATAAAAATCGGTTTAAAAATTAAAAAACTAATTGTCAGTAGGGTAACGTCCGTACCCACGCCATAAGCCTATGGGAGTCATACGGCGTATATTCCCTTCGTCTATCAGCTTAGATGATGACGTATGACTGGTCCACCTTGGTTTTTTCCATCATTGTGATCAACAGGTTTGGTAAAAAAAATGAATAAATTGATTAAAAAAATAATCATGTGGACACAAAGTTCGTTTCCATACGTTTCCAGGTGGTAGAAGAGAAAATGTAAAAAATGCACAGGTCAATCAACACTAAAGTAGACAAATTCAAGGGGGGGTGGGACATTTTTGCTCAATTTTGGGAGCCTTCACATATACTTTTACTTATGACACAAAGAAGAAATTCTGATTACATTTTGTGGAGAACATTCAAATATTTCCACACAAAATTGCTCATTCAGAGCACAGAAGACTTTGTTAGCCACTTTCATTACTCAACTACGAAAAGATACTGTATGTGTGACAGACAGGTCCAAAACATCAGATTATTGTATCAAATATTAAACGTGGACAATAGTCTCCATTGTTCTAGACAAATTTAAGATTTTATCGACATGAAGTGCATTCTCATAGGAGCGGTCTCTAGGCGCAAGCCCCGCCCTGAGGGGTAATTCTCCTTACTAGATATCTTGCTGTATTCTATAAATTCTATTGCGCTTCTTAAAGGGCTTTCCAAGTTTTAACATGTGAATATTATATGAATAGGTTCATCAATAGAGATGATGCGAGCAATAAAATGCCGGGGTATCGTTATTCGAGACCGAACTTTTCCCGATGCTAGAGTGCTCGTCCGAAAACGAGCCTCAGTGAAAGTCAAATGGGAGACCCGGCATTTTTAAAGGGAAAAGGCCTCTGCCACAGGTAAGCTTTGGCCAAAAACAGGGGAACCTCAGAAAGAAATATGTAGATGGCCCTGCCAGGGCAGCACTCGTCCACGTGTCCGTGGTTTTTTTTTTTTTCACCGTTCAGATGGAACTGCAGAAACGGCGGGGTCAGGGCAAGGATGATGTTGGAGGAGAAGTGTGGTGCAGGGGTGGGAAGAACATAGGGAAAAGTAGTGGCCGGATGGGGTAAAAAGAATACGTGGGGGCGGACGCCGCCATGAGGTTGCGAAAGGCCTCGGTCTATACCAAGCATATAAGGGCAGGCATATCAAGGCTACGACAATATGGAGATGTGGACATTAAGGGCGTGGCTGAGGGGGGGTTGACAATATATTTCATTTGTCCGGCTCCAGCGTCTGGGGTATGGAGAGATGAAACGATGGTGGATGCGATGGAGGATCGTGGAGGCGAACGATGGGGTTTTTGTGGCAGGGGTCCTGGGGCAGGGGGCTGACTATCAGCTGGACAACAGGGGGAAGGAGCAAGGAGTGGTGGCACGGCAGGAGGTGAACGGTTGTTGCCACTGAGTGGGGTGGTTAGCATTCATTATGCCTGCGCCATAATGGTTGGTAGTTAAGATAGTTCGTGGTGGAACCCTGCTGACATGGTTGCAAAGGTTGAAAAACAAAAGTCCGTCGGTCATCCGATGTGTCCTTAAAGAACTCCAGAATTAGAATCAGCCCTCGCCTAAGGAGATGAATAAGGAAACATTTGGCGCTGATTGTGCACACCGGCTCTGGCCACTGACTCTCAGTTGGCCACCAAAACGCTCTTCCAAAATGTTCGAGGTAAGAGGGACCTATCATTCAGTCTCAGAAGCATGTGTTCACAAGGCCTCTCAAACCCAGCTGGTCTGTAACCTCATCATGACTCCGACCCCTAAGTTGACATAACCCCGCGGACTTCATGCCTTGATACAATCCCAATGTATGACAACCGTGTCTCTATCTCGGACACCGCTTACACACTTTTCCACTACGAAAGAGGTCATACCCCACAGACTGTGACTGGTGGAAACCCTGGTGCATCGGACCCTGATCAGCAGCAACGGAAAAGTGGTTTGTGATGGGAGGTTCAGAAAAAAGTTCCTCAGGTAGCCGGGGTTCAAATGCCAAAATTCTGGAAGGGGGAGACGGGGGGAGGGGCTGAGGTGAGGGAGTGGATGAGTGACGATTTTCTTCTATGTAGGTTCTGTATTATCTGGGTATTCTATAAAGGTGCTATGCTATTTGGGTTCTCTATATATGCTGTATTATTTGGGTTCTCTATGCAGATTTTACTCAGCTTCTCTATGTAGGTTCTGTAATATTTGAGTTCTCTATGTAGGTCTGTATTGTTGGTTTATCTAGTAGGTCCATTTGTCCTATAGCTTTTTGGGCTTGATCTATGTTATGGGTCTCATAGGTTTATTTGGTGCTATGTAGGTCCTAATGATTTGGGGTTCTATGTAGGTTCTGTATACTGGGTTCTCTATGTAGGTCTATATTTGGGTTTCTATGTAGGTTCTGCTTTGGGTTCTATAGAGGTCCATATTTGGGTTTGTATTTTTCATGTAGGTTCTGTATTATCTGGGGGCTCCTACTGTAGGTCCTATATTGGGGTTCTCTATGTAGGTTCTGTATTGGGTTTCTATTTGTAGTCTGTATATTTGGGGTCTCTGTGTAGAGTTTCGTAGGTTATTTGGGTTCTCTATGTAGGTTTCTATTATTGGGTTTTCTATGTAGGTTTCTGTTTTTGGGTTCTCTAGTGTAGGTTCTTATGTTAGGTTTTTCTGTAGGTTCTGTATATCTGGGTTTTCTTGTAGGTGTTCTGTATATCTGGGTTCTCTATGTAGGTCTATTATTTGGGGGGTTCTCTATGTAGGTTTCGTATTTGGGTTCTCTAGGTATTCTGTATTTGGGTCTCTATGTAGGTTCTCTGTATTTGGTGTTTTCTATGTAGGTTCTTTTTGGGTCTCTATGTACTGTACTGTATTTGGGTTTGTCTTTGTAGGTTCGGTTATTTGGGTTCTCATGTAGGTTCGTATGGGTTTCTATGTAGGTCCTGTATGGGGTTCTTATGTATGTAGGTTTCGTTTACGGTAGTTGGTTCTCTATGTAGGGTTTTCTCTGTTTTGGGTTCTCTATGTAGGTTCTGGTATTTGGGTTCTCTATGTATGATATGTAGGTTGGGTTCTCTATGTAGGTCTGTATTTGGGTGTCCTCTATGTCGGGTTCTGTATTTGGGTTCTCTATGTAGGTTCTATTTGGGGTTCTTAGTAGGTTCTGTATTTGGGCTTCTCTATGTAGGTTCTCTGTTATTGGGTTCTCTATGATGTACTGATTTGGGTTTTCTTGTAGGTTCTCTTGTTATTTGGGTTCTCTTTGTAGGTTCTCTGTTATTTGGGTTACTATGTAGGTTCTCTATTATGGGTTCTTATTTAGGTCTCTGTATTTGGGTTCTCTATGTATGTAATGTATTTGGGTTTTCTTTGTAGGTTAGTATGTTACTTGGGTTTTGTTAATTCTTTGTAGGTTCTCTGTTATTTGGGTTCTTATGTAGTTCTTCTATTTGGGTTCTCTATGTAGGTTCTGTATTTGGGTTCTCTATGTATGGACTGTATTTGGGTTCTTTGTAGGTTCTCTGTATGGGGTCTCTTTGTAGGTTCTGTTATTTGGGTCATGTGGGTCTATATTTGGGCTTCTATGCAGTTCGATATTTTTGATTTTATGCTAATTACAGTAATATGGTCAGGTGTGGGATGATTTAAACATTTGGGCTGTATTGACGCTTATAACTCTGCACAATATGTACCACCAATGTGCATTCCTATAGTTTCACATAAGAGTCAGTCAGTATTATTTGGACACAGTATGGCCGTATTCATATGATACTATATATTCGGTATTCTAATTCTCTACAGTATTTTGCACTGTATGATAGTTTTTTTTAATATTTCCCATATCCAGGTATTTTGGCCTTTCCCTTTGAAGTTCCATAGTCTTCCTCCAGGTTCAGAAAGCAGCACAAGTTAATGAATGCAGAACCTGTGTGTGTGACAACCGGGGTCTCATGTGTACATGTTCTGCCTGTAGCAATTTCCCGACCTTCTTCATTTCCAGGTCACGATCTTTCAATCTAGAAGTTGCAGAATCCGGAGTATAACAGAGAAGTGGGTGCGGGGCGTATAGCACCTGTCATACATCCCGGGGGGTCCTACACCTGTTGGAACGTTCTTGTGTAGCTTGCACCCATGAATGGTAAGCTCACCCTCACACAGTGTCTTCTCATCAAGGTTAGGAGCAGGGAAAGGTCAGGATTTGTTTCAGATTGTATAGACACTGCATATACTGCAGCGACTCCGGCTTAGATTAGGTGATTACACTTCAGTATCTAATGGCACCAAAGTACTAGGTTCCCCGTGGAGCAACAATAGGCTCAGAGGTCCAGCTGATGACGACCCAATTTAGGGGGTTGTGTCCAGTTTTAATGTCACAGTATCTATTAGGTACAGCACCCATTGAAATTTCAGATTGTGCCAAATTTTCAAATCTCAAAATTCCAGAAAAACCCATATAGGTTCGAGTCAGGAAACATGGGTGTTAACTCTTTAAATGCGCCGACAAAAAATCTAGCTTTAGATGTTACGAGTATAGGTGTTTACCGGCAGGGAATGGGGGGTGAACCCCAACAAGTTGGGTTTGGGTCTGCTCATACTAGTCCCTATCTGTTGGTTGGGATCAGACCCAATCCCAGAATGGGGGTCCAGTTCTCACTATGGCTGGTCGAGCACTGGTGCCCATTTCCAGCACTCAGTGTTCTTTGGCGCTCTTATAGATCTTCTACTAAAGTAACAACGAGAGCCGAGAGGTGTTCTCAGAACTTTTAATACCCCATAGGATTGAAAGGTGCAATAGGGAACATAACAACATGTCCCATTCATTAGTTGTTTTGGGTCGCCCTGTTTTGATGGCCCCACCCAAACAAGCCTGCTCTACTGTTGATAGCTAGTGAGAGCGGGCCGGTCAGTCAGAAGTTTGTCCAAAAATTTAATAATGCAAAAGTTGGTTTCGTAACCGACCCGAACAACTGCCCGTTGAACAACGCGATCAAAGTTACCCTTTAAATGCGCATGGCAAAAGATTGTTGCTCCTCTGACGGATCCAAACATTGGGGTTCGCTGCTCATCTCTATGATTGCCTATTGAGTTTTTCTGGCTAGCCAAAATTTATGGCATTATCAAATATTTTCTGAGAACATGTGATATAACTGACTTGTGGTGTCCCCCTCTAAGGTAATGGACAATCAAAATGTAAAATACTAGAGCAATAAGGGGAAAAAAAAGCTTTAAAACATAAAATGCCCTAAAACCTGTTTCAAAGTAGTGAGATTCATAAGATTCTATTCCATAGAGACGCTGATATGAACGGTGTCAGGAAGGACCGAGGAGGGCGACGCAGCGCGCGTCTACTACTGGCAGGAGCGGAGTCTGCACAGCAGGATCAGCAGGTTACACGCATCTACCCCAAAAACAGGCCGGATTTTTTTTTTCAAGTTACTGCCCTCAGGATCATAAACATCGCGATACAAAAAACTACAAATATGGGATGTACCAGGCGTGACTTCTTCTCACATATAGTTAGGAGATGGATGACTGGTCCCACCTTGTGTTTTTTGCCATCATTGTGATCAACGGTTTGTAAAAAAAATGAATAAAATTTGATTAAAAAAATTGTGTGACACAAAGTTTCCGTTTCCTACAGTTTCCAGGTGGTAGAAAGAAATGTAAAAATGCAACGGTCAATCAACAAATAAGTAGACAATTCAGAGGGTGGGACATTTTTGCTCCAATTTTTGGAGCCTTCATATACTTTTACATTATGACATCAAAGAAGATAATTTCTGATTACATTTGTGGAGAACATTCAAATATTTCACAAAATGCTCATTCAGAGCACAGAAGACCTTGTTTACCACTTTCATTACTCACTACGAAAAGATACTTGTATAGTGCATAGGCAACCGTCCAAACCATCAGATTATTGTATCAAAATATTAAACTGTGGACAATAGTCCAATTTGTTCTAGACAAATTTAAGATTTTTCGCATGACGTGCATTCTCATAGGAGGGTCTCATAGGCGCAAGCCCCGCCCCTGAGGGGTAATTCTCCTTACTAGATAAGTCTTGCTGTATTCTATAACATTTATTCGCTTTAAAGGGCTTTCCAAGTTTTTAATTGAATATTTATGAATAGGTCATCAATCAACTTCAGATTGGTATGTTACCACATTCGGGACCACAACCCAACTGTTTCTGATTTGGAAATCAGTGACCTGGAAGTAAGCCCTCATTCTTTGTGTAGTGGAAGCAAATGGAACTGAGCTGTGCTTCTATAAAAGGGGTTTCCAACCACATCAGGTTTTCTTTCTATCCACAGGATAAGGGATCATTTGAAATTTAGGGGGGGTCCCTATGGCCGGTAACCCCACAGATCACCGAGAACATTGTAACCCAACATAAATGGACCAGCATTGTTGACCATGGATGCTGCGGTGATGACGGAAGTTACGCAGACTGCTATTAGAACTAGAAAGATGACTATCCAAGCCTCTGATCCAACTGCTCTGTTAAAGTTTGGGGCACAGGGACCCCCGTTTCTTCTGGTTCTCCAATGGAGCCCCAAACAACACTTAAATATCCTTGATTGTCTTGACAACCCCTAAATACCATGTGAACTCCATGGACTGGCAAGTACACGAGATGGAGCTACTACCTGTCGGACCCCCAGGGATCGATGTGGATACCTATTGTACTCGGTTCACAAATTCCTTCACATTGTGTCAATAATAGTTACGTATTCACATACTTATCCGTGTTCATTCAGTACATTCTACCTTTATTCTTTTTCCGATTCCCTATTTCCAGAATTCGTTGTGAACACTTCCAAAATTCTATCTTTTCTCAATTATTTATTGTAATAACGGAAGTCTGTCTTAAACAAAAAATCGATTCCTCTTCTCGTGCTTATTCTATGGATCAGTCCTAATCCTGATATGGACGTTGGATGTTGGGATGTGAATCTGCCGGCTGTGGCGGATGAAGAGTCTTATGAAGAGTGACTTCTTCCAATTTCCATTTTCAGGAACACGACCAGAACTAAGGAGGAAAACGTAAATTCCGGAATGGAGAGATGTGCGTGTGGTTCTCATTTAGAGTTGGGCTTCTTCAGATATCTGGAGTCGGGTTCCGCCTTACACGCCACCACCCTGAGTATAACTAGGGACTCCCCCTACAGATTCCGCGTCTTGTGGGTCTCCAGATCAAAGACACCAATGCTACAAACGTGCTATGATTGTTCTGAACACATCCATGGAAATATTTTTAAAGTTTGATTTTTGTATAAAAACAGATAATGTCACAAAAACTCCACATTAGTGAGCAAAAATCTGAATGGGATTGGTGGCTCGCGACATCAGGGTACCAACTGTTAAGTGGTAACAGGCAGTCCGGGTTCGCTACAAAGATAGGGTCCATCGGTTGTTCTTAATGTTGAAGTTGTGTTAAGTCAGAAATAATCTTTTTTTTTGACCCATGACAATATTTTCAAAAATGTTTGCTTTAATAGACCAGCGATTATCAATAAAGCTTCATTAGCAGCACTTACAGCCGATCCATTGGCAGTCTGGGGACTATAGTTAACCATCCAGAGAGGTTCTCAGATAGGTCACAGGGACAGAGGGTTCCGTCTGGAACTAGGGGTTGTCTGTAGTCAGGTGGCCTTAAGAGGGTTACTGACCTTAGAACTCATTGGACAAATGGGCCGTAGCATGTACTAAAGCCACTGATATGGGAGATGTGATAGAACCTTCAAAGAACCTGTCAGCAGGTGAGACCCATGCGGACTGCAGTAAGAGTGTCCTATGGAGGGACCTCTGTAATAAACGACGCTTTAGATTGTTGTTAGTAGCAGCAGGCAGATGATATATGGATTCATATTCGCCGGGATTGTAGCTCTCCAAGTTGACTGGGGTTGTGTCACTCACACTGCGTGCCTCTGGTGCTCTCTGTGGGCAGCATTAGATAACGTCCCTGGAACATGTGTAATACTATCGAAATGCCATTAGTAAACAAGGTGTAATTAAATACATTTGTATAAGTTGTTAGTGTGCAGGCACGGACTGGAAATATGGGTGAAGTATGTCCAGGACTGTAGTTCTACAGTGCAGTGTGGTTTTGGTTCTGCGCCAACCAGTGTTAAGGTAAGATCCATGTAATATACTTTTTATGGTTGTTGTCACTGAGCAGAGGAGTGTTAAAAATGTATTTTTATTTTGGGCTTTTTGATAGCCCTAGGCGCACAGCCGTTGCGGCCGAGACTGCTCACAAGGTGGTAGCCTACAGTTCGAATACAATAAAAGTGTGTGGCCTTTAATTCCGAAGTTGCTTTTTATTTACTCTCTCATCTTTATTCTCCAGAGGAGGTGTGCTGGGGTTGGCTAGTAATTGGTGGGTGGTACAAGAGGTGAGCACATGCTAAAGGGAAACCGACCCCACAAATCTACCTATAAAAGGATAGATCGGGTGGTAGTGGATCCCAGTTAGCGACGTGCAGGATAGCCGTTAAGGGCGAATTTCCTCACGTGCCGGGACTGTTTGGATAGCTTTCATTATTCCCTAGATGTAACTTTTCTTTGCGGCTAATGGGGCGTGTGAGTAGCCGCATCTGGTACACAGGGATCGAACAGCAGGCCGTGACTGTGCAGTCCACGGCTTCGGGGGAGCAATGACGCGCAGGCGAGCGGCCTCTGTTCTTGGTATGCGCAGATGGCCAGATTGTCGGACGAGGGCGTGGTAGGAGAAGAGAAAAGAGGGCTACGGGGCATGGAGTAGCCCCCGTGTAACCTCAGATGCAGTCTATTCCCGCCCAGTAGCCGCATACGAAAATTTAAATAATGGATAATAAAAGTTATCAAAACAGTCCTGGGACGTCAGATTAGCCCTTAAAAGGTTAATCTACGTCCTATGATCCACCTACACCCGATCCTACACTTTTTGTATATTTTTGTCACAGCGGGCGGTTTTTCAGGGGTAACCTGTCCCTATGCCCTTAGATAAGGCGCATTAAACGGGTGGTTATCTGTGTATGATAAAGTGAATGGTATAAGTGTTGTATTATTCAACACAAAGAATGGTTAATTATCAACGGTTTCACTAAAGCTGTGGACGACCCCGATTTACCCCACACATTGGAATGGTGTTAAGCAATGGGTTTTGTTGGTATTTATATTGGTTATCGGTATTAAAGGACCAACTCCGGTCCGGAGGTTTAAAAGAGTGTTTATTATTTGAGCCGTCTTATGTTGCACTGGGGTATGCCATCCCACTGCTGCTCTCCGTTGTTCTCTGCAGTAGTGTTAGGTATTGTCCCTGTAGAGCTGTGTAATCATATTCATGTATGTTGTTAGTACACAGGTCTGTGAAAATATGAATTATATTCCAGTGCACTGAGAAGTCCTTACACTGCTATGCTCTGTGACTCTCGGCAGCCAGTGTCTGTCTCTTAAGGTCAAAGATTAGTTAGATTGACAACAGAGAGAGTCCTGAAACTACATGAAACGGCCAGCTTATCAGTCACAAGCACTGGCCTGATTATCTTACTTTAAGACCCGCCGTGATTATCATACCACCAAGCCTGCCCTTGATTACATTTCACCAGATCCCCAATGATATCATACCACACGACCCATCCATTAGTTTATAGTACAAGACCCCCCAGATTATCATATCAAGACCCTACCATGATTATCTCTGTACAGCACGACCCTCCCATGATATCATACCAAGGGAGAGAGAAGCGACAACCTCCCATGATTATCATACCAAAGACCCTACCAGAGTTATCTTAGTAAGATCCAGAATAACAAAACCCTCCCATGATATCATATACCACAAGGACCTCCCTGATTATCATACACAAGACCTGCCCTGTTTCCACAAATTGAGTTATCATCCACAAGGCCCTCACCATTATTATTATAGGTACAAGACCGCTCCATGTTATCATGCTACAAGACCCATCTCTATTATATATACAAGACCCCCCTGATCATACAGATTCCTCCTAAGGATCGATTTATAACCAAGACCCTCCATGATTATCAAGACCAACGGACCCCCAGATTATCTACAAAAGACCCTCCCATGATATCTAGTATCAAGACCTCCTATGGAATCATCAAACTCAAATTACCTACCAAAGACACCCTCAAATGATTATCATACCAAAAGGACCCTCCCCATGATTTACCAAAAGACCCAAGCCTATATCCCATCTAACCTACCCATACATACCACACACCTCCCTTGAACTATCATACCCAAGAGACCCTCCCATATTATACATACAACAAGACCTCCATGATTATCATACCAAAAGACTCCTCCCACTGATTATCAGACCAAAAGCCCTCCTGAATTATCAAGCCACAAGACCTCCCAGGATTATCATACAAAGACCCTCCCATAATCTATCATACCAAGAAAGACCCAAAAAAACATAGATATAAACAAAAAAAGACCTCCATAGCATTATATAACTTACAAGAACCCTCCGATCATAACAAGACCCTTTTTATCATACACAAGCCCTCCCCACTGATTATCTACCAAAACGAACACCTCCCATGCTTATCATACCAAAGACCTCCATGTTTCATAGTACAAGACCCTCCCATGATTATATACACAGACCCTCCACATGAGATCATTACCACAAGACCACTCCCATAAATTATAATACACAAGACCCTCCCATGATTATCATACCACAAGACCCTCCCATGATTATCAAAGCACAAGTTATGCCCATGATTATTTAACCACAAGACCCTCCCATGATTATTCATACCACAAGACCCTACCATGGTTATCATACCACAAGACCCCCCATGGTTATCATACCACAAGACCCTCACTGTATCATACAACAAGAACCTCCCCACGGTTATATACACACGACACTCCCATGATATCATAGAACCAAGACCCTCCCATCATGATTATCATACCACACGACCCTCCATGTTATATACCACAAGACCCTCCCATGATTATCATACCACAAGACCCTCCCATGATTATCATACCAAAAGACCCTCCATGATTATCATAGTGACAAGACCCTCCCATGATTATCATACCACAAGACCCCTCCCTGATTATCATACCACAAGACCCTCCCATGTTTTTTTTTGACTATCATACCACAAGACCCTACAATGATTATTCATACCACAAGGACAATCCAGGATTATCAAAGGCACAAGTTATGCCCCTGATGATTAACACAAGGAACCTCCATGATATCATACCAAAAGAACCTCCAATGGTTATCACTACCACAGACCTCCCATGGTTATTCATTACCACAGACCTCCCAATGGTTATTCTACCACAAGACCCTCCATGGTTATATACCACAAGGGACCCTCCCATGGTTATCATACCACAAAGACCTCCCAGGGTTATCATCATAGTTTACAAGACCCCCATGATTATCCATACCACAAGGACCCTCCCATGGTATCATACAACAAGACCCTCCCTGGTTATCATACCACAAGACACTCCCATGGTTATTCTACCACAAGACATCCCAGGGTTAAACCACAGACCACTCCCAATGGTTATCATACCAAAGACCCTCCATGGTTATCAACACAGGACCCTACCATGGTTATCTACCACAAAGACCCTCCATGTTATCATACCACAAGACCTCCCAGGTGTATCATACAAAAGACCTACCATGGTTATATACCACAGACCCTCCCATGGTTATACATACCAAAAGACCTCCTCCAATGATTATTCCATACAAAAAGACCTCCCATTGATTTCGTAGTAACAAGACCCTCACATGATATATATCCACAGCCCTCCCATGATTATCAGACCACAAGGACCCTCCATGGTCATATACAAAAGACTCCCATATTATATACCCCAAAGGACCACTCCCATGATTATCAAAGCACAAGTTATGGCCCAGGAGTATTTACCAAAAAGACCATCCATTGATATCATACCACAAGACCATCCATGGGTATCATACAACAAGACCCTCCCACTGGTGACTCCATACCACACGACCCTCCCATGGTTATCATACACAAAGACCCTGCCTGGGATCATAAACAAGACCCTCCCAGGGTTTCATACCACAAGACCCCTCCACGCGTTTTCCTAGTCAGACCCTCCCCATGATTATAATACCACAAGGGACCCCTCCAATGGTGATCATACACAAGACACTCCCATGGTTATCATACACAAGACCCTCCCAGGTATCATACAACACGAACCTCCACATGGTTTGATCAGACCACAAGCACCTCCCCATGGTTATCTACCACAAGACCCTCCCAATGGTGATTAGTACCACAAGGACCCTCCCGGTATGGTTATCATACAACAAGACATCCACTGACGGGTTATCATACCCAAGACCCTCCCATTGTGTAAGGTAAAGCTTTTATATTTCCAATAGGATATGAAGGAAAACATTCACCAAATTAAAATAAAAGGCTGGAACGAAGGGAAAATGAAGGGATCGGGGGGAGGATTTGTATTCTTCTACATTTCTCTGTAACCAGTTTTAGAACCAATGAAGTCATGATTGGATCGAGATAAAGCAGCCGTGTCCTCTCTGACAGGGGGGTTCAGCGCTGGGGGCTGCAACATCCTATCGTCCTTTTTACTGAATACAAAAAAATCAGAAACAAAAAGTTTGTATAAATCGTTTTTCTTCACCAAGAAGAGATTTTAGATTGTGACCAAAAGTTGTAGTAAAAGAATTTCAACATTACAGATGGATTATCCTAAGATGGGCTAGTCAGTATGTGGTCATGGCGGGCCCCCACAGTTTTGGATCCAAGGCCACAAGTGCTGCGTACTCAGGAGGGTAAGTGATCTGGACTTTGTCCTATGGAGGGAGTGGACTCACCATTTAATTGATGAGACCTAATTTAAAGGGTTTTTCCAGGAATATTAAGCACATTCCTCACCACGATATGGTTTTTAGACTTGGTCACAGGAACCCCATACAGGAACCCAGCCAATTTGTGGAGGGCCTCCAAGACCAAGGGGACCATCACTTGCATTTCCTGAGGACTTAACTTCCTTGTGGTATCTGGCTAAAGTGGGGTTCCATTGACTTCTGAAACGCTCAAAATTGGTGTACCTGGAACCGCAACCAGGAGGAGATTGGTGGACAAACCCCTTTAAGTCATCAATCGAGTGGACACTTGGAAAACACTTTTTCAAAAAGTTCAAGGAAGTTTGGGCCTTGGGGCATTTACAAAATTTGTCTGGAATGCTACCATAAGCTAGTTTTTCAGACAAAAAAATGGGCTGAAAACTCAAACTCGGCTATACTCGAGTAAAAAACATATATTCAAAACTCACCTTTACAGATGCCCCCCGCTTGGGGTATATACTGGGCAGGCGCTGGCTATTACTGCGGCAGGGGCGCTGGGCTAATATTATGGGGCAGGGGTGGCTATCACTGGGAGCAGGGGGAATGGCTAGATACTATGGAGCAGGGTCTGCGGGGCTATATACTGGGAGGCGGTGAACAATGCATCCACCCTCTGCTATACTCGATCAATAGGTTGTCCAGGTTTGGTGGTAAAATTAGGGGCCTCGGGCGTATATTGGTCGGCTTATACTCGAGTATATATGCGGTAGTGGCATATACTTTGTATTTCACTAGAAGTACGATCTACGTGTGGATAAGCTGCGTTTTCAGAACCCAAAAATGGACTGTTTAAAACCCAACTCGCCAGCTCCACTATATCTAAGTCAAGATTTTCCGTAATACTAGTTTTTTCTCCAGGTTCACTATAAGATGGACAATGTATAAGTGAATTAAAGAAGCTGAAGTATGGGACAAGATTTCCAAATAACTTGGGCTCTGCTAATCGGAAGGATAAATAAGCAATGATAACTATTTGGTATCTTACCTTACTAGAAGCTTAAATCCTGATCATGCTCAACTCATAGGGACCTATGGGGCAAATTTACTCAGGGTACGCCACGGCGAATTCGGCGGGCTTCCGACTATTTCGGTTTCGCGCCGCCATTAAGTGGGGTTTTGTCCCAACCGCGATAGGAGTTCGGCACAATCGTGTCAGCACTTGCATGGCAACACAAAACGGAGGAGTGGGCCGGAGGACAACCCGACTGATTTGGACTAAGTGCGGGAAGGTACATATTCAAATTGTGTCGCAAGACCAGTGCACTCACATGAACCGGGAAGCAGAAGAAGGTGACTCCGGGGCCTGAGCGGGGAGAGGAAGCGACACATGCAGGAAAATGGAAGCACCATTGCTTGAAGAATCGCGCCGAACTTCATCCCTCATCAGAAAACGCACCTCGGGGGGCTCGCGACAGGACCGGGGGTACGGGTAAAACTGCTGCGTTGCGCTTTGCCACTTGGGAAATACCGTGAACAAAGTAGCTGATCTACGCCCAAACACGGCCTTGTTTGAACAAAACCTATTTTTGGCTGTTAATATTCCGGACCCCACATCTCTGATATCCTTGTGGTCTCTCATTCAATAGCTCCAATTGGATGCTTGCATCTGGAGGTCTCTCTATATGTTTATGTGATGGGTTCTCTATGTAGGTCCTATATTTGGGTTCTCTATGTAGGTCCTATATTTGGGCTCTCTATGTAGGTTCTATATTATTTGGGTTCTCTATGTAGGTGAGTAGTTATATGCTGGACACAGGTGGGCCGTATTATAGTATTTATTTCTTGTACATAGGTAGGGGCAGTATTATAGTAGTTATATTCTTGTCATAGGGGCAGGATTATAGGGATGAGGCTTGTACACAGGGGGCAGTATTATAGTATTTTATCAAATATTCTTGTACACATAGGAGGGGGCAGTTTATAGTAGTTATTTCTTGTACAAGGGTGCAGGATTAGAAAGTAGTTATATCTTCTTACATAGGGGGGCAGTATGATAGTATTATATTCCGTACATAAGGAGGCAGTATTTTGTAGTTTATGTCCTGGACATAGGGGGGTAGTATATAAGCCATTTTATATTCTTACACAGGGGGGCCAGTAGTATAGTAGTTATATTTCCGGTACAGGAGGGCAGTATTATAGTAGTTCTAAATTCTTGGTACATGGGGCAGTATTATGTAGTTTAGGCCTGACAGAGGGGGCAGTATTATATTAGTATATTCCTTTACATGGGGCATATTATAGTAGTTATATTTCTTGTACATCACATAGGGGGGGCAGATTATAGTAAGGTTATATTCTTGTAAGCATATGGGCAGTATTAAGTAGTTAATATTTCCTCTATTTCCCCCTGTACATAATGGGGGCAGGATTAAGTAGTTTATATTCCTGTACATATCCTACTATAATAACTGCCCCCATGTAAGGATATAACTATTATAGGTAGTTATATTTCTATCTTTGTACATTAGGGGCAGTATTATAGTAGTTTATTTCTTGTACATCGGTGTGGAGGGGGCATATTATACTTATATATTCTTTACATAAGGGGGGGCAAGTATTATAGTAGTTTAGAGGCCGGGACAATATGGGAGGGGCAGTATTCTAGTAGTTTATATTCCTGTAACATCTAGGGGGCATATTAATAGTGTATTATAGTCGTTTACATATGGGGGCAGTATTATATAGTTTCTATTCTTGACAATAGGGGCAAGTTTATAGTAAAGTTATCATATTCTCGGTACAGAGGGGGCATTATTATAGTAGTTATATTCTTGTCCATACGGGCAGTAATTATAGTATTATTTCTTGTACAATAGGGGGGCAGTATTTAAGAGTAGTAGATTCTTGTACCTGGGGCAGTATTATATTTACTTTATATTGTTTGTACATTAGCGTAGTGGGACATAGGGGGGCAGTATTAGAGATAGTTATATTATTGTTAGTATCAACTAGGGGGGGCGGGAGTTGATAGTAGTTATTTGTTGGGAGGGCAGAGGGAATTGGGCAGTATATAGTAGTTTTCTCTTATTGTACATATGGGTGCAGTATTGAGAGTAGTTTAAGCCTTGTACATTAGTGGCAGTTATAGATTTAGTATAATCCTTGTAATGGGGGCAGGATTAGAATAGGTATTTCTTGTACTTGGGGCAGTATTATAGTAGTTCTATACTTGTACAAATAGGGGGGCAGTATTATAGTATTTATAAGGCTGGTACATCGGGGCCAGTATTATAGTAGTTTATAATATTGTGTACAGAGCAGTATTATAGTAGTTATATTCTTGTACATAGAGAGCAGTATTATAGTAGTTATATTCTTGTACATAGGGGGGCAGTATTATAGCAGTTCTATTCTTTCTTTGCAACTTTGCTCCAAAAAGATAGGATGAGGAACCTATTCCAATTTTATAGAATTTGCAATTGATATTGTCTACATTAAAATGATAACTTACTGTATCCCATTCCTTGGACAAAATATTTAAAGGCTTCCGCGAGCTTGGCCGGCTAAAAACAATGAAGATTGGCATAAGTTAAGGTCCAGAAGTTATCACTGTTATTATAATATATTTTTTACTCCTTTCACAATTACCTGAACAACTTGTGGAAATCCTCCACAGTCAGACATCTAAAAGGGAAATGATAGGTTAAAAAAAAATATATATTTTAACTTCTAACCTGACCACATCACATGACCCCTCCTGACCATGTGACCCCTCCGGACCATGTGAGCCCCTCCTGACCATGTGACCCCCTCCTGACCATGTGACCCCTCCTGATCACGTGACCCCCTCCTGACCACGTGACCCCCTCCTGACCACGTGACCCCCTCCTGACCATGTGACCCCTCCTGACCACGTGAACCCCCCCTGAATACTTCTTTATGTTACCAAAATTTGGGGCAACCAGATTATTTTTTATATTATTGAAAACCCCATGTAATATGTATGTACTGTATTTGGGTTTTCTTTGTAGGTTCTCTGTTATTTGGGTTCTCCATGTAGGTTCTGTATTTGGGTTCTCTATGTATGTACTGTATTTGGGTTTTCTGTGTAGGTTCTCTGTTATTTGGGTTCTCTTTGTAGGTTCTCTGTTATTTGGGTTCTCCATGTAGGTCCTATATTTGGGCTTTCTATGCAGTTTCTATATTATTATTTGGACACAGTATGGCCGTATTATATGATACTATATATATCGGTATTCTAATTCTCTACAGTATTTTTGCACTGTATGATAGTTTTTTTTAATATTTCCAATATCCGGGTATTTTGGGCCTTTCCCTTTGAAGTTTCCATAGTCTTCCTCCAGGTTCAGAAAGCAGCAAGTAATGAAATGCATGAACCTGTGATGTGACACTACGGGGTCTCATGTGTACAATGTTCTGCCCTGTAGCATCTTCCCCGACCTTCTTCATTTCCAGGTCACCGTATCTTTCAATCTAGAAGTTGCAGAATCCGGAGTATAACAGGAAGTGGGTGCGCGGCGTATAGCACCTGTCCTACATCTCCGGGGTCCTACACCTGTAGGAACGTTCTTGTGTTCCACCCTCAGAGCTTTGCACCCATGAATGGTAAGGCTCACCCTCATCACAGGCGTCTTCTCATCAAGGTAGAGCAGGAAAGGTCAGGATTTGTTTTCAGATTAGTATAGCACCTGCATATACTGCAGCGACTCTGGCTTAGATTAGTGTGATTTACACTTCAGTATCTAATTGGCCACCAAAGTACTAGAAGATCCTCCAGTGGAGCCAACAATAGGCTCAGAGGTCCAGCTGATGACAACCCAATTTAGAGGGGTTGTGTCCAGTTTTAATGTCACATGTATCTATTAGGTACAAGCACCCCCATTGAAATTCAGATTGTGCAAATTTTCCAAATCTCAAAATTCCAGAAACACCCATAATAGGTTCGAGCAGGAAACATGGGTGTTAACTCTTTAAATGCTGCCGACAAAAAATCTAGTCTTTAGATGTTACCGGTATAGGTGTTACCGGCAGGGAATGGGGGTGAACCCCAACAAGTTGGGTTTGGGTCTGCTCATCACTAGTCCCTATCTTGTTGGTTGGGATCAGACCAATCCCAAGAATGGGGGTCCAGTTCTCACTATTGGCTGGTCGAGCATCCTGGTGCTCCATTCCAGCACTCAGGTATCTTTGGCGCTCTTATAGATCTTCTACTAAAGTAACAACGAGAGCCGAGAGTTGTTCTCAGAAACTTTTAATACCCCATAGTATTGAAAGGTGCAATAGGAACATACTCAACATGTCCCTTCAATTAGTTGTTTTGGGTCTGCCCTGTTTTTGATGGCCCCCAACCCAACACCTGCTCTACTGTTGATAGCTAGTGATGAGCGGAGCCATTCAGGTTCAGAAAGTTTGGCCAAACTTTAAGACTGCAAAAGTTTGGTTTCGGTAACCGACCCGAACACCTGCCCGTAACAACTGCGATCAAAGTTAACCCTTTAAATGCGACTGGCAAAAGATTGTTGCTCCTCCTGACGAATCCAAACATTGGGGTTCGCTGCTCATCTCTATCGATTGCCTATTCTGAGTTTTTCCTGGCTAGCCAAAATTTATGGGATTATCAAATATTTCTGAGAACCATGTGACATAACTGACTTGTGGTGTCCCCCTCTAAAGTTAATGGACAATAAAAATGTAAAATACTAGAGCAAAAGGGGGAAAAAGAAGCTAAAACATAAAATGCCCTAAAACCTGTTCCAAAAGTAGTGAGATTCAAAGAGTTCCATATTCCATAGAGACGCTGATATGACAGGTGTCAGGAAGGACCCGAGGGCGACGCAGCGCGCGTCTACCTACTGGCAGGTGAGGAGCGGAGTCTGCACAGCAGGATCAGCAGGTTATACGCATCTACCAAAAACAGGCAGGATTTTGTTTCAAGTTACTGCCCTCAGGCTTATAAAAATTCAAAAACTGCAAAACCTGGGATGTCCAGGAGTGACTTCTTCTCACCTTATAGTTAGGAGATGCAGATGACTGGTCCCACCTTGGTTTTTCCCATCCATTGTGATCAACAGGTTTTAAAAAAACAAATAAAATTTGATAAAAAAATAGTGTGACAAAGTTTCCGTTTCCTACAGTTTCCAGGTGGTAGAAATGTAAAAATGCAATGGTCCAATCGACAAACTCAAGTAGACAAATTCAAGGGGTGGGACATTTTTGCTCCAATTTTTGGAGCCTTACATATTACTTTTACATTATGATATCAAAGAAGATAATTTCTGATTACATTTGTCATAAGGGGGACTGGATATGGATCATGGGGGAACATTCAAATATTTCCACAAAAATGCTCATTCAGAGCACAGAAGACCTTTGTTTAGCCACTTTCATTACTCACTTACGAAAAGATACTTGTTTACTGTCCAAACAATCAGTATTATTGTATCACGATATTTTTAAACTTTGGACCAATAGTTCCAATTTGTTCTAGACAAATTTAAGATTTTTCTGCATGAAGTGCATTCTCATAGGCGGGTCTCATAGGTGCAAGCCCCGCCCCTGAGGGGTAATTCTCCTTACTAGATAATTCTTGCTGTATTTCTATAACATTTATTGCTTAAAGGGCTTTTCCAAGTTTTTTACATTGAATATCATATGAATAGGTCATCAATCAACTTCAGATTGGTGATGTTACCACATTCAGGACCACAACCCAACTGTTTCTAGTTTGGAAATCAGGACCTGGAAGTACAGCTCTATTCTTTGTGTAGTGGTAGGAACATAGAACTGCAGCTGTTCTCTTATTAAAAGGGGGTTTCCAACCACATCAGGTTTTCTTCTATCCACAGGATAAGGGATCATTTGCAGATTAGGGGGGGTCCCTATGGCGGTACTCCCACAGATCACGAGAACAGTTGTAACCCAAATAAATGGACCAGCATTGTTGACCATGCATGCTGCCGCTGTGCTGACGGAAGTAGCGCAGTACTGCTATAGAACTGAATAGATACTATCAAGCATCTGTGATCAACTGCTCTGTTAATTTGGGGCACAGCGGACCCCCGTTCTTCTGGTTCTACCACTGGAGCCCCAAACAATCAGCTAAATATCCCTTGATGTGTCTTGACAACCCCTAAAATACATGGGACCTCCATGACTGGCAAGTACACAGAGAATGGAGGCTACTACCGATCGGACCCCCAGGGGTCGCATGTGGATGACCTATTGTACCTCAGCTTCACAAATTCCTTCAATTGTGTCAATAATTAGTTACATATTCACCAATATTATCCTGATATTCCATTCGGTACATTCTACCTTTTATTCTTTTTCCCGATTCCCTATTTCCCAGAATCTTTTGACACTTCCAAAAATTCTATCTTTTCTCAAGTTATTTATTTAGTAAGCGGAAGTCGTCTTAAAAAAAATCGGATTCCTGTTATTTTATGGATCAGTCCTAATCCTGACTACTTGGAGCGGTGGGATGTGAATCTGCCGGCTGTGGCTGATGAAGAGTCTTATGAAAGTGACTTCGTTCCAATGTCTCAGGAAAAGACAGAACTAAGAGGAAATAAATCCCGGAATGGAGAGTCGTGCGTGTGGTTCTCATTTAGAGTTGGGCTCCTTCCAGAATCTGTGAGTGGGTCCGCACTTACACGCCACCACCCTGAGTATAACTAGGACCCCTACAGATTACGCGTCTTGTGGAGTCTCCAGATCAAAGACCCAACGCTACAAACGCGCTTGTTGTTCTGAACACATCAAACAGGAAATATTTTTGAAGTTTGATTTTTGTATAAAACAGATTGTCACAAAAACTCCAATTAGTGGCAAAAAATACTGAATGTGATTGGTGGATCAGACCTCAGGGTCCACACTGTATACGTGGTACAGGCAGTCCCCGGGTTACGTACAAGATAGGGTCCATTCTTTATTATCTGGGTTTGCTATGTAGGTCCTATATTTGGGTTTCTATGTAGGTTCTGTATTATGGGTCTCTATGTAGGTTCCTATATTTGGGTTTCTATGTACGGTTCTGTATTATCTGGGTTCTCTATGTAGGTCCTATATTGGGTTCTCTATGTAGGTTCTGTATTGGGTTCTCTATTATGTTCTGTATTTGGGTTCTCTGTGTAGGTTTCTATGTTATTTGGGTTCTCGTATATTTGTAGTTCTCTATTATTGGGTTCTCTATGTAGTTTCTGTTTTGGGTTCTCTACTGTAGGTTCTTATTTGGGTTTTCATGTAGTTCTGTATTTGGGTTTCTTGTAGGTTCTGTATTTCTGGTTCTCTATGTAGGTCTATATTTGGGTTTCTATGTAGGTCCTTTTTGTGGGTTCTTGCGTATAGTATTTGGGTTCTAGGTATTTCGAGGTTCTCTATGTAGGTTCTCTGTATTTGGTGTTTTCTAGTAGGTTCTGTTTTGGGTTCTTATGTATGTCTGTATTTGGGTTTTCTTTGTAGGTTCTGTATTTGGGTTCTCTGTAGGGTTCGTATTTGGGTTCTCTATGTAGGTCCTGTATTTGGTTTTCTTATGTATTTCTGTATTTGGGTTGGTCTCTAGTAGGTTATCTGTTATTGGGTTCTCTATGTAGGTTCTGGTATTTGGCTTCTCTATGTATGTAGTATTTGGTTCTCTATGTAGGTTCTGTATTTGGGTTCCTATGTAGGTTCTGTATTTGGGGTTCTATAGTAGGTTCTATGTTGGGTCTTATGTAGGTTCTGTATTTGGGTTCTCTATGTAGGTTCTCTGTTATTTGGTTCTCTCTGTATGTACTGTATTTGGGTTTTCTTGTAGGTTCTCTGTTTATTTGGGTTCTCTTTGTATGTTCTCTGTTATTTGGGTTCTCGATGTAGGTTCTCTATATTTGGGTTCTCTTGTAGGTCTGTATTTGGGTTCTCTATGTATGTAAGGCTGTATTTGGGTTTCTTTTTGGTTCTTGTTATTTGGGGGTTTGTATGTTCCAATTGGTCCTTTGTAGGTTCTCTGTTATTTGGGTTCTTCTATGTAGGTTTCTCTATTATTTGGGTTCTCTATGTAGGTTCTGTATTTGGGTTCTCTATGTATGTACTGTATTTGGGTTTTCTTTGTAGGTTCTCTGTTATTTGGGTTCTTTGTAGGTTCTCTGTTATTTGGGTTCTCTGTAGGTCCTATTTGGGCTTCTATGAGATGCGTTTCTTATTATTTGGCTATATATACAGTAATATGGTCAGTGTGTGGATGATTTAAACATTTGGGCTCTGTATATGATGCTATTAACTCTGCACAATATGTACCAACCAATGTGCATTCCTATAGTTTTCACAATAGATGTCAGTATTATTTGGACACAGTATGGCCGTATTCTATGATACTATGTATCGGTATTCTAATTCTCTACAGTATTTTTGCACTTTTTTAATATTTCCAATATCCAGGTATTTTGGGCCTTTCCCTTTGAAGTTTCCATAGTCTTCCTCCAGTGTCAGAAAGCAGCAAGTTAATGAATGCATGAACCTGTGATGTGGACCACGGGGTCTCATGTGTACATGTTCTGCCCTGTAGCATTTCCCGACCTTCTTCATTTCCAGGTCACGATCTTTCAATCTAGAAGTTGCAGAATCCGGAGTATACAGGAAGTGGGTGCGGGGCGTATAGCACCTGTCATACATCCCGGGGGTCCTACACCTGTTGGAACGTTGCTTGGTGTAGCTTGCACCCATGAATGGTAAGGCTCACCCTCACACAGTGTCTTCTCATCAAGGTTAGAGCAGGGAAAGGTCAGGATTTGTTTTCAGATTAGTATAGCACTGCATATACTGCAGCGACTCCGGCTTAGATTAGGTGATTTACACTTCAGTATCTAATTGCCACCAAAGTACTAGAAGTTCCTCCGATGGAGCCAACAATAGGCTCAGAGGTCCAGCTGATGACGACCCAATTTAGAGGGGTTGTGTCCAGTTTTAATGTCACATATCTATTAGGTACAGCACCCATTGAAATTTCAGATTGTGCCAAATTTTCAAATCTCAAAATTCCAGAAACACCCATAATAGGTTCGAGTCGGAAACATTGTGTAACTCTTAAATGCGCCGACAACAAAATCTATCTTTAGATGTTACGGTATAGGTGTTTACCGGCAGGGAATGGGGGTGAACCCCAACAAGTTGGGTTTGGGTCTGCTACATCACTAGTCCCTATCTTGTTGGTTGGGATCAGCCAATCCCAAGTAAGGGGTCCAGTTCTCACTATTGGCTGGTCGTAGCCATCTGGTGCTCCATTGCCAGCACTCAGTTCTTTGGCGCTCTTATAGATCTTCTACTAAAGTAACAACGAGAGCGAGAGTTTGTTCTCAGAACTTTTAATACCCCATAGTATTGAAAGGTGCAATAGGAACATAAACACATGTCCCATTCATTAGTTGTTTTGGGTCGCCCTGTTTTGATGGCCCCAACCCAAGCACCTGCTCTACTGTTGATACTATGAGAACGGCCGTTCAGTTCAGAAGTTTTCCAAACTTTAATACTGCAAAAAGTTGGTTTCGGAACCGACCCGAACACCTGCCCGTGAACACCCGCGATCAAAGTTACCCTTTAAATGCGACTGGCAAAAGATTGTTGCTCCTCTGACGGATCCAAACATTGGGGTTCGCTGCTCATCTCTATCGATTGCCTATTCTGAGTTTTTTCTGGCTAGCCAAAATTTATGGCATTATCAAATATTTTCTGAGAACATGTGATAAACTGACTTGTGGTGTCCCCCTCTAAAGTAATGGACAATCAAAATGTAAAATACTAGAGCATAAGGGGAAAAAAAAGCAAAATAAAACATAAAATGCCCTAAAACCTGTTTCAAAGTAGTGAGATTCATAACCATTCATTCCATAGAGACGCTGATATGACAGGTGTCAGGAAGGACACCGAGGGCGACGCAGCGCGCGTCTACCACTGGCAGGAGGCGAGTCTGCACAGCAGGATCAGCAGGTTATACGCATCTACCAAAAACAGGCAGGATTTTTTTTCAAGTTACTGCCCTCAGGATCATAAAAATCGCTTATAAAAACTACAAATTCTGGGATGTGCCAGGCAGTGGACTTCTTCTGCACTTATAGTTAGGAGATGCGATGACTGGTCCCACCTTGGTTTTTTTGCCATCATTGTGATCAACAGGTTGTAAAAAAAATGAATAAAATTTGATAAAAAAATCTTGTGACAACTTTCCGTTTCCTACAGTTTCCAGGTGGTGAGGAAGAAATGTAAAAATGCAACGGTCAATCAACAAACTCAAGTAGACAATTCAAGGGTGGGACATTTTTGCTCCAATTTTGGAGCCTTCACTATACTTTTACATTATGCACATCAAGAAGATAATTTCTGATTACATTTGTGGAGAACATTCAAATATTTCCACAAATGCTCATTCAGAGCACAGAAGACCTTTGTTTACCACTTTCATTACTCACTACGAAAAGATACTTGTATAGTGCTAGGCAACCGTCCAAACATCAGTATTATTGTATCACAATATTTTAACTTGGACAATAGTTCCAATTTGTTCTAGACAAATTTAAGATTTTTCTGCATACGTGCATTCTCATAGGCGGTCTCATAGGCGCAAGCCCCGCCCCTGAGGGGTAATTCTCCTTACTAGATAAGTCTTGCTGTATTCTATAACATTTATTGCTTAAAGGGCTTTCCAAGTTTTTTTACTGATTTATAGAATAGGTCATCATCAACTTCAATTGGTATGTTACCACATTCAGGGACCACAACCCAAATGTTTCTATTGGAAATCATGACCTGGAAGTACAGCTCTATTCTTTGTGTAGTGGAAGAACAACTGGAACTGGCTGTGCTTTATTAAAAGGGTTTCCAACCCACATCAGGTTTTCTTCTATCCAAGGATAAGGATCATTGCAATTAGGGGGGGTCCTGATGGCCGGTTAATCCCCACAGATCACGAGAACATTGTAACCAATAAATGGACCGCATTGTTGACCTGGCATGCTGCCGGTGTGACGGAATTAGCGCAGACTGTATAGAAAAGCTAGAATAGTACTATCCAAGCATCTGATCCACTGCTCTGTTAAGTTGGGGCACAGGGACCACCCGTTTCTTCTGGTTCTACCAACTGGAGCCCCAAACAAGCAGCTAAATATCCTTGATTGTCTTACAACCCCTAAAATACATGTGACTCCATGACTGGCAAGTACACAGAATCGGAGCTACTTACCGATTCGGACCCCCCAGGGATCGCATGTGGATGACCTATTGTACCTCGGTTCACAAATTCCTTCATTGTGTCAATAATTAGGTCACTAGTTCACACATATTATCCGGATTCTTCAGTACATTCTACCTTTTATTCTTTTTCCGATTCCCTATTCCCAGAATCGTTGTGAACACTTCCAAAAATTACTATCTTTTCTCAATTATTTATTTAGTAAACGAAGTCTGTCTTAACAAAAAATCGATTCCTCTTCTAGTTGCTTATTCTATGGATCAGTCCTAATCCTGATATGAGCTGGGATGTGGGGATGTGAATCTGCCGGCTGTGGATGGATAAGAGATCTTATGAAAGTGACTTCGTTCAATGTTCCATTTCCAGGACAGACAGAACTAGAGGAAGAAACTAAATTCCGGAATGGAAGAGTTCGTGCGTGGGTTTCATTTAGAGTTGGGCTTTCTTCAGGATATCTGTGAGCGGGTCGCCTACACGCCACCACCCTGAGTATAACTAGTGACTCCCCCTACAGATTCCGCGTCTTGTGGCGTCTCCAGATCAAAGACACCAATGCTACAAACGTGCTTGAATTTGTTTGAACACATCACAGGAAATATTTTTAAAGTTGATTTTTGTATTAAAAACAGATTGTCACAAAACTCCAATAGTGAGCAAAAATCCTGAATGGGATTGGTGGGCTCACGACACTAGGGTACCAACTGTATAGTGGTACAGGCAGTCCCGGGGTTACGCTACAAGATAGGGTCCATCGGTTGTTCTTTAAGTTGAAGTTTGTCAAGTCAAGAAAAATTTTTTTTTGGCCAGGGACAATATTATTTTCAAATGTTTTGCTGTAATAAGACAGCGATATCAATAAAGCTTCATTACGCAGACCTTACAGCCGATCCATTTGGGCAGTCTGGGGACTTAATATAACCATCCAGGAGGTCTCAGAGGTCCACAGGGACAGAGGTTCCCGTCTGTAACTAGGGGTTGTCTGTAGTCAGGTGGCCTTTAAGTTAGGGTTACTGCCTTAGCTAACTCATTGGACAAATGGGCCGTAGACAATTACTAAACGCCACTGATATGGGGAGATGTGATAGAACCTTCAAACGAACCTGTCAGCAGGTGAGACCCATGCGAGCTGCAGTAAGAGTGTCCTATGGAGGGCTCTGTAAACGACGCTTTAGTGATTGTTGTTAGTAGCAGCAGGCAGTGATATATGGATTCATATTCGCGGGATTGTAGCTCTCCAAGTGCACTGGGGTTGTGTTCATCACACTGCGTGCCTCTGGGCTCTCTGTGGCACATTAGATAACGTCCCCTGGAACATGTGAATACTACGAAATGCCATTTAAAACAAGGTGTTAATAATACATTTGTATAGTTGTTATGGCAGCACCGGACTGGAAATATGGGGAATATTCCAGGATGTTAGACTTCTACGAGTGCAGTGTGGTTGTTGGTTCTGCGCCAACCAGTGTTAAGGTAAATCCATGTAATAACTTTTATGGTTTGTTGTCACTAGACAGGGAGTGTTAAAAATGTATTTTTATTTTGGAGCTTTTGTGATAGCCCCTAGCGCATCAGCCGTTGCGGCCTGAAGGGCCTGCTCACAAGGGGCTATCAAGTTCGAATAAATAAAAGTGTGTGGGGCCCTTTAATTCGAAGTTGCTTTATGACCTCTCTCATCTTTATTCATCCAGAGGAAGGTGTGCGGGGTGTGGCTAGTAATTGGTGGGTGGTACAAGAGTGAGCACATGCTTAAAGGGAACGACCACCACAAATCTACACTATAAAAGGTAAGATCGGTGGTAGGTGGATCCAGTACGGACGTGGAGGATAGCCGTTAAGGGCATCCTCACGTGCCGGGACTGTTTGATAGCTTTGATTATTCCTATATGTAAACTTTTCTTTGCGGCTTGGGGCGTGTGAGTGCCGCATCTGGGTACACAGGGCTGAACACGCAGGGCCGTGCTGTGGGCAGCCACGGCTTCGGGGAGCCAATGACCGCGCAAGGCGCGGCCTCTGTTCTGTGTAATGCGCAGATGGCCAGGATTTGTCGGACGAGGCGTGGTAGTGGTAGAGAGAAAAGAGGGTACAGGGGCATGGAGTAGCCGCCCGGTGTAACTCAGATGCCAGTCTATTCCCGCCCAGCTAGCCGACATCGAAAATTTAATATAGGATTAATAAAAGTTATCAAAACAGTCCTGGGACGTAGAGATTAGCCCTTAAAAGGTTATCCTACACGTCTTATGATCCACCTACCACCCGATTACCTTTTTTGTATATTTTGTCACAGCGGGCGGTTTTTCAGGGGTAACTGCCCTAACTGCCCTTAGATAAGGCAGCTTAACGGGTGCGTTATATGGTGTATGATAAGTGGAATGGTAAGTTTGTATCTATTTCAAACCAAAGAATGGTTAATTATCAAGGTTTATAAAGCTGTGGACGACCCGAGTTCCCCCCAATTGGAAGGTTTAAGCAATGGGTGTTTGTGGTTATTTATACTTGGTTATGCGGTATTAAAGGACCACCTCCGGGAGTAGTACGTGTTTATAACCTAATGTTGCCTATCTAAATGTCGTCTTTGTTTCGAGTGTGTATATTCCGTGCTTTACACTCATGTGTGGCAGCGGTCGTGAAAGGTATTTCAGGCCTGGATCTCCTCATGCTGTACTCGCACATGTCTTCCTAAGCAAGTTAGTTATACAAGGAGAGTCTGACTCGAACGGCTGTATCAGTCCAGCACTGCCTGATCATAAGACACTATTTCATACAAAGCTGCCCTGGCATATTAAGAGCCATGATAAGCTATCACATTCACTGTATGTTGTTAGGTACAACCTCAGTTATGTACAAAGACCTACATGATTATTCTGTCACTGAGCACCCGTCCCTAATACATCCAAACGCTCCATGTTAGTCTCCAAACCGCAGCCAGATAGTCTTGTACAACTCCTTATACAAAGACCCTTCAGATTATAAGCCGCCTTGAACACAAAGACCGCCATGTTCATCCAGAAGGCCTACATGACAAAGCCCGGCTGCAAGCTATCGTCATTTATACAAGCCCATTTCTGCAGGACCCTCGATTGTATAACACCCTCCATTTATCAGACCACCCGCCCGTGATTATCATACAACAAGACCCCTCCCATGATTATCTTGTAACAGACCTGCCAATGATTATCATACACAGAACCCTCCAATATCTTACAAGCCTCATATATATAAGACTCCCAGACAAGACCCGACCACATGGCTTATCCCACTCCCGAACTATCTACACACGAACCCTCCCATGATTATATACACAGTTGTTATACAAAGAACCCTTCCCATGATATCATACCAAAAGAGAGAGACCTCAAGACATACCCAAACTCCCCATGATTATCATACCAAAGACCCTCCATGGATTATCTATACAAAGACCCTCCCATGAATTAGGCAAGCCTCCTATTATTCTACAAGAACCCCATTGTATTATCATACCACAAGCCCTCCCCACTTGATTATCTACCAAAGACCTGAGTTACAACCACAGCCTCCCATGTTTATCATACCAAAGACCCTCCATGTTTCATGCTAAAGACCCTCCCTGTTATTATTATACACAGACCCTCCCATGAATCATTATCGCTACAAGACCCTCCCATAATGGTATTATACACAAGACCCTCCCATGATTATCAACCGCTACGTCAAAGCAAGTTACCCCAGATTATTCTACCAAAGACCCTCCACATGATTATTCTACGTATCAAGACCCTACCATGGTTATCATACACAAGCCCACCCTCAGTTATCATACCAAAAGACCTCACCATGATTATCATACAACAAAACCTCCCGGTTAATCCCGCCCATGATATATCAGAACCACAGACCCTCCCATCATGATACATACCACAACGACCCTCCTGTATTACAGATCACATATTTCATACCAAAGACCCTCCCATATTATCATACCAAAGGACCCTCCCATGATTATCATAGTGCCAAAAGACCCTCCCACTGATTATCAGACCAAAGACGCCCTCCTGATTATCAAGCCACAAGACCCTCCCATTTTTTTTGATATCATACCAAAGACCCTCATTTACTCCACACATCAGATTATCAACACGTTATCCCTATGATTACCGGAATCATGAATCATAAAAAGAACTCCAATTATCAACTAAAGACCTGCCAGTATCATACACAAAGACCTCCCATGATCTACCCAGTATCCATGCTTATACCACAAGGACCCTCCCATGTTATCATACCACAAAGACCTCCCATTTTTTATCATACCACAAGCCCTCCCATTATATCCTCCAAAAGTATTTGGGTTCTCTATGTAGGTCCTATATTTGGGTTCTCTATGTAGGTTCTGTATTATCTGGGTTCTCTATGTAGGTTCTGTATTTGGGTTCTCTATGTAGGTCCTGTATTTGGGTTCTCTATGTAGGTTCTGTATTTGGGTTCTCTATGTATGTACTGTATTTGGGTTTTCTTTGTAGGTTCTCTGTTATTTGGGTTCTCCATGTAGGTTCTCTATTATTCCTGTGACTGCTGGCTTCTGGGGGATCACTGTGACTACTGGGGGATCACTGTGACTACTGGGGGATCACTGTGAACATGATTCATTCAGTTATGAAGTAGCAACGAAAATAATTTTATGATTGAGGGTCTCCGCATCATGAAGAACTGCATTACAGGGTCATGGACGATTGAGAACCGCTGCTCTATACAATTATAGAACTCAAACCAGTCCAGTAATGCAGAACCAACACACGACCCACAATATAAATACAGACCCGCTATACACCTCTTAACTAACATGGACCCCCAGACCAGACCCTGTAACCAAATACAGGTCCCAAACCAGGACCCCAAAACTGGGACTCGCCCCGATCATCACTTGTCTCCTTCTATCTCATATCTATCCCTCTATCAGATTAATTTGCTCTACACTTGACTTACATCAACACTTAACACTTATTTGTCATTTTGTTATAATACGTTTTGGGGAAATTTATGACTTTTCTTCAGTTTCAGTCATTTGTCAACACGAATTGTGCTCCTTGTTAGATGCCCCCGGCCCTGAGCTCTGTGATTTATGTTGTGCACCTTCTTGTGAGGACGGATGAGTGCACTTTATCTGGAAAACCAGATGTTTCCAGAGGTGAAGCCTCCTGCAGTAACATCTAGAGGAAGGTACATATAGATACTTTATAACAATGTGATGTGTTCTAATATTCATCCATCTAAGCTGTGGTGTAACAAGGGGCCCGGTGCAAACTTTATACTGGGGCCCCATCTAGACCCGCACTGCAGTCCCAACCTGTAAAAATGGATTTGAGAAAACACAATACACAGACTATAAATATGTTACAAGGACATAAAAATTTAAGAAATTCCGGCATCTTTTTCTTAGGTAAAAAAATACTTTTTTATGAAAAAATCATTAAAATGACGAGAAGGCTAAGAAAAGAAGTAACACCTTCTGTGATGCGTTTTGAACTAAACTATACTTTACTTTATCATACATAGACATATAGACAAAGCAACAAATATACTCTTCACACACATTACCTATATATACTATATACAGACCTATAGCTATATTTACCATACATATACTCAACACATTCTAGATATGAAAGATATATGAACATACATGCACATAAAAATGTCCCTACAATTAGAATGCAACTATACAAATAATAAATGTACTACACACATAAATATATAACAGCAGTGAATATACTACACAGGCTATGGCTAATAATTCTTTGTAAGTTTGAAATGCGTCAGTCCATTTGCTATTTAATATTTTTAATGAAGATGAAATAAATTGAAGTTTTATCGCATTTATTTTTTCATGCCTGCCTGGTTGCTGGATTCACCCTCCTCCTTACTCTGTGTACTGATTCGGCTCAGCTTATCCGAGCTCCGAAGTCTAATACATGGCTGCTCAGGGCAGGTGAGCTGAAATTTTCTGTTTTCACTTTTTGCAATATACTACACACATAAATATATACAAGCAGTGAATATACTACACACCGAAATATATACCAGCAATTAATATACTGCACCCAGAAATGTATACCAGCAGTGAATATACTATACACATAAATATATACAAGCAGTTAATATACTACACACACAAATATATACTAGCAGTGAATACAGTGCACACAGAAATATATAACAGCAGTTAATATACTGTACACATAAATATATACCAGCAGTGAATATACTGCACACAGAAATATATACCAGCAGTGAATATACCGCACAGAAATATATATCAGTAGTGAATATACTGCACACAGAAATATATACCAGCACAAAATATATTGCACACATAAAAATATACCACCAGTGAATATAATGCACACAGAAATATATACCAGCAGTAAATATTATACAAATAACATATGGAAATAAGAACTATATCACATATTACTGTATGTTGGCAATAAATGTACTGCAGACCAGGGTAGCCATCAGGCAGAGATTTATTATACTTTTTGTCTAAGTTACTGAAAGTTTCCTCCTTTTGTCTTTCTTTGCTAGCTAGGCCCATCCTAGTTTTCATCCCTATGGATGGACCCCTCACAGGTCTAGGTCTTGTAGTGGTATAGGTATATATATATATATGTAGGTAGTCTTGTAAAGAATGACAATGGCGCCTGAAAAACAGAGAAATCCAAAAACAAAGATAGAATATTCTGCCTGCAGGGGACTGTCACCCTGTTTCTGACATGGAGGATATTTACTGCTCTTAATCTGTTCCTTTTAATCTTCACATATTGAATTTCATATCATCCCCTGGTAGCCTCATCACCCTCCTCTCATGTTACTATAGATTCACATCTCTGGTCTGTAGCGGGTAAGGAACAAACTGATTTCTTCGAATACACAGTTATGCAAATGAGCCTGAGGGGTTCCGGGCTCCATTGCTTGTGGACAGATAGAGATCACATGACCATCCATGTCTGGAATGTCCGGCTGATGAGATAAAACACAGGAGGCTTCACTTTACATATCAGGAAAGGGGAGCAGAACTATTACTAGATGTATAGTGGCAAATTACCTAAAATCCTGCCCCTCCTTCCCCCACTTACACACATTACATACAATATGAGGTTGAGCGGCCAATCCCTTTAAGGATGTATGAAGAGTGTTCACAGGCTGAGCCCCCTTCATTCACGGTGGGTGTTAGCTACATGCCAACACCCGTCTCTGACACCTGGGTGGGACCAGCACCTGGGATGGGTTTGCCGTTCCCTGTGACGTCATCGGGGAGCAGTGATCTGTTCCCATGGGAGCCTGGAGTCTGCGAGAGACTGAGAGGAATGATCAGACCCCCAAGGGTTAAAGCACCCTTGGGTTTCTAAAAAGTAGTAAAAAATATAAAAGAAAAAACTATTCTTATCACCCCTTTCCATTAGAAATGCTATAAAAATAAACATGTCCATATAAAGTCCCACTGGAAAATAGCTCCCAAATGGCTGCAAAGCCACTTTTTGGCCATTTTGCAACACATAAAAAATTTGATAAAAAGTGATGTAAAGGTCGTACAGTCCCCTAAAATGGTAACAATTAAAACATCATCACGTCCCGCAAAAATGACACCTCACTGTCACGGGTGCTCCTATGACCTATGTCTCGGGTCACAGGCATACCCGTGGACCCCCATGTGCCTCATCTCGGCAGCCGCAGGGATACTCACCCATCCACGCTCCAGCGACGGCTCCTGTGGTCCAGTGTGGGCGCCCCCGCTCCCGAGTGCGCTCGTGTCGTCTGTGTAAAAATTTAAAGGGCCAGCGCACCGCTAATTGCCACTGCTCGGACACTTTCTGCCTATATAGCCTGCACCTACTTTTGACCCGTGCCGAATCTTTGTGCCTCGATGCTTGTTTGGAGACTTTTGCGATTATTCGTTGTGACCTCTGCTTCCGTTCCTGACCTCGATTCCCCGCCGCCTGTCTTGACCTTCTGCTACGTCCCCGACTCCGATCCTGTGCTGCCTGTCCTGACCTCCTGGGTGAATATGACTCTGATTCTGCCTGCCGTCTCTGTACCTCGCCTTTACCGCCACCTGCGAGCAAAGTTGCGCCTGTGGAGCGACTTGGTGGTATCCCTCCGCAGCAAGTCCAACCAGCTTTGCGGTGGGCTCCAGTGAAAACCGGGTGCCACTTAGACTCCGCTCCCAGGTGTCGGCTTATGTCATCACTCGTGGTGGTTCAGTGAGTCCACTACCCCGACCCTGACACTTACACAGGTTCGTATGAAAAAGTTATTGCTATCAGAATAGGGCAAAATGAAGAACAAAACATAAATAAGTTGGGGATAGTCGCAACTAGTTGCACCGACCCAAGGAATAAAGGGGAGGCATCATTTGGAGCGCACCGTAAAAGATTTCCCACAAGAAAAAGGCGCATATGCGTTTTTTCGACAACTTCATTGCCTTTGGAATTTTTGTCCAGCTCCCCATTTACTGGCAAAGAATATGTAATGATATAATTAGGAAGGAGGAAACACAGCCAAATAAAACAAAGTTATTTTTAAAGACGGGTAGCGGAAAATGGAAACACAAAAAAAGTTAAATGACCTGGTCCTTAAGGGGTTAATACAGATGTCATTTTCCATCACATGTATCAGTCTGTAGGGGGTGACAATGAGCACAGGAGGCATTCTGAGCACTCTCTCCTCGCTCCTGGTATCACCATGCAGGCCTGGGTCCCCAGCCGGGGAGTCATCTCTTACAGTCTGGAGACGGATGAGTAATTAATCCGCCTTCTTGGAAGATGTTTCACTTTTTTGTTTTCATCCAAATACAAGATTATAGTTTGTTGTGATTTGAAGAATCCTAATCCTGACCCGACGATCCATCATCCTAAAGACCAGGCAGCAAAGTTCATAAGAGGAGACGTAAATCTGGTTTCTGCCGGGCTGATAGATCCTCATTATACGGCTGTGATATCTGTGTGAGGGGAAGGAGAGGAATCTCTTACAGCAGGGGCCAGACATTTGGTGCTGATGGACAGAACGATACATTGGGGAGTAGGACGTGTAGATTACTTGTACTTTATAGTCTGACGTACACAGAGCCTTGAGCTTCTCCATTATCTATGTGCTAATTCATAGATAAATCTTATTCCGCTGCACTGAGTTATAGGCTCCATTCTCCACATCTTCCTCTCCTCTTCTTCTTTTCTGTACTCGCCACTACCGTCCTGTAGTCCCTGCTCTTATCTCTGCTCCTCTCGTTCCTTCTCTCCTCTTCCCTTCTCATCTCTACTTTTCCCTATTCTCTAATTTCTTCTTTCCTCTTCTCTCCCCATCTGATTCTCTTTGTTTCCCCATCCTTTAGTTTCCTATATATTTTTCTCTTTTTTTCTCCTATCGCTATCTCCTCTTACGCTTTTCACCTCTTTTCACACCTCTTCTTATACGTCTCTACTCCATCACCACTTCTCTCTCCTTCCTTTTCTCTGACCTTACTCCTCCTTACTTCTCCTCTGTGCTTCTGCACTTCTTCTTCCCACTTCTCTATTTTGCTTCTTCTCTCTTTGTCTTATCTTCTACTCTCTATATATATATTTTCTTCCTTTTCTCCCCTTCTCTTTTTTCCCTCTCTCTCCATCCCTTTATTTTTCTCTCTTCTTTTTCACCCCCCCCCCGTGTTCTCTCCTTTTCTGTCCTCTTCTTCTTTCTGATTATGTCCTCTCCCCTATAGCCCTCCTATTCCTCTTGCATCTCCACTACTTCTGTCTCCTCTCACCTCATCATTTCTGCTCCCCTACTCTTCTTTTCTTCTCCCTTCATCCCGTTATTTTTCTCTCTTCTTGTTCGCCTCTCCTTGTTCTCTCCTCTTCTTCTTTCTCATTATCTCCTCTCCCCTTTTGTCATCCTATTCCTATCTCCTCTACTTCTCTTCTCCTCTACCCAATTCTCATCTCCTTCTTCCTGCGCCCCCTAGTCTTCTTTTCCTCTCATTTCATCCCTTTATCTTTCTCTTTTATTTTTCACCTTCCTAGTTCTCTCCATTTCCGTCCTCTTCATTCTGCTTATCTTCTCTTCCCTCGCCTCACCCCTCCTATTCCTCTCTTATCCCCTTTGCCGTTCCTCTACCAAATTCTCATCTTTTCTCTCCTTCTCCTTTTCCTCTCTCCTCTGCTTCCATTTCCATCTTCTTCCAGACTCTTTCCCTGTTATCTACTTTTCCCTCCTCTCCTCTTTCACTCTCCTCTCCTCTATTCTCTCCTCCTTTTTTTCTTTTCTTTCTTTACATCTCCCCTTAACCTATTCATTTTCTTTTCTTATTTTTATTCTTTTCCTCCATACACCCCAAATGTCTCTACACTTTCTTTCTAATCTCTTGACTGCGAACCCCTTATGTTCCTCTTCACTTCCCAGTCCTTCCTTTGTTTTCATTCTGTCCTCATTTCTCTTCCCTCTTCCTTTCACCTATTAGAGAAACCTTGTAAGGTTGTAATCCCTAAACCAAAATTTGGTGCACCTGGCAGATGGGTCTTTGAGAGCCCTAAGATCACAGAGCCCTAGTTCCACTGTTTCCATCCTAGAGCTACATCCCGGCTTATAATTTCTTCTACTCTCTTACCTTTTTATATCTCTTCTCATCCTCTCCATGTCCTTCTCCTGCCCTCTATATATATATCATCCTCAGGAGTGATCCTGCACCTCTCCCCTACTTTAGATTTTTCTATGATAGACTCTTCAGAACTCTTCCATTTTGTATTCTCAATCTCAAGTATCAAGTATGTTACAATCTTCCATCAGTGATGATCCATCATCTTGGACTTCCACCAATGTCCACTCTTAGAATTCACCACACAGTCCACTCTTAAAAATCTTGACTTGGTCACATTTGTATCTCTACCATATCTTGGAGAGATGATGAAAACGACTCATTCATGTTATCTATCAATTGTCTTGTGTCATCTGTAAGAACTCTAAAGGTCCAGTGATTCCTTCATACAGTTGAAAAAAGAAACATGTCCATCAAATACATCTTCATTGTTCACCTTGACCCAAAAGTAGACAACCCCTTCAATCCCCTTCAATGATGGCGAACCTTTTAGAGACCGAGTGCCCAAACTACAACATAGACCCGCTTATTTATCGCAAAGTGCCAACACAGAAATGTAATTTGTGATTTATACTCCCTTCTCTGTCACCATTTTCATTGATACCAGCCCCTGAGGCACCAATAAAGCAGAAAATAGTCCCAGGTAGCGCTGTCACTTTAAAATAGCTCTGTGCACAGCAAGTCCTGGGCTGTCTGGGGCTGCAGGAAGATACCTGGAGTCATTTCTGGTGATGGCCTGAGTGCCCACAGAAAGGGCTCTGAGTGCCACCTCTGGCACCAGTGCCATAGGTTAGCCATCACTGCTTTAGAGCGTTATTACTGATCCTTCTGAAGGAACATGGTCTCCTCCGGTCCTCCCCATTGCTAACAGTTGAAGGAATATCTATTTTGGGCACATAAGGCAAACACAGTCTCCTCTCTGGATATTCAACAGCATCAGAAGCCGACAAATTACCCTCCGACAAAGTCCTGTCATAATTTCCCACTTCTACCAGACTGATTTATTGCATCACTTTCAGATTTCAGAATAAACGTCTTTCGGAATTCTTGTGTTTGTTCAGCAATTCTGTCATCTCGGAGGTGAGAGGCGGCTGGTTTAAGACGTCGGCACATCTGTATTTTTAATGTATTATGTCAGATGGACAAATATGTGTATGGCAGAAGCAGAGCAAATGTTCTGCAGACAATGTTTGATACAAGACTATAAAAGTGTAGCATGGAAATGTTTGTTTTACAGTAATAAAAATACTTTAGTGGCAAGACATAGCAATGGTACTACATAGCAGCTGTAACTCATAGCAGTAAGCCTAGCAGTGGTAACACATAGCAGTAATCCTAGCAGCTGTAACACATAGCATGAAGCCTAGCAGCTGTAACACATAGCATGAAGCCTAGCAGCTGTAACACATAGCAGTAAGCTTAACAGCTGTAACACATAGCAGTAAGCCTAGCAGTGGTAACACATAGCAGTAAGCCTAGCAGCTGTAACACATAGCAGTAAGCCTAGCAGCTGTAACACATAGCAGTAAGCCTAGCAGCTGTAACACATAGCAGTTTCATCCTCTATGATACTAGAGAGTAAAGCCCCCATAGTGGTCCTGCTCTCTCCTCATTATCCAGACTCCAATCAGATAGAGAGATCTGAGGACTTTGGATCCAAGTCATCACGTCAAAATCTTTGTCGATCCGTAGAACAGAAGCTGCTCCATCCTTTGGATGATCTCTATCATGCTTCAGGATTTTGATTTGATTTATGACTTCAATGACAGATTTTACGCTCCACATATTTATTTAATCAAATAATTAAAGACAAATTTCTAATCAACGACTGCGCGACGACTGCCAACTAACATGTGAACATGAGGCGGACAGAATCCCAGACAGCGGAGTTTATTAATGGGAGAAATTTACTCCGGAGAGGATCACATCCAAACCCATCAATGGATGCAATAACAATGGATGCAATAACAATGGATAAGTGGATGCAGGCTTAAAGGGATTCTTTGTTTGTTTTGGTTAGAAGATTAAAGGTTGATCACCAGTGATTGGCTGATCAATGGGGAGATACAAATAATTTGCTCTGCAAAAACTAGTAATTGGCCGATTAAATGTGAAAATAACCAGGGACTGGCTTGAAAAATGTTTGATCACTAGTGTTTTGGTGATCAGAGTAGAAATCACCAGTGATTGGTGACCATTGATTGGCTTGAAAAGATAAGATCACTAGTGACCGCCCTAACAAAAGTGAAATCAAATTTGATTGGGTGATGAAATATGAGATATGAGATGTATTTGTCAAGGTCTTCACTATCCCTGCAGTGCCCCACCCCCATACCTACTGTAGGCTACGATGCAATAAAAAAAATACGCCATTCTTAAAGGGGTTTGCCCATGAAAGAAAATTCTCAAATTCCAATGATGTTAATACAATAAAGATAATTTTAACCCCTTACTTTGCAATGTTACTCAGTGTTATTGATGATTTAGCTCCTATCACTCAATGATGGTCAGTGTAAGATTCCAGAGTGTGAGCGGGGAATCTCTGAGCAAACACTTCATGATCCATCTGTGCTATGAGATGCTGTGTGCTGACAATGTGCTTAGATTATCAGGGTACAGGGTTTATCTACACTTTTATTTAGCTTCTGAACATTCACTGGTATCTGACACACAGAAAAAAAGACAGTTCAGAAATGAGATGATGAGATCCATGAGATGCATATTACATACAATGACACTCTCCAGCTCTGCTACATTGGCTTATGTGTTACAGATACGGTTACATACGTACGTTACGAGAGGCAGGTCATATGTATATATTACAAAGCAAATATGAACAATACTATGTTATGATACATATGAAAATATCTGTCAGCCAAATGTTGATTAGCTCTCTCCGCTAGTCCTCCCTACTCCCTCATACACATGCATGCTTGATTTTATCCTGCACCCGCCTGCTGACAGTAGATGAAGGTGGTGGGACAACCCTGCTGACAGTAGATGAAGGCGGTGGGACAACCCCGCTGACAGTAGATGAAGGTGGTGGGACAACCCCGCTGACAGTAGATGAAGGTGGTGCCTAGTGGTGGTCTATATACAGTATGTAGTAATCTTCTCAGATCTCCTAGTGGTGGCTGTGTACACAGTAAGAAGTAATCACATGAAACCCTAGTATTCAGCTCGGCCAATCAGAGCAATAGAATCAAGTGATTCTGACGCTCTGATTGGCTGATTTGCTTGATGTGACCTGTAGCTATAGTCATGCAGTTGCCACAATAGGGGAATTGCCTGGGGTTCGCCCCCTCCCCCTATTCTATTTTTATCACCAAAGTTTTCTCCCCATTTTTTAAATTATTTCCTTCCTCTCTTTCTTCCCATTTACCTTCCTTCCTTCCTATCTACCTTCCTTCCCATCGACCTTCCTTCCTTCCTTCCTTCCCATTAACCTTCCTTCCTTTCTTACGTACATACATAGAATGTAGAGTATCCTCATCTACCTCCCAGACCTGCCCCGTTCCCTGCTGTGGATTACATTAGGAAATTATTTGGCTGAAATATTTTTCTTTTGAAAAATGTTTTGGAATATTCAGCCAGAGCCGTGAGGAGCAACAGAAAGAACAGCTGAACAAATTGTAACCTGCCACATCCACGATCACGTCTGCAATGAAAACATTATCCCGGAGCAGAGTAAATATATCTCTGCCCTTCATGTGGCTCCGTCACCACAACACAAAGATGTGGGGAGGTCCGGCCCATGGAAAGCTCCGCACATCTCCAGATCACATTGTGGCTTAAAGAAGGCCAACAAAGTGTAACCTATTATATAAGAAGAGCATACCGGGACAATGGACAAAACACAGCCCAGAAAATAGGCCCCAGACCAGAATGGTAAATTAATACAGACCCCCAGACCACAGCTACAATTAAAGGGAGTTTTCATGCTCAGTGGGAAAGTCCTCGCTGGTTCGGGCAGGTATAACACATACATATAAGTGACACTCGCCTATATCCGGTGCTTCGTTACAGCAGAGAGGTCCCTGACGGTCACAGATGAAACGTATGGGACTGCTGAGGTCAGTGATTGGCTGAAGTGGTCGGTGACCAGGACGGAGACGGAACAAGGACCGCGGCCCCGGAAGAGATCACCAGACTATGTTTTCTTTCCTGTCTTTAACTCCTTGGCCCTTCTGATCTGAACTGTACACAGACCATTGACCAGACCCCCATATACCTTCAGACCCCTTAAAATAAAAACAGCCCAAAATAAACTAGGATCCTATACCAGGCTCTATTCACACCTGAATCAGGGAACCCTACATGAATTCAAACCCCCAGACCAACCACCAAAGTGAATTCAGAACTGAAATCCCATCTGACCCCCAGACCTAGAAAAATAAAATTCTTAGAAATTGGGACTTTATTTATAGCAATTTAATCTTTGTATTTTTCACTGCTGATACTTTCCAACCTCAGTAGCTTTTGGGCCCCTAATAACGAAACCCCTAGAACAGGGTCGGCTCCAGGTTTTGGTAGGCCCCTGGGCGACGGAGCGTCATGGGGCCCCTTTGCAGTAAACTTACAAGGTGGCATGAAAATTCAGAAACTATAACAGTCTCCTGTTCCCTAAAATATTCCCTAGTTTATCATCCCAAACAGCCTCCCCATGGCTATGTTATATACAGCCCCCCTCCTCCTATGGATTCATTAGATACAGCTCCCCTCAACCCCATGAATTCTTATGTACAGCTTTATGTGCCCCCCCCTCCCCCCAGTAGCTCTGGGCCCTGAGCTCTTGCCTGGGTATGTCCAGTGCTGGCCCTGTCCTAGCAGGGGAGAAACTATGGCAGTGCTCAACACATGGTCCCTGGTGGTCTTTGGGACACTGAACCCAAGACAAGTAAGAAGAAATACATTATTCTCTAATTCTCATAAGCCTCTCCAATGTAAGATGTGGGGTCCTTCCTGGCACCACCCACCTGACTGTACCTGAGTAAATACCGTTGCCATATTTACTTGTGTATATAACCTCTAACATCATGTTATGTCCTCACACCTGAGGTGATAGGAATTCGGTGGGGATCCGCCTCTGCTCGCTTTAAGATCAGCATCAGGGGGAAGGATCTACATCATGAAGAAGAAAGAATAGTGCAGGGAATCCTACACGTCTGCTCCCGGGGCTGTATCACTTCTTGTGTCTGACCCTTGGAGGACCATCATAATGCTCATACAGGTGGAAAGACGTCTCCGAAAGGCCTCTACTGTCAGGGTGATGCTGGAAACCAAAATAAGCTAAATGGGGGTCTCCACGCAGTGACCTTCCCACATACCCTCCAGGCACAATTCTCTTCATGTATAAGGCAGCGGAATCCTTTTGAAATTCCATCCTTCTTTGTGTAAAACCGTAACATTTTGACAATAGTAATTAGCCAAAAAATGTGCCAGAAAGAATTTGCAAATATCTACAAAATTATGAAAAAATACTTTGGGTCAGATACCTAAATAACGAACTGGAGACTCAATTCTGTAGAAGTAAATATGGTCTGTTCTCTCCCCCTTAGAGAAGCGGGTTCTTCCCGATCTGGACATATTGCTCGGCGGCCAGTCCGGCAAATTAAAGATTAATGTCCGAGTTGTGAGGAACACACCTGAATGCTGAACCAAAACCTATACTGCTCATCTCTACTCCTGGAAACTTGCATGTGATACTTTCTCCTACTACCGGATCCCTTTACAGCTCTTATACCCAAAAGAGGAGTCCTTGGCTGGGCCTGGTTCACTGTTCCAGGACTAGAACCTAAAGGTATGAAGTTGGGACCTGGTCCTGCTCACAATAGATAGCAGCTGGCTTCTTAGAGTCATCCCATTGAACTCTCCAAAGACCTCCAAAAGCCAAGGTCTCTGGCCAGGTTTTTGATTTCAGAACCATGGCCATTGCTTGGAACTTCACAAGGAGAAGTAAAAGGGCTTCTTGGAGTAGTTACATTGAGACCCTCACGGACCAGTGAAGAACTTTGGTGCTTAGCAAGGTCAGAATTTCAATCGACCAAGTACATTGGAGGATTAGCTACTTGGAGTCGTCCCAATAATTTCCCCATAGACCTGACAAATCCACGGTCTCTTGGCTAGGTAAGAGTTTCAGGACCAGGCACCACAAGAGCCAGGCCATGGTCCCAAATTTCAGGACCTAGACCCCCAGGTACAGGGATTGGGAACAAATACATCAGATTTGGACATCCCGCTGAAACTTCTCTAATAGTGTCCTTCGCTTTCCTCCCACACTCCAAAATACATACTGATAGGTTGATTAGATTGTGAGCCCCATTGGGGACAGGGACTGATTGGAAAGCTCTGTGCAGCACTGTGTAATCTGTGTGCGCTGTATAAAGAATAATTATTATTATTATTTAATGGAAGGTGGACTGTGTATCATTCAATGGTCCCTATCCATGGTCAACAATACCTGGTCCCAGTCCTGGTTCTTTGACCTGGTCAGAACCCTACATGGTGTCTCCAGTCTGTATTGGATTCAGCAATACAACTCTGTAGAGCCACCCACCAACCCCTCCAGCCACAAATGGTGCCAGGTCCTTGTCCAAGTATCCAGGATCCTGGACGACTGCTCTTCCTTTTTAGTTATTTTTGCTGAATGAATTCCCTACAGTTTCAGATTCACCAAAAACCCACATTTTGGCAATTTTTTAATAAATTTACTTTGTGCAATTTGACTTTAGTTACCAGCGATCACCTATTGATTAGATCTGGAAAAGATTCACTTAATTGGATTCCTTGTTTATCAACAAAGTCCGTGCTGAACATTCCGGAATTCCTTACCCTGTTAGTTTAGCTCTGATCCAGGGATCGGCATCTCTTATAAATCACGGCATGGGACACTCTCTGGATACAATGTTGCAGTTTATAATCTAAATTGGGTGAATAACGTTGATGTGGAGGTGAGATTGTCCTGGAGTCACCCTCTCTCACTTACGAGTCGCAGTAAAAGTTGGTATTTCAATCATGCGCCCTATAACTTTAAGGATCGGGTAGTTGGCAGACGGCAGTCACATCATGTATTGTCATTAAGCTGAGGATTTCCAGAAACGTTCCTTCTGGGCTTAGAGAGTGCTAAACAGAACGAGTCAGGATCTGCTACTACTGCTATAAGATTTATATAGCAATGATGTTACTCAGGAGCCACATGGACTTGATAGGTGGGTTCAGGATCTCAACTGACGCCCACCAAAAAACCCAAAACTGCATTCTAGAACCATCCCAAACACATCTAGACATAGGGGCAATGGTGCAACCATATGGGTCACATAGGTTTTGATTGAGACCAGGCCCATAAGCTTTTCTTACCTCTGATGTCTCCCAATTTAAGCATCATAAATTCTTTAACCTGACTCCATGCACTGTGATTTATGACATAAGCTAAAAAACACCTTTTCCCTTGGGAGATCATTAGAAGTCGAAGAAGGTCAGTATATAGTCAAGTAACCAAGACTATAGAGAAATATGCAGCTACAATGGTTAAAGTTTTCTCCTTATATTACTTTTTTACTATGTTTAGAGAAGATGACACTAGATATAACTGGAGCAGAATCACCATCTATCATACACTGAACTGAGCTGCTGTATCTAAGCAACCATTATGTAGGCAACCACCTTGCATAGAGCTGAGCTGCTGTATCTAAGCAGCCATTATATAGGCATCCGTCTTACATAGAGCTGATCTGCTGTATCTAAGCTGCCATTATATAGCTATTTCTATAGAACCAAGCTGCTGTATCTAATCTGGCATTGTATAGCTATTCCCACAGAGCCGTGCTACTGTATCTAAGCTGCCATTACATAGTCATTTTAAAGCTGCTGTATCTAAGCTGCCTTGTTAAAGCAAATGTATTATTCATATGCACTTTGCAGTCTGCTAGTTCTGCACGAACAGCTCATAAGTCTCTAAATGTTACTGGGGGTTTAAGGAAGAGTTGCTTGGGGGTCGCAGCTAAACCTTTGCTGTGGGTCCTGTTACTCTCTAGTTACACCTCTGTAACTAGAGGTGGGAGGGGGATGGGGGTCCTTAATATGACGGATCTTACAATAGCAGCTTGGACTTTGTGATTCTTTTCTGGCCTCAATAATCATTTGTTTACATCAATTTCTCATAACAGATAAACCATCCTGATGCAATAACCTCAGAGCTGAGGGTTTGTTACAGTTGTATCAATATGGTAAAGACATCAGCATCTACATTCCTGCCCTGACAATTTGCTACAATGTATCAGTGCAGGTAAAGTGATTGAGCCTGAAGTCCCGGATTTATCGCTCTGGTCCCTGGTGACTGCTGCCCTTGGATTAGTCCTGTAGTAGGACAGATGATGGGGAGAGGTTGGGTGCCCTCTACTGGATACAAGACACATTTCAGCTTGGACTTGCAGCCTTCAGAATCTCATCCCAGAATTAGATTTAAAGGGGCGGCATTTCCACTTGTCTCTTCAGCCTAATAGACAAAACCCATCTTTATAGAACTTTTGATGTAGCAGAGTTGGATTTGTTTTTGGCACAATCATGTAACATGCACCGGTCCAGTCATACAGAGCTGGTCTCCAGGGCTGGGCCAGATTATCACATGATGTAGGTGAACATCGCTCTTTGGACTATGTGACCCCCTCTTTCAGATACTAAGGGATCTCACAGCTTTCAGAAATATCAATTTCTATTGTGGAAATTAAGAAAAAAAAATCTTTATGAAGTGGATTTTTTTTTCAAGATAATATTTGTCCTCCATGGTAACGGGCGAGAAGCTTCTGTAGAGATCTAGTATTACATGTGGACATGTGGAGAAGAGATCAGGAATGTGGAATGAAGAAGCTGAAGTCACAGGAATGAGGAGGTGACCAGGCTTGGTCCTCACTCCAGAACTTCACCTTCACCTCCAATACTTTGTCCTCTATAGTATTTAGTCCAGGATTTGTCTCCTTAATACTTAGTCCACTACTTCTCCTCCTTAGTAATAGTCCAGGACATGTCTATCACTTGTTCCCAGTATTCGTCCTTCTCAGCAGTTGGTCTATCACTTGTCATTCTCTATATCTAGGCCAGCATGTGGAGATCCAACCTGTGGAGATCCAGCCTGTGGAGATCCAACCTGTGGAGATCCAACCTGTGGAGATCCAGCCTGTGGAGATCCAGCCTGTGGAGATCCAACATGTGGAGATCCAACATGTGGAGATCCAGCCTGTGGAGATCCAACATGTGGAGATCCAACATGTGGAAATCCAGCCTGTGGAGGTCCAGCCTGTGGAGATACAACATGTGGAGATCCAGCATGTGGAGATCCGACATGTGGAGATCCGACATGTGGAGATTCAGCCTGTGGAGATCCAGCCTGTGGAGATCCAACATGTGGAGATCCAGCCTGTGGAGATCCAACATGTGGAGATCCAGCCTGTGGAGATCCAACATGTGGAGATCCAACCTGTGGAGATCCAGCCTGTGGAGATCCAACATGTGGAGATCCAGCCTGTGGAGATCCAACATGTGGAGATCCAACATGTGGAGATCCAGCCTGTGGAGATCCAGCCTGTGGAGATCCAACATGTGGAGATCCAGCCTGTGGAGATCCAACATGTGGAGATCCAGCCTGTGGAGATCCAGCCTGCTGCTCTATAACATGCTGCCTGCAGATAGGACACTATGTACAATCTGTTCAGCTCCTCCTGCTCTATAACATGCTGCCTGCAGATAGGACACTATTTACAATCTGCTCAGCTCCTCCTGCTCTATAATATGCTGCCTGCAGATAGGACACTATATACAACCTGCTCAGCTCCTCCTGCTCTATAACATGCTGCCTGCAGATAGGACACTATGTACAATGTGCTCAGCTCCTGCTGCTCTATAACATGCTGCCTGCAGATAGGACACTATGTACAATCTGCTCATCCCCTCCTGCTCTATATCATCCTATACCATGTGACATATATGGATACTGCATGCAGAACCTGTCAGGGGGTGATGATTCGGGTGGTGATGACCTCTCGCTGTGTATTTGTAGAGATGACTGGAGTCGGTTGTCTCCTGAATGGGGTGCGATACGTCAATGGTCAGAGCTTTCAACCAAACTGCAAGTTTAACTGCACTTGTCTGAACGGGGATATTGGCTGTGTCCCCCTCTGCATGAACTCTCGCCCCCCGCTGGTCTGGTGTCAAAACCCCAAACGTGTTAAATTGGCAGGAAAATGTTGTGAACAATGGATCTGTGACGATTCGAAGAGGTTCAGGAAGGCCTCTCCCCGACATATTGCCTCCCCAGGTAAGAATCATGATGGGGGGGTTATTATTAGGATTATTATGCAAAGAAATACTTTGTGCAATACCACATGTGGCCACATGGTGCGCTGTGTGGCAGAACTGTGTCCAGCAGGGAAAATCATGAATGTGTAGTACAGTCCACAGCGCCATCTAGTGGTGGAAATGCTTAGTGCAGTCATTCATTTCTCTGTTATATCTACTTCAGCTGATGTTTTGCTTCTGTGTTTCAGTCTACGCCGGGGAAAGTGATTCCTGGCACAATAACTGCATCATCCAGACCACCCCCTGGAGCCCGTGCACCAAGACCTGTGGGATTGGAATATCGACCCGGATATCCAACGATAACGACAAGTGTAAACTGCTCAAGGAGAGTCGTCTGTGTAACATGAGACCCTGCGAGGTGGACATCACTCAGCATTTCCGGGTACGAGGTGCCAGTCTGTCCTACATGTCAGGGTCCGGGTTAGGATGGACCTAAATAAACCAAAATTATTATATCAATTGCAAAATGTGTAATGACTTTATTAGAAATCAGGTGATGATAGCCTGGAATAGATGATTGTCTCATGTAGATACAGGAGGTCCCTACTTAAGAACACTCGACTTACATACGACCCCTAGTTACAAACGGACCCCTGGATATTGGTAATTTACTGTACTCCTAGGCTACAATAATCAGCTGTAACAGTTATCACAGGTGTCTGTAATGAAGCTTTAGTATTAATATTGATTCTAATGACAACCCAACATTTTTAGAATCCAATTGTCACAGAGACCAAAAAAGTTCTGGCTGGGATTACAATGATAAAATATACAGTTCCGACTTACATACAAATTCAACTTAAGAACAAACCTACAGACCCTATCTTGTATGTAACCTGGGGACTGCCTGTATTTCAATCACAGATATAGCTAGAATATGTAATTGTGAAGAGCACAGAGAAAAGCAGTGTGAGGATCCACTTGAACAAACTAAGCTACAATCTTGGAATACAATCCGTATCAATCAAGACATTATTAAAAAGCTCTCCAAGCACAGTAAATAACACTGTCTGAAGAGAGCTAAGAGCACAGCAGTGTGAGGACACACCCCCAGTGCACTTGGGGAAGCCACAATCCTGGAATATAAACCCATATTTCACAGTCCTGCTGCTACTAACAGCATACACAAAAGATCTGATTACACATCTCACTAGGGGTAATTGCTAACACAGTCTATAGAGAGCACAGAGCACAGCAGTGTGAGGACACACCACTATTATTTCCCAGACCTGCGGCTGCTAACAGCATACGCAAGATATGGTTATACGTCTCCCTAGGAACAATCACTAACACTAACTGCAGGGAGCACAGCAGTGTGAGGACACGCCCCTAGTGCACTTGCAGAATTTACAATGTTTCACAGTCCTGCTGCTACTATAAACATACACAAAGGTCTGATTACACATCTCACCAGCGACAATCGCTAACAATAGCTGCAGAGAGCACAGAGCACAGCAGTGTGAGCTACAATATTCCACAGTCTTGCTGCTAATAATAATAATAATCACTTTATTTATATAGCGCACACAGATTATGCAGCGCTGCACAGAGCTTGACAAATCGGTCCCTGTCCCCAATGGGGCTCACAATCTAATCATCCTATCAGTATGTTTTGGAGTGTGGGAGAAAACCAGAGGACCCGGAGGAAACCCACACAAACACATAGAGAACATACAAACTCTTTGTAGATGTTTACCTGGATGGGAATTAAACCCAGGACCCCAGCGCTGCAAGGCAGAAGTGCTACCCACTCAGCCACCGTGCCGCCCTGCTACTATAAACATACTATAAACATACATAAGCACACACTAGCTGCAGAGAGCACAGCAGTAAGAGGACACACATCCGGGTCACTTGCAGAATCTACAATGTTTCACAGTCCTGCTGCTACTATAAACATACACAAAGGTCTGATTACACATCTCCCCAGCGACAATCAATAACACTAGCTGCAGAGAGCACAGAGCACAGCAGCGTGAGAACACGCACTTGTAGAAATTACAGTAGAAGTTACAATATTCCACAGTCCTGCTGCTCCTCACACTGTTGCCAGTACTGCATGAAGACGCTTGTGACAGTTTTACTTTGAGAAAATTCACATTAACATCTTTTTCCTCTTTTTTTTCAGCCTGGTAAGAAATGTCTGTCTGTTTACCGGGAGCCCGAACCGAAAAATTTCACTATTTCTGGCTGCGTGAGTAAGAAAACCTACAGACCCAAGTACTGCGGCGTGTGCTCGGACGACAGGTGCTGCAGCCCATACAAGTCCAAGACCATCCAGGTCCAGTTTGATTGCCCGGACGGGACGGGGGTCTCCTGGAACGTCATGTGGATAAACGCCTGTTTCTGTAACCTGAACTGCCGCAAACCTAATGATATTTTTGCAGATCTGGAAAGTTATCACGATTATACGGAGATTATAAACTGAGGAAAGACGATGATCCATAAGGAGGAGCCATAGAGGCTACGATGGTGCTGCACCTATAACGTGTCTCAGGGTCAGAGGTCACTTATAATCTGCTGCATAACTTATTATTATCCATATACCATCACAATCCATCCTGATAAACCAGGGACATTACTCATAGGTCCAGGCACCGGGACTGTGGTATCTTCTTATATGTGTTATCCATGGCCTCCTTCCTTCTAAAATCAACTTTTATAATTATGCTAATGAGCCAGAAGAACTCTGGCGGTGTTACCAGAGCCCCTCATTGCTGTAGCTTCACAGGCTGTTACACTGTGCAAAAGCACTTCTTCCCTCCCGCTGTGTGACATTTCAGCAGGCGAAGATAGGGGGAGACTGTGTAACAGCCCATGAAGCTACAACATGAGGGGCTTTGGCAACAACCCCAGAGCCCTCCAGAGTTGATTTTAGATGGGTATGGATAATAAATATAAGAAGATACCACAGTCCCGGTGCCTGAATCTATGAGTAATGTCCCCGGTTTATCAGGATGGATTCTGATGGTAGACGTGCGGCACTTCTATATGAAGATATTAGGATATAAGAGAAGTGCCTCATCCTTTCCTTCCCGCCTTCTGTCACCCCCTTTAAGCCAATATATTGCACAGCTGGGCCAGGTTTTCCAGAGTAAGTACCAACATCGTGGTTGCCAATTCATAATTTCCAGGCTGACGGTGATAATGGGGCCCCACAACCCAAAAATAATTCCAAAAAGGAAATTTTTTAATAATTTCTAGAAGAGAAAACTCATTGGAGACAAACACTAAGTGTGGAGGACCCAAAGGGTGCACAGACCATAGAGTCCAGCAATGAGGGGGCTCCATGAGAGAAGGGGCCCCCAGCGTGTTGGTTGCATCTCACTTCCACCATCTGTCTGATATACATGGAAGCCGTGGACTTTACCTTTAAGACCAACACTTTGACCCTTCTTTATGTGTGTAATCCAAACCCCAACCGAGGTCTTTGCCAAATCTAGCGCATGCCCACCCTCCCCTGAAAGCTCGTGCAATGCGCTGCCGCGCCATGAAGAGGTCAGACTGTACCGCGCATGTACAGCACCATAGAGGAGCGAGAAGTGGCTGCATCCAGCAGTGATGACATGGCAGAGGGAGGGTTCCCATACACCTTGTATACAGTATACACACCTTATACCGCACACACAGTATATACACACATCATGTACCATATATACACCATATAGCATACACACAGTATATACACACACCATGGGCCACATTTATCACTGTTGTGCGCCTAAGTGTAGTAGTTGCGCCTAAATTCGGGCGCACTGTTTTGCCAGAATCATCACAAGCTTCAACCATCTGTGATAAGTATATTTTCTGCCTCTTATTAATCACTTTACTTTAACACAGTTTAGGCGCAATTTTGGCGCAGTTTAGGCGCAATGTTAGATTCGGGCACTTACATGTGATCCTGCTACAAGCTCCTCTCTGCTTCTCCCACAGCCCAGAATGAAGATAACTCACAGCAGCACCCAGGTGTGTGACACCCTGCACCCAGTGACCTCCTCAGCAGCACCCAAGTGTGTGACACCCTGCACCCAGTGACCTCCTCAGCAGGGGCTTCTCCTGGAGGGGATCCCCCAGTGCTGGTCTCCTGCTGCACCCCTGTAATTCTGCACAGTATCCCCCTCAGAAACACTGGTGATTCTGTGCAGAATTACATGGGGGACACTTGTATGTCGTATCTGCAACATTCTGCAAAGTTCTGAGCTCTTGCTTTGAGCTGAAGATTTTGCAGAATATTTTGTAAATAGAAGGTGATGAACTGTAAATAGAGTCTGCAGCTCCTGTCTGCAGAGTATCTCATGTCTGTATTATCTGTTCTAGTGTCTGCAGGGTCTGGCTGAGCTCTGCTGCTAGAAATGAGCTCTTCTGCAGAGGGGCTCAGTACTTTCTTCTCAGATAACGCCACCTTCGGGCTGGAGTGTTTTTGTGCCCGTTTTTGCGCCTAAATGAAAACGTTGCAAGTGATGAATATCATTAGGCGCAGCAAAACATCTGGATTGGTAAATTAGATGAGGGAAAGCTGCATATTTTTGCTGCGCGGCTAGTTTGGCGTTTAGTCGCAAAAATGGCGCAAAAACGGTGCGCCTGAATGAAAAGGCGCAAAAACAACAGAAAAAACGAGTGATACACGTGGCCCCATGTACCATATATACACCATATAGCATACACACAGTATATACACACCTTATACCATACACACAGTATACCATATATAAATATAGTATATACACATCATATACAGTATATACACAATCAATACCACACAGACCCCCACACCAATTTGATATTCGATAGGACATCAATATTTTTAGCTTGGAAAACCCCTAAGATCCCAGGAAATTATTTTTGGAAATTGGCAACTATGTAATAACTGTGTGTCCATGACTTTATGTTAATTAATTTAAATAATAATAAAGTATCTATTTTGTTTGACTCCTGGTGTGTGGATCTGGTGCGGAGCGGATCTCTGCACTCATGTATTTTTGGGGGGTATATAGTGAGACCACCCCATTCTTATCACATTATAGAATATATTTATGTATATTAGCCTGTTTGTTACATTGTACTATAGTGACCATGACTACAGAAGAAAGTGTCCTCATCCATGATGAAAACAGGAATAACATGGGAGCTGTATAACGCATTAGGCTGGGAGCTCCCCCTAGTGGCTGAAATATTATAGGTAAATAATAATACAATAAATACTACAAAATTAAAATATGTATATTTTAACCTTTATTTTATAGTTATATTATAATATTCATTTTATATTATTTTGTAATACAAATATTTTTCTCTCTCTCTTAATATATATATATGTATATATATATATATATATATATAGAATATTATTATAATGAAAAAATAAAATTTCCACACTCTTTGTCTACAGGAACAGAGGATTATTCACATCAATATTTTGTAGGCGACACGTACAGTCGCTTTGTTCCAATTATTCCCCCCCAAAAAAGCACAAAGACGCTGCAGAGCAAAGTTACAAGTTTATTGTTCCTCAATAAATACAATAATCCCATTCATATGTGTAATACAATGAGCTCCTTCTACTAGTTCTACACAAATCACAGTTTTCTGCCCCCAAACAATGGGAAAATGAAAATATATAGAACACTGGATAATGAGTAACATAGAAGAGGCTAAAATCAACAAATGCTGGAAAAATATTGGGTTTTTTTTTGTTTTTTTTTCATGTTTCATCAAAAAGGGGAAAATATTTAACATCCTTGAAATTTTCTGTTGCATATTTAATGATTTTTAACCTTCGTAAAATTATTATTTTTTTTTTATTCTTAAACTTCTATATTTTTGAATTAGTTCTTAATGTATTTTAAAATTAGGTGCAATGATCTTTCCTATACATTTGTTAAAAAACTCAGATAATTGGTAGCAGTCAAAGTCAATACACAGGGGAAAAAAAATTAAATCCAAAATTTTTGACCCATTTTTAACATTTTTTTTTTTAGGTTTTTTAAAATAATTTTTAGAAGTGTATTTTTTCTATTAAATGTTGTATAATAACAGATTACGTTGTGTTCTACCCATACAGCACAATGAGAAAACCATGCAACCGTATCAAACCGAGAAAAGTTTTTCATTGCGCTAATTACGATTATTTTCTCCGTAACTGTATTTCCATTGCATAAGAAGAAAGGTCATAAAATGGGGCAAGAAAAAAAAAGAATAAAATAAAAAATAAGTAGATTTATTTCTCTAAAAATTCTGATAATATTTGAAAAAAAAAGATTTACATGAAAAATCCCACCTGTAGAGTAAGTGGCTTATAGTAAAAACTATTTTCTAGTATTAAAACTATTAAAATAGATTTAAAAGCACAAAACATTCATAAATATTTTCAATTATTTATTTACATTTTTTTGCGTTAAATTGCCCATTATTGCTGCAAACTCCATTAAATTGAGTGTTATTAAAATAAAAAAAAAATAAAATAAAACAATGCCAGTGTTATGTAAGCACAATCATCACAGATTTGACTTGTGCGGATACCACAGGGTGAAGTTTCCATAAGCTTCTGCTATGTTTTTGGAGTGTTTCACGACTACGAGTAGCTATGTACTAAATGTTGCGCTTAACAATCTTTGGTCCTTGAAAATTTAAGTTTTTTGGAATTTTTTGTCAGCTTTAACCCTTTGGCTATCATGATAATACTCTCCAGAGCTGCTTCATCTGTACAATTGGCAGGAAAGTTTACAGCGACCGGTGAGATCGTGGATTTAGCAGGAGACTTCCATAGACTTGACGTTGTTTTGGTCGGCATTGGTGTTGTTGACCTCCATCCTGGTGTCGGTGTGGGAGCGCCCGCGGTTCCCCTCTCCGGTCTGAGCTCGGCTTCTGTTACCATCTCCGGTGTGAGAGCGGCTCCGGGACCCTTCATTAGTGTGAGACCGGCTCCGGTTACCATCCAGAGAGGAGACGCTGGCACCAGAGTTTGTTCTGGATCTTATCAGTCTGGTCATACTGGCTGCAGGCACTAAGAAAAAATACAAAGAGATTAATTAAAGATGAGCAAAAATCAGAATGTACATGTATCTTCAACATACTTTTGGAACGGAAAGTATTCAGACCCCTTTACATTTTTTACTCCAATTGGTAATATCAAAAAAGTTCCTCTTTTGCTCATTTCTGACACCATCTTAACAGAAAAAACTGAAATGTAGAGACTCATATTTAACTCACACGCTAACCATTTCCTTCTGATACTCCTTGAGATGGTTCTACTCCTTCATTGGAGTCCTGCTATGTTCAATTAAACTGATTGGACCTGATTAGGAAATGTATACACATGTCTATATAAGACTTCACAGCTCACAGTGCATGTCAGAGCACATGAGAATCATGAGGTCTAAGGAACTGCCCAAGGAGCTCAGAGACAGAATTGTGGTAAGGCAAAAAAGAATTTCTGCTGCACTCAAGGTACCTAAGTGGCCTCCATAATCCTTAGATGGGACAAGTTTGAGACAACCACAAGTGTTCCCCTACCTGGTCATCCAGCCAAACTAAACAATCGTGGGAGAAGAGTCTTGGTGAGACCCTCACTGCAGCCTCCAGCAGACGGGGCTTTATGGCAGAGTCTGGAAGCTTCTCCTCAGTACAAGACACATGAAAGCCACATACAGTGTGCAGAACACATGTAGGATCCCGGACTATGAAGAATAAGATTCTCTGCTCTGATGAGATGAAGATAAAACTTTTTGGTGTTAATTCTAAGCGGTGGAGAAAACCCGGAGCTGCTCATCACCGCAGATTCTCTGGACCTCAGACTGTGCCGTAACGTCCAACAAGACAATGTCCCTAAGTACAAGGCAAAATAACACAGCAGAGGCTTCACAACATCTCTGTGACCATTCCTGACCGGCCCAGCCAGAGCCCGGACCTAAACCCCATTGTCACAATGGGGGCAGAGGGCACATTAAAGAACAATAAAAAGTACTTTTTTGATCTTAACAATTCGCTGCAATCAAATAATGGGTGAAAAGTTAAAGGGGTCTGAATACTTTCTGTACCTACTATAAAAGACAGAAATATAGTAGTTATATTCCTGTACATAGGGGACAGTATTATAGTTGTTATATTCTTGTATATAGGGGGCAGTATTATAGTAGTTATATTCTTGTACATAGGGGGCAGTATTATAGTAGTTATATTCCTGTACATAGGGGGCAGTATTATAGTAGTTATATTCCTGTACATAGGGGGCAGTATTATAATTATGTAGTTATATCCCTGTACATGGGGCGAAGTATTATAGTGTTAATTCTTATTATATAGGGGGGCAGTATTATAGTAGTTATTAATTCCTGTAATAGGGAGGGTATATATAGTAGTAATTCTGTACATGGGGGCCGATTAAGTGAGTATCATTCTGTACATAGGGGCACGTATTATAGTAGTTATATTCTTTCGTGTACTATAGGGGGCAGTATTATAGCTAGTTATATTGCTTGTAACATAGGGGACGTATTATAGTAGTTATATTACTGTACATAGGGGGCAGTATTATAGAGTTATATCTTGTACAAGGGGCAGTATTATAGTGGTTATATTCTTGTACACGGGGAAAGGTTATAGTCGTATGTATTCTGTACATTGGGGACAGTATTATAGTTAGTTATATCTTGTACATAGGGGGCAGTATTGTAGCAGTTATATTCTTGTACATAGGGGGCAGTATTATAGTTAGTATAGCTATTCTTGTACATAGGGGACAGTTATTAGTGTTATATTCTTGTACATAGGGGGACAGTATTATAGTGTTATAATCTTGTACAGTGCGGGGACAGTTGATAGTAGTTTTATATATGTGTAAATAGGGGCGTATTATGTCGTTATAATTTTTCTTTGTGCTAGGGGGGGCAGATTATAGTAGTTTTATTCTTGTACATAGGTGCGGCAGTATTATAGTAGTTTATTCTCTGTACATAGGGGGCAGTATTATAGGTATATTTTGTACCTAGGGCGACAGTCTATATCTAGGCAGATTATATTATATCTTGTACATAGGGGGCATGTATATATAGTATTATCTGTACTAGGGGAGTATTATAGTAGTTATATTTTACATTAGGGGGTAATTATAGTATTATAGTAGGATATTCTTGGCATCATAGGGGCAGTATATAGTAGTATATTCTTGTACATAGGGGGCAGTATTATAGTAGTTATAATCATGTACATAGGGGAGCAGTATTATAGTAGTATATTCTGTACATAGGGGGGGGGAGTAGAGTATTATAGTAGTTATATCTGTCACAGGGGGGCAGATTATAGTAGTTATATTCTTGACATAGGGGGCAGTAGTATTATAGTAGTTATTCTTGTACATAGGGGGCAGTATATAGTAGTTATATTCTTGTACATAGGGAGGGGCAGTATTATAGAGTTATATTCTGTTCATAGGGGCGTATTATAGTAGTTATATTCTTGCACATAGGGGGCAGTATTATAGTAGTATATTCTGTACATAGGGGGCAGTATTATAGCGTTATAGTTCTTTGTACATAGGGGGCAGTATATAGTAGTTATATTCTTGTACATGGGGAAGTATTATAGTAGTTATATTCTTGTACATAGGGACAGTTTTAGTAGTTAATCGTGGACGATGGCAGTATTATAGTAGTTATATTCTTGTACATGAGGGGCAGTATTATAGTAGTTATATCTTGTCATAGGGGGCAGTATTTAAGTAGTATATCTATTGTCATAGGGGCAGAGTTATAGTAGTTATATTTTGTACATAGGGGCAGTATATTAGTATAGCAGTTATATTCTTGTGTACATGGGGACAGTATAGAGTTAGTATTATATTCTGTACATAGGGGGGCAGTCAGTATTATAATAGTTATATTCTGTATAGGGGACAGTATTATAGTAGTTATATTCCTATTACATAGGGGAGTATATGTTAGTATCTATTGCACATAAGGGGCAGCTGGGCATATTAGGCATAGGATTATAGTAGTTATATTCTTGTACCAGGGGACAGTATTATAGTAGTATAATTCTTGTACATAGGGGGCAGTAGATATTTATAGTAGTGCTAATTCTTGTACATAGGGGGCAGTTATTTAGTAGTATATTCTTGTACATAGGGGGCCGTATTATAGCAGTTAATTCTTGTACACAGGGGACAGTATTATAGTTATATTCTTGCACATAGGGGGGCCGTGGGCAGTCATTATGTGTTATATTCTGTACATAGGGGGCAGTATTATAGTAGTTATATTCTTGTACATAAGGGGCAGTATTAAGCAGTATATTCCTGTACATAGAGGGCAGTATTATAGTCGTTTATTCTTGTACATAGGGGGCAGTATTATGTAGTTATATTCTGTAACATAGGGGGCAGTATTTGTAGTAGTTTATCTGTTGTACATAGGGGCAGTATTATAGTAGTTATATTTGTACTAGGGGGGGCAGTATTATAGTAGTTATTCTGGTACATAGGGGGCAGGGCAGTATATAGTAGTAGTATATTTTGTACTGGGGGCATATTTAGTCGTGTATCTGTATACATAGGGGGCCGTATATAGTAGTTATATTCTGTCATAGGGGGCAGTATTATAGTGTAGATATTGTACAAAGGGGGGGCAGTATTAACAGTAGTTATATTCTTGACATAGGGGGCAGTTAGATTATAGTAGTATATATTCTTTACGTACATAGGGGGCAGTATTTAGAGTGTTATGTTTCTGTACATAGGGGCATCGTATTATGAAGTTATATTCTTGTACATAGGGGGCAGTATTTATAGTAGTTATATTCCTGTACATAGGGGGGCGTAAGTAGTATTAGTAGTATATTCTTGTACAGGGGGGCAGTATTATAGTAGTTAATTCTTGACATAGGGGCAGTATTATAGTAGTTATATTTTGTACATAGGGGGCAGTATTATAAGTAGGTTATATTCTTGGTAAATAGGGGGCAGGTTATTATAGAGTTATTCTGTAACATAGGGCAGATTTAGTAGTTATTTCTGTACATAGGGGGCAGTATTATAGTAGTTATATTCCTGGTACATAGGGGGCAGCATATTATGTTAGTTTATTCTTGTACCTAGGGGGCATATATAGTAGTTTTATATTCTTGTACATAGGGGGCAGTATATAGTAGTTATTATTACTATGTTACAATAGGGGGCAGTATTATAGTAGGTATATTTGTACATAGGGGCAGTATTATTAGTAGTAGTTCTTGAATAGGGGGGTCAGTATTATAGTAGTTATTTCTTGTACATAGGGGGGCAGTATTATATCAGATATTTGTATAAGGGGGCAGATTAGTAGTATATTCTGTACATAGGGGGTCTAGTTATTCAGTAGTATGATAGTAGTTATATTCTTGTACATAGGGGGGCAGTTTATAGTAGTTAATTCTTGTACATAGGGGGTCAGCTATGGATATAGTAGTCATATTATTGTACAAAGGGGGCAGTTTAAGTAGTTATATATTGTACAAAGGGGGCATATCATAGTGTTTATCTTGTACATAGGGGCAGTGGTTATAGTATTATAGTTCTTGTACAAGCAGTGGGGCAGTTATTATAGTTATATTCTTGTAACATGGGGCAGTATATAGTAGTATATTCTGTCATAGGGGAGTATTATGTAGGTTATATTTTGTACAAGGGCAGTATTTAGGTAGTTATATTCTTGTACATAGGAGGCAGTATTATAGTAGTTTATTTTGTACATAGGGGGGCAGTATTATAGAGGTATAATTTTGTACCTAGGGGGCAGTAGTATAGTAGTAGTAATCCTGTACATAGGGGCAGTATAGTTAGTTTAGATTCTCTTGTACATAGGGGCAGTATTTAGTAGTACTTCTGTCATAGGGGGGGCAGTATTATAGGAGTTATATTCTTGTACATAGGGGGCAGTATTATGTAGTTTATATTCCTGTGACATAGGGGAGGCAGTATTATAGTAGTTATACTTGGTAATAGGGGGCAGTATTTAGTAGGTATATTTGTCCATAGGGGGCAGTATATAGTAGTTATATTTTGTACATTAGGGGCAGCATTATAGTAGTTATATCTGTACATAGGGGGCAGCTTTAGTAGTTATATTTGTACATAGGGGCAGTCTAGTATAGTAGTTTATTCTTGTACATAGGGGGCAGTATTTAGTAGTTTATTCTTTTGTACATAGGTTTTTTCGGGCAGTATCAGTATTGAGTAGTATATTCTTGTAATAGGGGGCAGGTTTATAGTAGTATATTTTTGTACAAAGGGGGAGCAGTCAGTAGATGGAAGTATAGTAGTTATATTACTTGTACATAGGGGCAGAATGCGTATATAGTAGTTATATTCTTGTACATAGGGGGCAGTATTATAGTGATTTTCTTGTAATAGGCGGGCAGTATATAGTAGTTTCTATTCTGTACATAGGGGGCAGTATTTAGTAGTTATATTCCTGTACATAGCGGGGCAAGTAAGTATTGTAGTTATATGTCTTGTACCTAGGGGGCAGTTATAGGTTATATTCTTGTACATAGGGGGCAGTCATTATAGTAGTATCTTCTTGTACATAGGGGGCGGCAGATTATAGCAGTTATATTCTGTACATAGGGGGCAGTTTATAGTAGTTATATTGACTAGGGGGCAGTATTATAGTAGTTTATTCCTGTACATAGGGGCAGTATTATATAGTGTGATATTCGTACATAGGGGCATAGTAGTATACTGTATAGGTTATAGTTATATTCTTTGTATAGGGGCAGTATTTATGTAGTTATATTCTTGTACATAGGGTGGCAGTATATAGAGTTATTTCTTGTACATAGGGGGCAGTAGTTATAGAGGTCTATCTTGTACATAGGGGCCAGAATTATAGTAGTTATCCTGTATGGGCATTGCTAATATTAGATCCGAAGGCAGTATATGTAGTATCTTATAGGTCCTTTGTATTATTTCTTACATAGGGGGCAGGATTGGGCAGATGGGCAGAGTATTATAGTAGTTATATTCTTGTACATAGGGGGCAGTATTATAGTAGTTATATTTTTGTACATAGGGGCAGTATTATAGTTGAGGATGCTGTCAGTATTACCTGTTATATGACTTGACAAACAGGGCGAGGTTATTCTGGTTGATGTCGTTGATGATGTGCTGGCGGTAGGTGTACACTAGGTCGTGGTTGCTGTGAATTTCATCCTTGATACAAAAGGAAAAAAATCGAGTTCAGCTTAAACGATTAGATGAGCGTCAGACACCGGAGCTCTGCTCTAGTTATGAATTTCTGTATCTAGGTCAGTAAACAAGCTGCTTCACCCGAGGACAAAAAAAACACATAAAATAACAAAGATGAGACCTGGGGAGAGGGACGGGACGGGGTGAGATGTAATGTGGATAAAAGCTCGTGTCTCCTGTGTTACACAACGGCCTTGATTCAATGCTGCAGCATATAACAGGCGATACTTGTAGGGCAGCAGAACATGACATATACATGACACATGAGCCCCATATACAATCCCTGGACCCCCAGACATCACATGCTACTTGTAACTTTGCTGTCTGTGCGGCAGGAGGACCAACGTGTGACTACATCCTATGGATGGAACTTTATGGGATTGTTGTAGGGTTTTGGAGTGTGGGTGGAAACAGGAGGACCCGGTGGAAACCCACGAAAACACAGAGAGAACATACAAACTCTTTGTAGATTTTGACCTGGTTGGGACTTGAACCCAGTACCCCAGTGCTGCAAGGCTGTAATGCTAACCACTGAGCCACCGTGCTGCCCTAATGTTTTATAGACCAACATATTCTGTGTTTTCTACAGAATTTATTTTATTATAAACCTACCTTGGAAAATAGATGTGAAATCACCATATCGGGCAATCCGTGGGTAAGTCCTGAAATCTGGTAAGCAAAAGAAAAAAGTTAAAATAATTAAAAACAAAAAAAGATTGAGAAAAACTTATCTGAACCCAATCAATGTGCGCTGACTGTGGCCAATGTCTCAACATCCATTCAATTGTAAAGGGAGAGCTGTGCGGGATCTAATTGGTGAAGCAAAAGTAATCCCTCCTCCGAGGAACCATGTTGAAGCATCTGATTGGTCGCTTTATTTTCTGTGTACATTGGGGAGAGGATGGGTGCAGTCCATTGTTGTAGTGAGCTCTACTTTATTTTCAATTGTGTCTTACACTTATAGACTAAGGGCATTATGGGAACATAGCAGCTTTTTTTGAGAATTAGCACCGACCTCTGTCCAAGTATAGCGCTATTTGTGGTTTTTGTGATCAACAATCCCTTTAAATATGAGGTTTAAAGAGAACCTGTCACCAACCTACCAGCCCCATGTAGGGTATATACATGTTATACCTAGAATTCCCTCCTTTATGTGAACTCTCTCCTGTTTATCTATATAAAATCTCCCCCAAAGTCAGCCAAATATGACTCGTCTCAGCTGAGACAAGTCAAGTTTAGTAGCTCCAGGAGTAGTATCATTTCAGACACCCCCATCTTCTGTTCTGTAGCACCTATAAACATGCTACTGGTGTCATATTAAAGATAAGGATCTCTTTACAAGGCTTATGTGAGATACAGACAGTTAAAGTCAAAGAAAAATGCCTATTTTTTAACTGTCTCTGTGTCCAGTTCTGTAGTGACCCTCCAATTGCAAACACTAAACTTGACACATCTCATGTGAAAATGGGATGAGAAGAGTCAGATTTGTGATAGAGAAGAGGGAATTCTAGGAAGTGTGGTAAAACCTGATGACAGGTTCCCTTTAAAGGGAAAAAAAGTTTTAAAGTAAAATAAACATTTATACATTAAAATGTTGACATCGAGTCGAAAGTATAAACTATTTACATCAACTTCAAAATGTCAGAAAGGAAGAAATACAATTAAAAATGTGGGGCAGAAAAGTTTAAGAAGTGAGGACATTATCACTTACTACTAGGGGCGTAACTACAGTGGTAGCAGCTGCTATGGGGTCCGCAGTGTTAGGGGGCCCCATCATCTGACCTGACACTAAAAAAATGAGGGATGTGCACCATTATACTGTATACATATTATGCTGCATATATGTATATAACATATGTGATGTATACAGGCTGTATATATGTGTGTATCCGTGATGTGTATATACTGTATGTGATGGGTATATGCTCTATATGTGTGTGTGTGTATATGTGTGTGTATATGGAAATGTGAGTGTATGAGTGAAGAGCTGTATGTGTATGTATATAGTTATATCAATGTGTATATGAGTGTAATATGTATATACAAGTGTAGGGGGGCCCCATTTAGAAGTCTGCTATGGGGCCCTGCTAGTTACTTATTATCCCCATCATATCCAGATGTTGCAGCATTAATGAAGTTTAGATGATGAAGTTACATTTTTGGGATGATCTAAATAAAAAGTTGCACAAAGTAGCTAAACCTTTGCCCAAATTCCATCTTCGGGTCCCTGGGTGCCATAGTGGGGGATCTAGGATGGGCTTAAGGGAAAGATCCATTAATATTAGTCGCCCATACAATGTGGATACTACAGAAATATTTTGCAGTGTTTGGGTGGCGCCCCATTACCTTGGTCGCGGCCCAGTCCATCCAGCCCTCGGCACAGGGGTTGATGTTAATGAGCACCAGGCCTTCCACCATGCTGGGGTGGTTCAGCTGGAACACAAAGAGATCACAATTCAGTAAATTTCCAGCGATTCATGCGGAGCGTCTGCAGCTGGAGCCAGCGACATTCCCCGGCCGGTTTGTTCTGAATTAAGCAAAAGTCATCTAATCCCTCTAATGGATTTTAATGAGAACTTCATGTTCCGTGTAGAAACCATAAACTTTGTATCAGACTGTCCATGGCTCAGTACAGATGTAGCGGAGCTGAGTTTGTCATTTGGCACAATCCGTGGTTACTTTACAGCTTGTGCTTTCAGGATTGTAACGTTATCTTAAAGGGGTTTTCCATTTGTGAGTCCGATGAGGCTAGTCGGGATCCCTGACCACCTAATCAGGAGCCCTGACCACCTAATCAGGAGCCGATGACCAGTAAGTACACTCCACTTTTTTTCCCATACTCCGTCACTCTGGAGTTCTATAGAATTTCAGAAAAACCCCTTTAACCGGAATAATAGTCATTCACCTTTAAATAACCTGCATTATGATCTGATTGGCAGAGGAAGATCACATGACTACCATCCCCACTCCTAGTGGGTGGGACACATCGTTTTACATTATTACTTACTGATAGGTTCCCAGGTGGGGAGTTTTTTTTTGGGGGGGGGGGTCATTTAGTAGATAAAATACTTTCAGAGAGGATTGATCAGGGATTATTTTTCAACACACGCAATCAAGAAATCAGTTCAGTTTCTGTTCTCTATGAGTGACACTTACAGCAAATCGAGTGAGGATATAGGCACCAGCTCCGATTCCCAGTCCCAGGACACTCTTCAAGCTGTCAATATTAAAAAAATGCATAAATATGTATTACTTCCTCTAAAATTATCTCATCATTTGCTAAAAGGAGAAAAAGATCTGAACCAATCAAGCATGTGGCTTGGTAGCCCCTCCCCTAACCACACCCCTGCGGAACCGGTTATAAAAAAAATGAAGAATTTCCAGTAAGGATGGAGGTGCCCAATGAATGAATCCACCTACATCAGGAGAGTTCCACCTTATCCTCCGACTTACATCGCAAGCGACTATTTTTTTAGACAAACACTTAAAAAACTCATGTTGGGGGTCTGGGGGGCCCTACAAAGGCATTGATCCTTACCCCAGCTGCTGTACAACACCAGGTAGCATTTCGGCCAGTTGGTCCATTGAAGGGTAGACATACCTGAGAAGACATACAAGTATTATTATCTTTATTGTTGGTAATTCGGGACTGGAGTAAGACCCCCATGGGTCCTGGGCTGTACGACTATTATGGCCCCTACAAGTCTGGAATCACTTCCTACATCTGGGACTAGAATCAGGATGTGTCCCTTCTGCTGCTTTCAATATGTGGTTTCAGGACCTTTGGAGGTCCTTCAAAGGTCCTGAAATGGCTCTTGTGTACATGTGCATTGAGAGCAGGAACAGATGTACGAGTATTTCATGGGTGAAAGTCCTTGTCAGTATAAAATTTGGTTGGTGGTTTGGGTGGCCATGGGCCCCCTAGAAGGCTTGGGCCCCGGGCTACCACCCAAACCACCGGTGTTATATTCCACTACTGGTTGGTGCCCATCTGACTTGTCATTGTTATTGGGAACCATTGGCACATGCACTGAGCTCCTCGCCTGTAACAATGATCACAAAATTCAATATATCAGTGACGTAGGATTCCTGAGCCTACTGACAATCCCTATCAAGACTTGGTGAGGGGTTTTCATCAGATCGCAAAAATGATGGGGCAACAGTATCCTGGGTATGTTCCCCTGCACTACATAGGAACAGCAAATCATCCCATTACACTCATGATCAGTAGGACCCCCCTCAATCAATGAGTAAGGACGGGGTATCCCCTGCCAATGCACTTTAGCTTGGTGGGCGGGGCATTTAGATTTGGACAAGTGACATCACTACACCCGAGCAATGACATCATTTAGGGTGGGGGATTTCCAATAATCAGGTATAATAAGGACATAGCCTCAAAATATGATCAATGGAACAAACTACTGAGGCTTCCAATAATCCATGTGAGTCCTAGCAGGTAAGTGGACAATCATAGATTGATCAACTGGAGGATAAGGAAAAGAATATACACTTTTTTCCCCCAAAAACAGTGCCACACCTGCACTCAGGTTGTGTGCGGTACTGCAGCCAATCCCATTCCATGTTAGAAATAATTTTGGAATTAGCCCCATTATGTGTTGACATCCAGAACCTGCGCCCATAATAAGACGCTTCTCGTCACTGAGCCGGACTTATCTGCGATTTCCACCGCTGCAGTCACTAATCATTACTAAATCTTCCTTCTGATAAGCCTCATTGGCAGTGACAGGGCTTAGTGCCCCATTAACCTCTTATGCCCCAGAGTCACTAATCTGGGCACGTAAACACAAACGCCAATCATCTCATTATGGGCCTTACCCAGCCGGGAAAGACGCGGCTCCTTCGTGCTGCCCGGGCGCGTCCACGTGGCACACGGAGAAGTGCTGCGTGATCTCGTGCATGTCTTCATAGTTAAAGAGGGAGTTGAAGCAGGTTTTATCTGGAATTTAGAATTTTTACAATTTGCGCCGTTCTAGAATTTAGAGATTCCGAAAGTAAAAAAGAAAGTTTCTCCCCAAGTTTCTCCCTAATCACAAATTGCTAAGGCTATGTGCACACTTCTCCATAGACTGCGGCTTCATCGCCAAATATTGAATTATTGGCTCCACCAAGACCATAAATATGGGAGCACAATATGACGTGATGTGATGTGTGGTCACAATACTGTAACAGCATCTACATCTAAAGAAAACCTTGGGGCGGACACTACTAAGTATCAAAATACCCCAGATCACAAGAGGTTAAAATCAATTCTACGGCTTTACCATAGTAATTCATGATTTTCTTTATGTATAGTAGAGAAATGATGGCAGCATGTTATAGAGCAGGCGGAGATGAGCAGATTGTACATAGTGTCCTATCTGCAGGCAGCATGTTATATAGCAGGAGGAGCTGAGCACATTGTACATAGTGTCCTAACTGCAGGCAGTGTGTTATAGAGCAGGAGGAGCTGAGCACATTGTACATAGTGTCCTATCTGCAGGCAGCATGTTATAGAGCAGGAGGAGCTGAGCAGATTGTAGATAGTGTCCTACACATACTAGATAGGACGCTGGGTATAATCTGCTCAGCTCCTCCTGCTCTATAACATGCTGCCTGCGGATAGGACACTATGTACAATCTGCTCAGCTCCTCCGGCTCTATAACATGCTACCTGCAGATAGGACACTATGTACAATCTGCTCAGCTCCTCCTGCTCTATAACATGCTGCCTGCAGATAGGACACTATGTACAATCTGCTCAGCTCCTCCTGCTCTATAACATGCTGCCTGCAGATAGTACACTATATACAATCTGCTCAGCTCCTTCCACTCTATAACATACTGCCTGCAGATAGTACACTATATATAGAGCAGGAGGAACTGAGAAGATTGTACATATCGTCCTATCTTCAGGCAGGATGTTATAGAGCAGGAGGAGCTGAGCACATTGTACATAGTGTCCTAACTGCAGGCAGTGTGTTATAGAGCAGGAGGAGCTGAGCACATTGTACATAGTGTCCTATCTGCAGGCAGCATGTTATAGAGCAGGAGGAGCTGAGCAGATTGTACATAGTGTCCTATCTGCAGGCAGCATGTTATAGAGCAGGAGGAGCTGAGCAGATTGGGAGTCTGGTGGGTGATCCTAATTAGTAACTAGGATGGAAACCATAGGAAAAGCGGAGATTGAAGTCTAATAAATTACCAGTTTTTATTACTTACGGTTTAGTCCGATATCGTGGTACGTCAGGATGACGGGTCTGTTCTGTCTTGGGGTACCACACATGGTGACGTGGACGATTCCATGAGCTGTTTCAATGTCGTGTTCCTGAGGAAGACAACAGAACAGAACATGAGTAGTCATATCCTCCGGGGATGGGTGAAAATTCCCATGAAATGTTCATTAAACAAGAAGGGAGCAGGTACCAGCCCAAACTTCATTCCCTTTCACATTGCCCAAGCGTCTTTGCAGAGGGCAAAACTACCCAGACCTGTAACCATCAAGCCAGACATTGCTAATAACAACCACCAGGACGTGTGCCTCTGGGAAGAGCTGTAACCATCAAGCCGGACATTGCTAATAACTACCACCTGACTGTGCCTCTGGAACAGCTTGGTAACCATCAAGCCAGACTTGCTAATAACTAACCACCAGACGTTGCCTCTGGGAAGCAGCTGTAACCATCAGAGACATTCTAAATAACACACACGGACGGTGCCTCTGGAACAGCTGTAACCACAACCGGACATTGCTATAACACCACCAGTACGTGTGCCTCTGGGAACTGCTGTAAACCATCAAGCCACATTGCTAATAACTACCACCAGGACGTGTTCCTCTGGGAAACAGCTGTAACCATCAAGCCGACATTGCTAATAACAACCACCAGGGACTGGTTGCCTCTTTACAGCTTGAACCATCAATCCAACTTTCTAATAACTACCACCCGAAGACGTGTGCCTCTGGGACAGCTGTAACCATCAAGCCGGACATTGCTAATAACTACCACCCGAAACGTGTGCCTCTGGAACAGCTGTAACCATCAGCCACAGACATGGCTAATAACAACCACCAGGACGTGTGCCTCTGGGGAACAGCTGTAACCATCAGCCGACATTTGCTAATAACTACCACCAGGACGTGTGCCTCTGGGAACAGCTGTAACCATCAAGCCGACATTTGCTAATAACACCCCACCAGGACTGTTGCCTCTGGGAATGCTGTAACCATCAGCCGGACATTGCTAATACTAACCACCAGGACGTGTGCCTCTGGGAACAGCTCTTAACCATCAAGCCGACATTGCTATAACAACCACCAGGACGTTTCCTCTGGGAACAGCTGTAACCATCAAGCGGACATTGCTAATAAACTCACCACCAGGGACGTGTGGCCTCTGGACAGCTGTAACCATCAGCGGGACATGCTAATACTACCACCCCTACGTTGTGCCTCTGAAACAGCTGTAAACCATCAATCCGGACATTGCTAATAACTACCCACCAGGACGTGTGCCTCTGGACAGCTGTAACCATCAAGCCGACATTGCTATACTAACCACCCAGGACGTGTGCCTCTGGGAACAGCTGTTCCATCAGCCGGACATTGCTAATAACTACCACCAACTGTGCCCTCTGTAACAGCTGTAACCATCAAGCCAGACATTGCTAATAACTACCACCAGGACGTGTGCCTCTGGGAACAGCTGTAACCATCAAGCCGGACATTGCTAATAACTACCACCAGGACGTGTGCCTCTGGGAACAGCTGTAACCATCAAGCCGGACATTGCTAATAACTACCACCAGGACGTGTGCCTCTGGAACAGCTGTACCATCAAGCCGGGAACATTGCTTATAACTACCACCAGGCAAATAGACGTGTGCCTCTGGGAACAGCTGTAACCATCAAGCCAGACATTGCTAATAACAACCACCAGGACGTGTGCCTCTGGGAACAGCTGTAACCATCAAGCCGGACATTGCTAATAACAACCACCAGGACGTGTGCCTCTGGGAAGAGCTGTAACCATCAAGCCGGACATTGCTATACTAACACCAGACCAGTGTGCCTCTGGAACAGCTGTAACCATCAAGCCGGACTGCTAATAACTACCACCAGGACGTGTGGCCTCTGGGAAATCCTGTAACCATCAAGCCAGACATTGCTAATAACTAACCACCAGGACGTGTGCCTCGGGACAGCTGTAACCATCAAGCCGGACATTGCTAAACTACCACCGGACGTGTGCCTCCTGGGAAGAGCCTGTAACCATACCGGACATTGCTAATAACTACCACCAGACGTGTGCCTCTGGGAAAGCTTAACCATCAAGCCGACATTTCCAATAACTACCACCAGGACGTGTGCCTCTGTGAACAGCTGTAACCATCAAGCCGGACATTGCTATAACTACCACCAGGACGTGTAGCATCTGGGAAGGCTTCATCAATTAACCGCCGCGACCGCTAGTGCTAACAGACAGGCTCAGAACGCTGAGGTAGAATAGCCAGAAAATTGCGAACACACGAGAGGTGGGGACCGTAACATCGAGCCTGGGAACATGCTACTGACCACCAGGTGTGCCTCTGGAAACTGAACCATCAAAGCTTTCCACCGCATCGTCGTGCAACATTGCTAAAACCCACCAGGACGTGTGCCTCTGGGAACCTCGTACCATCAAGCCGGACATTGCTATAACTACCACCAGGACGTGTGCCTCGGGAACAATGTAACCATCAAGCCGACATTGCTAATAACTACCACCAGACGTGTGCCTCTGGGAACGCTGTAACCAACAGCCGACATTGCTAAATAACACCACCAGGACGTGTGCCTCTGGACAGCGTACCATCAAGACCGGACATTGCTAATAACTACCACCAGGACGTGTGCCTCTGGAACACTGTAACCATCAAGCCGGACATTGCTATAACTACCACCAGGACGTGTCCTCTGGGAAGAGCTGTAACCATCAAGCCGGACATTGCTAATAACTACCAGGACGTGTGGCTCTGGGAAGAGCTGTAACCATCAAGCCGGACATTGCTAATAACTACCAAGACGTGTGCCTCTGGGAAGAGCTGTAACCATCAAGCCGGACATTGCTATAACTACCCCGGGTCACCGGGGGAAGGACGTGTGCCTCTGGGACAAGTCTGGGAACGCTCTTCAAAAGCCGTACATTGCTATACTACCCACCAGGACGTGTGCCTCTGGGAACAGCTGTAACCATCAAGCCGACATTGCTAATAACTAACCACCAGGACGTGTGGCCTCTGGGACAGCTGGTAACCATCAGCCGACATTGCTAATAACTACCACCATGACGTTTGCCTCTGGACAGCTGAACCATCAAGCCGGACCATTGCTAATAACTACCACCAGACGTGTGCCTCGGGGAACAGCTGTAACCATCAAGCCGACATTGCTAATAACTACCACCAGACGTGTGCCTCTGGAACACTGTAACCATCAAGCCGGACATTGCTATAACAACCACCAGATCCGTGTGCCTCTGGGAACAGCTGTAACCATCAAGCCGGACATTGCTAATAACAACCACCAGGACGTGTGCCTCTGGGAACAGCTGTAACCATCAAGCCGGACATTGCTAATAACTACCACCACCAGGACGTGTGCCTCTGGGAACAGCTGTAACCATCAAGCCGGACATTGCTAATAACAACCACCAGGACGTGTGCCTCTGGGAACAGCTGTAACCATCAAGCCGACTGCTAATAACTACCACCAGGACGTGTGCCTCTGGGAACAGCTGTAACCATCGCCGGACATTGCTAATAACCCCACCAAGGACGTGTGCCTCTGGGAACAGCTGTAACCATCAATCAGGACATTGCTTAATACTAACACCAGATTCCCTGTGGCCTGGAACGCTACCTCAAGCCGACTTGCTAATAACTACCACTCAACTGTGCCTCTGGTGAACAGCTTGTAACCATCAAGCCAGACATTGCTAATAACTAACCACCAGGACGTGTGCCTCTTGGGAAACTGTAACCATCAAGCCGGACATTGCCAATAACTACCACCAGGACGTGTGCCTCTGAACAGCTTGTAACCATCAAGCCGGACATTGCTAATAACTACCACCCAGGACGTGTCCTCTGGAACAGCTGTAACCATCAAGCCAACATTGCTATAACTACCACCAGGACGTGTGCCTCGGGAACAGCTGTAACCATCACCGGAACATTGCTAATAACTACCACAGGACTTGTGCCTCTGGGAACAGCTGTAACCATAAGCCGACATTGCTAATAACTACCCACCAGACGTGTTGCCTCTGGAACAGCTGTAAACCATCAAGCCAGACATTGCTTATAACACCCCACCAGAGACGTTGTGCCTCTGGAACAGCTGTAACCATCAAGCCGGACATTGCTATAACTACCACCGGGAAGTTGTGCCTCTGGGAACGCTGTAACCTCAAAGCCGACATTGCTAAACTAACCCACAGGACGTGTGCCTCTGGCAGCTGTAACCATCAAGCCGCGACATTGCTAATAAACTACCCACCAGGACGTGTGCCTCTGGACAGCGTAACCATCAAGCCCGACTGCTAACAACCCAGACTTGTCCTCTGGGAAAGTGTAACATCAAGCCGGACATTGCTAATAACAACCACCAGGACGTGTGCCTCTGGGAACAGCTGTAACCATCAAGCCAGACATTGCTAATAACAACCACCAGCGTGTGCCTCTGGGAAGAGCTGTAACCATCAAGCCAGACATTGCTAATAACTACCACCAGGACGTGTGCCTCTGGGACAGCTGTAACCACAGCCAGACACTTGCTAAAACTACCACCAGGACTTGTGCCTCTGGGAACAGCTGTAACCATCAAGCCGGACATTGCTATAACTACCACCAGGACGTGTGCCTCTGGGACAGCTGTACCATCATAGACATTGCTAATAACTCCCACCGGACGTGGTGCCTCTGGGAACGCTGAACCACAAGCCGACATTTCTATACTACCCACCAGGACGCGTGGCCTCTGGGAACAGCTGTAACCATCAGCCGGACACATGCTAATAACTACCACCAGGACGTTGCCTCGGTGGAACAGGGTTATACCAATCAAGCCGGACATTGCTAATACTAATACCACCAGGACGTTGTGCCTCTGGGAACATCTGTAACCATCAAGCCCAGACATTGCTATAACTAAACCACCAGGACGTTGCCTCTGGGAACAGCTGTAACCATCAAGCCAGACATTGTAATAACACCACCAGACTGTGCCTCTGGGAACAAGCTGAAACCATCAAGCCGGACATTGCTAATACAACCACCAGGCGTGTGCCTCTGGAACAGCTTGTAACCATCACCAGACATTGCTAAAACTACCACCAGGAGGACGTTGGCCTCTGGGACAGCTGTACCATCAGCCAAATTGCTAATAACTACCACCAGGAACGTGTGCCTCTGGGAACATCTGTTAACCAATCAAGCCGGACATTGCTAATAACATACCACCAGGACGTGTGCCTTGGAGAACAGCTGTAACCATCAAGCCAGACATTGCTAATAACTACCACCAGACGTGTGCCTCTGGGAAGAGCTGTAACCATCAGCGGACATTGCTAATAACTACCACCAGGACGTGTGCCTCTGGGAACAGCTGTAACCATCAAGCCGACATTGCTATAACTACCACCAGGACGTGTGCCTCTGGGAACAGCTGTAACCATCAAGCCGACATTGCTAATAATACCACCAGGACGTGTGCCTCTGGGAACAGCTGTAACCATCAGCACGTACATATGCTATACTACCACCAGGACGGTGCCTCTGGGACAGCTGTACATCCATAGCCGACTTGCTAATAACTACCCCACCTAGGACGTGTGCCTCTGGAACAGCTGTAACCATCAAGCCGGACATTGCTAATAACTAACCACCGAGGACGTGTGCCTCTGGGGCAAAGCTGTAACCATCAAGCCGACATTGCTATAACTAACCCACCAAGCGTGTGCCTCTGGGACAGCTGTAACCCATCAAGCCAGACATTGCTAATATACCACCAGGACGTGTGCCTCTGGAACAGCTGTAACCATCAAGCCGGACATTGCTAATAACTAACCACCTGAGTGTGCCTCTTGGAACAGCTGTAACCATCACCGGACCATTGCTATAACTACCACCAAGAGTGTGCCTCTGGGAAGAGCTGTAACCATCAAGGCCGACATTGCTAATAACGTACCACCATGACGTGTGCCTCTGGGAAATGCTGTAACCATAAGCCGACATTGCTAATACTACCAACCGGTAGGACTGTTGCCTCGTGGAACAGCTGTAAACCATCAAGCCGACATTGCTAATAACTACCACCAGGACGTGTGCCTCTGGGAACAGCTGTAACCATCAAGGCCGACATTGCTAATAACTACCACCAGGACGTGTGCCTCTGGGAACAGCTGTAACCATCAAGCCGGACATTGCTAATAACTACCACCAGGACGTGTGCCTCTGGGAACAGCTGTAACCATCAAGCCGGACATTGCTAATAACTACCACCAGGAACGTGTGCCTCTGGAACAGCTGTACCATCAAGCGGACATTGTCTAATACACTACCACCCAGACGTGTCCTCTGGGAACTGAGTAAACCATCAAGACCGGACATTGCATAATAACTACCAGGACCTGATGAGTCCCTGGGAACAGCTGTAACCATCAAGCCGGACTGTTGCTATAAACACCCACCAGGACGTGTGCCTCTGGGAACAGCTGTAACCATCAAGCCGGACATTGCAATAACAACCACAGGACGTGTGCCTCTGGGAACACTGTAACCATCAAGCCGACATTGCTAATAACACCACCAGGAGTGTGCCTCTGGGAGACTGTAACCATCAACTCCAGACATTGTCTAATAACACCACCAGGACGTGTGCCCTCTGGAAAGCTTAACCATCAGCCGGACATTGCTAATAAACTACCACCAGGACGTGTGCCTCTGGGAACAGCTGTACCATCAAGCCAGACATTGCTAATACCACCACCCAGGACGTGTGCCTCTGGGAAGAGCTTTAACCATCAAGCCGACATTGCTAATAACTACACCACGGATGTGTGCCTCTGGAAAAGCTGTAACCATCAAGCCGGAACATTGCTAATAACTACCACCAGGACGTGTGCCTACTGGGAACACTGTAACCATCAAGCCGACATTCTAATAACTACCACCGGGACTGATTGTCCTCTGGGAACAGCTGTAACCATCAAGCACATTGCTAATAATACCACCAGGACGTGTGCCTCTGGGAACAGCTGACCATCAAGCCGGACTTGCTTAACTACCCACCAGGTACGTTGTGCCTCTGGGAAGCTGTAACCATCAAGCCGACTTGCTAATACTACCACCAGGTGACGTGTGCCTCTGGGAACAGCTGTAACCATCATCCGGACCATTGCTAATACTACCACCAGACGTGTGCCTCTGGAAGCTTAACCATCAGCTGACATTGCTTATAACTACCACCAGGATGTGTGCCTCTGGGAACAGTGTACCACAAGCCGAACATTGCTAATAACTACAACCAGGACGTTGCCCTGGGAACGCTTAACCATAGCCAGACATTTGCTAATAACTACCACCAGACGTGTGCCTCTGGGAACAGCTGTAACCATCAAGCCGGACATTGCTTAAACTACCACCAGGATTGTGGCCTCTGGGAACATGTGTAACCATCAACACCGGACATTGCTAATACAACCACCAGGACGTGGCCTCTGGAACAGCTGTAACCATCAAGCCGGACATTGCTAATAACCTACCACCAGGACGTGTGTCTGGGAAAGCTGTCACCATCAAGCCGACTTTCTATAACTAACCACCAGGACGTGTGCCTCTGGGAACAGTTGTAACCATGAAGCCGGACATTGCTAATAACTACCACCAGGACGTGTCCTCTGGAACACTGAACCATGAACGGACATGCTAATAACTCCACCAGTATGTGCCTCTGGGAACAGCTGTACCATCAAGCCGGACATTGCTATAACTACACCACAGGAGTGTGCTCTGGGAACAGCTGTAACCATCAAGCCGGACTTGCTAATAACAACCACCAGGACTGTGCCCTCGGGAACAGCTGTAACCATCAAGCAGCACATGCTAATAAACTACCACCAGGCACGTGTGCCTCTGGGAAGCAGCTGAACCATAAGCCAGACATTGCTACTATAACTACACCACCAGGCGTGTGCCTCTGGGAACTTGTAACCATAAGCCAGACATTGCTAATAACTACCACCAGACGTGTGCCCGGTAACATGTGTCTGTAACCGAAGCCGGACATTGCTAATAACTAACCACCAGGACGTGTGCCTCGTGGAACAGTTGTAACCATGAGCCGGACTTGCTATACAACCACCAGGACGGTGCCTCTGGAACTAGCTTAACCATCAAGCCAGACTTGCTAATACTACCCCCACAGGACGTGTGCCTCTGGTGAACACTGTAACCCATCAAGCCGGACATTGCTATAACCACCACCAGACGTGTGCCTCTGGGACAGCTGTAACCATATCTCAAGGCCTTGCTTAAACTACCCACCAGGACGTGTGCCTCTGGAACAGCTGTAACCATCAAGCCGACATTGCTTAATAACTACCACCAGGACGTTGTGCCTCTGGGAAAGCTGCAAACCATCAAGCCGGACATTGCTAATAACTACCACCAGGACGTGTGCCTCTGGGAAGAGCTGTAACCATCAAGCCGGACATTGCTAATAACTACCACCAGGACGTGTGCCTCTGGAACAGCTGTAACCATGCCATGCAGTCTGACATTGCTAACACTTACCACCTAGGCGTGTGCCTCTGGGAACGCTTACCATCAGCCGTACATTGCTAATAACAACCCACCATGACGTTGTTGCCCTGTGACGCTGTAACCATCAGCCAGACATTTCGACCTTATAACCCTACCCCGCGCAGTTGTGTCCTCTGGGAACAGCTTGTAACCATCAAGCCGGACATGCTAATACTTCCAACCAGCTGTGTGCTCTGGAAGAGCTGCAGACCATCCGAAGCCGGACATTGGCTAATAACTACTACCAGGACGTTGTGCTCTCTGGGAACGCTGTAACGCATGCAAGCCGGACATTTGCTTATAACTTCCACCAGTACTGTGCCTCTGGAACAGCTGTAACCCATCAAGCCGTACATTGCTAATAACTATACACAGACTCGCTTGGGAACCTGTAAGCTCAAGGCGCTTGCTGCAACACGACGTGTGCCTCTGGAACAGACTTTAACCATGCAACCGAGACATTGCCTACATACATACCATCCTAGGAACCGTGTGCCTCTGGGAACAGCTAGTACCCTCAAGCGAGCAGTGGCTAATTATCTACCCGCTACCAGAACTTTGTGTCCCTCTGGGAACAGCTAGTTCATCAGCGCCGACATTGCTAATAACTACCACTCCATGTGTCGGTGGCCTCTGGACAGCTGTAAACCATCAAGCCGGACATTGCTAATAACTACCACCCAGGACGTGTGCCTCTGGGAACAGCTGTATCATCATCAAGCGGACATTGAAATACAACCACCAGGACGTGTGTCCTCTGAGACCGCTGTAACCCTCAATTGCCGATTGCTAATAAACAACCACCAGGGACTTGTGCCTCTTGGAAGCTTTAACCATCAAGCCGACTTGGCTCATGTAACCACCACCTTTAAGTACGTGTGCCTCCTGGGAACAGTACTGTAACCATCATGACTGCTGTATTCCCATACATTGGGTTGATTGACAACCACCAAGCCATTGCCCCTCCCATACCACCAGTTTATCTAAAACCTTATGACATCCCCTCTCCCCCATGATCAGAAAAGTCTATTGTTTGTCGCCGCTGTCGGTCTAGTCAAGCGCCTTTGATCTGGCGTTAGATCGTTCCAATCTGGCGTACACTACGATTAGCGGTCCTACTATTTATTGGCGTAAGTGGCCGTGAAAGTGACCGCTATCTCTATCCGACGTACCGACTGGGGAGTAGGAGTAGTACACAACTTACCCACGGGGTAGGGTCCGAAGTTGTTTGGTTGTTACCGAATGCTATTTAGGGCTTGAAGACCCAGTATACTACGATACTGTTAAGGAGACCTCGTTATCTTGTGCGGGTTCACTTAATTACCATATCGCCAGCATGAAAAGAAGTATGGCGCAATGGTGCGCCTTTCGTCGCCTTGCATACTTCACTACTGTCCTCCGTATGGGCATTCCTGCTTGGTCGGAAGAAACGCGTCCCGGCTGGACGACGGTGCGGTTCTTTATTCGGTGGGCCGACTGTACATGACGTTAAAATGTCAAGTAGTTGCGATAATTGAATAGCTGTGTGAACGGCTAACGGTGAGTGCCGACTTTTATTTCGGACGTCAAGGTGATAACGTTCGGTACTGTTCGTAGTTTACGACACTTCTATCCGCTATCCTATTTTGAGGTTGATGCTGCGGTTCGAACCCGGCGCTATCATCGCTCGGAGTCGGCTCGTACGCCGCTTGAACTCTTTCCACATCATTGACAAGAATAGAACGCCAACATGTTTACCCCCGGTGTGGTTGTCTCTCTTACTTCCGTACCGGTTACGTTCGATGAATATGTACTCTTCCTTCTCTGTGCGATCCTGGCGCTCTTCTTCTGGTCATTCCCCTGTTGCGTACCCGTAGCTCTCGCTTGGCGAACGTTTGCCGACACGCGCTACTTCCTACCTATTCCCCGTCTTTTGCGCGTCAGGTATACCCTGCGTCGATGCATTCGGAGTCCCCCCGCTGGTCCTCTCTCGGTCAACCTGTCTTCCGACCCCTCTGTATCCTCCCACCCCCCTTATGCTCGGTTATTGATCCGACGTACTTGTGGTGGCTGCCGTAGGGCTCTCCCACGTAATTTTTAGGAACGTCACGACTCTTCTCCTCGCAAGGCTCCACCCATGTGCCTTTATCGTTGTAGAGTCCACCGTTTGCAGCGCTCCCGGCTGTCGGGGTTTTTATGATTTTCGCGTAGTTGAACGTCCGAGAGTCCTTTTACGCCCCTTGCGGCTCGTCATACCTTTCTTATCGTGTTTGCAGTCAGTCCCATGGGTGCACATTAGCAGTCGCTCAAGAATGACAGTTCCATGCTACTTTCTCTTCTTGCCAACTGATTGCTGCCTCACTTTTCTCTCTCCTTTCTCCCACCTCTTGTCCTTCTCTCATTCTTTTTATCCTTCCTCCGTGGGGTTCGGTCCCTTCTCCTTCAAGGCTCAAACCCCTCCGGCTTTATTCCTCTTGATGAGTCCTTTCCTTTTCGTTCCCTAGTGCTCAGTCTTTATTGGTTTTCTCTCTAACTATATCTCTTCGCCTCCTGAGATCACGCTTCCCTTCTTACCTTCTGCTCCAATAGTGTTCTTTTTGCTCGTCTTCCTTCCTTCGCCCGTTACGTTCTAGCACCTTTTTTCCGGTAATCTCTGTTTTTGTGCGGTCCGTTATCTGCGCTCGGACATTCGTGTATCCCTCGCCCTCAGACTCTGGCCACTCCACCGTTACTCGTTAACTCCTCTCGGTTGTCCCCTACACTTACAACCACCTTTCTATTTCCTATCTCCCTTCCATTAGACCCGGCCATCCGTAGCAATTGCTTTGCCTCGAAGGATCTTTGCCCCGATTCTCGCCATCTCTCTTTCCTGATACTTTGATCCACGGCCCCTGGTCATCCCTATCGGCTGTGGATAAAGCTTCTCCTCACGTTGCGTTGCCGGTTTATTCGCTGCGCCTTTAACTCTGTTGGCCTCGGGACTCCTCGAGGCATCCCGCTTCTTGATTGTGTCCGACATTTGCCTTCATGTCCTTTCCAGATTGGAAGGTTCCCGTGCCTTCCCCTCTAAAGTTTCCTCCTGCTTCGGTCTGTAGTTTAGCTCTCCGTATGCTTGTCTCCGCCCTGTTAATCGTTACCTGTCACTTCCACTCCTCTGTCCATCGTCTCTTTTTTTTTTTCATTCCGGAACATTATCTTTGTTGTTTCCATCTGCTGCGGATTCATAACCGTCTCAGCCGTATCGCCTCGCTCTCCCTTGCGCCTTCCGCATTCTCCGCCTGTCCTACACAGACGTGTGCTCTCTAGAAGTATATCTACAGTCTGGTGCCTGCATTATCTTACTCTCTTTCTTGCTACTTGATAGCCACGCCGTCCCGCTCCCTACTTGCCCTTTAGGCATCCCCGTTTTCTCCCAATCTATGCTCCCACCGGGCCCCGCTATGAATTCGTACTCCCCAGAAATCCCCCCCTTAATCGCACACTGAATTGATCTGGTTTGGAGTGTGCGCCGTATCGGTTCCTGTCCCGCTCTCTGGGCGCAGCCCTACCTTCCTATCTAGCGATCACCCAGTCTCGAACTTATTCACGACGGTCGGCTCCGGTACGTGCTCGCGTCTCAGCTCACGTCTCGGCAGGGTATGTTACCCGACTGTCATCTATTAACCATGGTCTTTGGAGTACGATGGCTCCAATTCGCTGTCTGCTTTCTTAAGTCCGTGATCAATCTTCGTGACTCGTGGGTCCCCAGCCACCTCTGTACTAAAAAGTCCATTGTTACTTTTCTTTCTTCCCGCCTTTCCTCCTAGCTCTCATCTCGTCTTCCGCCCTCCTCTAGTCTCATCTCGTTGCCCGCCATTCCTTTCTCCCCGCATTCACCACGCTCGTTTCGACTCCCCGCTATCTGATCCCCCCTTCCTCACACTGGTTTTTGCGTTTCTTCCCTCCCTACTGGCGCCTGTCCTTTCCTTTTATGTTCTTTTGTTTCGTTCGTCTTCCGGACCTATTTGCCTTCTTCCTCTACTGAGTCTCTCTATCTCTTTCCTTGTCCTTCCCTACTGACCCGCCGAGAACTTCTCTCCACTTTTCCTTGCCGCTTTCCTGCGGGTTCCCGCCAATTAGGGTATCTCGCCTCCTCCCACTCAGCCGGCTTCTACTCTCCTCCTCTTGTCCCACTGCACCTCTGCCTCTTCCGCGCTCTGTGTGCGGTTGGGCGCACGGATTTCTCACAGTCTCCGATGAAAATAAAGCGATCTGCATGATTTCATCCATGATTGAGGTGGCCGAGTATTTTGTTGGGCACTGTGGAAATGGTGAGCCCTACCTGAAGCACCAAACGGTTATGTAAACCATCAGGAACAATCACAAGAGTGAGGTGTATATACTACCTGTGGGACTTACAGTGGCCAAGTACCAGCAGTAAGGACTGAAGGTGCTACAGAACCTAACATCCACATATTCAAATGTGTGTCCATACCAGACATACCAGGTAGACAGAGTGGCGCTGTTCCAGGAATGATACATGTCAATCAGCGGGAGGTCGGCAGTCCTCCCATTAGGTTAGTAACTGCTGTATTATTGTGTGATGTATAAAAGCCTTTGATTCCGGTGATCAGTTCTGCTCGGAAGGCAAAAAGCCCTGAAGAAAAGTCACGCGCTCAAGTGCTCCATGGAGATAGGATTATATGTCACTGCTCTCGACCTGCTCTACGTACAGTCAGCTACAAACAATTTTCCTCCCACAAACGGACGACAATATGAACAAACACATAACATCATAGAATCTTCTTATGGCCAAAATAATATGAATAATTCAAAGTACTGGTCATGGAGCTACCTGTACTGAGGTAGCAGAGCTGGATGTGCTATTCCCACACCTGCTCTCTGTGGGCAATGTGATGAAAACTTACTGCAAGCAAACTTTATAGTTTACCTACTGTGTCATCCCATAAGGATAGTGTGTGGTACTCAACTGAAAGCTCTGCATCACATCTGTGATGAACCAAAGTCTCACATGAAACTATCACATCAAATTGGCTAGGACAGAGTAGTAGAATAATGACTACGTAGAAAGAAGAGAGATAGATAATATAGATGTTGATATATCATAAGTAATCAAGAAGATAACTGAGAAGTATATAGATAATATAGAGTACAAGGGATACAGAAGTGATATCTCGGAGATATATATATAGGGTATGGTGATAGCGCACGATAACATTCGATGAATATTTCGTAGCCCAGATCCGCGCTGTACACATCACTTGCCAAATCAAGTCTACTCTCCAATGGGGCTCACACATCTATTACCCCTACTGTATGTTTTGGAGTGTGGGAGGAAACCGAGGACCTGGAGGAAACCCACACGAAACACAGAGAGAAATACAAATCCTTTGCAGACATGTTGACACCGTTGATGGGACTGAAACCAGATCCAGCGCTCAAGGCTTTGTGATGCTAACCCACCTACCTAAGGATAGATATATACCTGCAATAATACGATGAGGTACATAGATTAATATGAATAGTAATAGATCAGATATTTGTAAGGCGATGCCCGGGGGATCCGAGATACTGGAGATGGGTGTACATCTCCCACTAGATTGGTGTGAGATGATAAAATCCCAATGTCTGTTTCCAGCAACAACATTGGGGGTCGCATTAGCTTATTCCCCCTTCCTGGCTCCTCCCTTGCCTTTGAGTCTGTTCTTTTGCACCTCATTTGTCTTTGTAGTTTTCGGCTACTTTGTCAAAAGCAGATTTTTTTTTTAGACTAATAGCACAATTTTTGTGGTGAGCACTCCTACCATTGCTTTCCTTTTGTCCCTTGTTAGTCGCAAAATGGAAGCAGGAGACACTAAGACAAATCAGGAAATCTGCTACACAGGAGAACTCTCGACAAACTTAGGAAAAGTATCCCAACGCACCCAAAAAGTTATGTAATACAACCACAAAGCATACACCCCAGACTAAAATAAATCTGCCCCCCATGTTTGGCTGAGTATTATATTATGTGCATTGCACTGGGCTGTAATTATATAGGGTAGTGATGGCTGAACCTTTAGAGAACCAGTGCCCAACTAACAACCAAATCCACTTATTTTTCCCGTGCAGTGCCAACATGGCATTTTACAGTACGTATTTTTGCTTGCCCTGTTCTTCCACATCTTTCAATTGTAAGCCGCGCCTGAGGCCACCAATAAATACCGCTGAAAGAAGGATGGAGATTCAGACTCCATATGTAGCTGCTTCTTCTCTCCAGGGTCTCTCTGTAAGAGGAAAAATGGTGGGTCCAGCAGGAGAACTCCAAAGAAAATGCATTTCTGTCAACACCTCTACTTTTCTGCAGTTCCAACAGCCACCTTAAATGTCGCTTTAATAGCGCTGAGAGCAGCATCTCTTAAGCCTGGGACATGGTGGATTTGGTCTATTGGTGAACTCTGTCCTGGGGTCGTGATTGGGCTGAAGTTGCCCAAAGAAATGGCTCCGAGTGCCACTTCTGGCACCCTGCCATAGGTTCGCCACCCACTGATATAGGGGATAGCAGAAGTGGGACTTGCCAATCCCATCCCTCCAGTCCACACCTTGTGCACACTCCAGTAATTGGGATTGTCACCATTTTGGGATGTATTTGGAAGTCCTGTGTGGCAGAAGGTGTTTTTTGCTCCTGGACTGTGGTGACTGTCGGTTAATTTTGTGTAGGGAATCACTTTCCTTTTAGTTATCGCCCAACATGGGAAAGGGTGGGGCTGGGTGGGGGGTTTAGTTTGTTGACTGCTAACCTTGGTGTCATTGCCAACACACACACCCCAGACCCTACAATATGCAGTATATAAAATAATAAATACTTGCTAGATTGTTGTGAAATACAATATATAATGATTATATTTGGGCTCGTTACTATATAAAACTGGCCAGAAGGAGTCCCAATAATATTCAATTCAGATCAGATTGCCGCGCCAGATAGGGGGCGCGTCACATGGTCGCGTTTTCATTGCGTTTTGAACGCAGCTTAACATTGTGTTTACAATGCGTCTTGTAAATGCAATGTTTACAAACACTGCTGTAATGAGGCAAATCATCCTTCAGCTTGTTTCAAAACGCAAACCAAAACGCACCCTGTGACACTCCATCGCACACAGATCGAAAACGAGCTAGATAAATAGATAGATAATGTGATACATACAGACCTAGATAAGGTAAAAAGAATAAATATAAGACATGAGGGAGATGTATAAAAGAATAACCCGATGGATGATGGATAATATGTATACATGAGATTAGGATAGGATATAGATGCATAATGATAGATAGATAGATAGATGATAGATAGATATGAGATAGATAGATAGATCGAATAGATAGATAGGAGATGATAGATAGAAGATAGATAGATAGATTAGATATGATATTTAAAGATAGATATGATATAGATAGATCGGATATAGAATAATCATATTAATAGATAGATAGATAGATATATCTTATATATATAGATAGGATATAGATCATAGATAGATAGTATATATCCTCGCTCGCCTCGCTCTTCTCTCGCTCGCTCTCTCGCCTTTCTGCGCCGCTCGCTCCGGCGCTCGCTCGCTCGATCGCTCGCTCGCTCGCTGCTCTGCGCTCGCTCCTCGCTCTCTCTCCTCGCTGCTCTGCGCTCGCTCGCTCTCCTCGCTCAGCGCTCGGCTCCGCTCCGCTCGCTCGGGCCCTCGGACCCACGCTCCCCGGCCCGTGCCTGGGTGCGGCTCGCTCGCCTACGCTCTGCGCTCGCTCGCTCGCTGCTCCGCTCAGCTCTGCTCGCCTCGCTCGTCCGCTCGCTCGCTCGCTCGCTCGCCTGCTCGCTTTCGCTCGCTCGTGCGGGCGCTCGCTCGTCGGCTCTGGCTCGCTCCTCCCTCTTCGCTCTCTCGCTCGCTCGCCCTCGCTCGCTCGCCTGCTCGCTCGCCTCGCGCTCGGCGCTCGCTCGCTCGCTCTGGCTCGCTCTCTCGTCGCTCTCTCGCTCCTCGGCCCTTGCTCCTCTCGCCTCGCTCTGCGCTCGCTCGCTCGGCGCTCGCTCGCTCGCTCGCTCGCTTCGCTCGCTCCTCGCTCCTCTGCGCTCGCTCCTCGCTCGCTCGCTCGCTCCTCTCTCGTCTCCTCTGCGCTCGCTCGCTCGGCTCTCGCTCGCTCGCTCGCTCGCCTCGCTCTGCGCTCGCTTTCGCTGCTCCTGCTCTCGCTCGCTCCCTCCACTCGCTCGCTCGCTCGCTCGGCGCTCGCTCGCTCTCTAGCTCGTCTCTGCTCTCCTCGCTCGCCTCCCTCGCTCGCTCGACTCGCTCGCTCGCCGCTCCTCGCTCGCTCGCTCGCGCGCTCGTGTCTTTCGGGCGCTCGCTCGCTCCTCTGCTGCTCGCTCTCCCCGCTCCTCTCTCGCTCGTCTCGCTCGCTCGCTCGGCGCTACTGCTCTCGCTCGCTCTTCGCGCGCTCTCTCGCTCTCTCGATCTCTCCTCGCTCGCTCCGCTCGCTCCGCTCTGCTCTCTCTGCGCTCGTCTCCGCTCGCTTCGCCTGCGCTGTCTCTGCGCTGCTCGCTCGGCTCGCTCGCTCGTCTGCGCGCTCGCTCGCTCGCTCGCGTCGCTCGCTCGCTCGCTCGCTCGCTCTGCGCGCGCTCGCTCGCTCGCTCGCTCGCTCGCTCGCTCGCTCGCTCCTGCGCGCGCTCGGGGCTCGCTCGACTCGCTCGCTTCCTCTGCGCTCGCTCGCTCGCTCATCTACGCTGTGCTGCTGGCTCCCTCCAAGCCATAGATAGATAGATGGATATATATAGATAGGAGATAGATAGATAGATGAATGGATAAATACAAAGACATGAGATAGATATAGATAATAGTGTACTACAGACACAGATAGACATTGGACAACCTCATCCCGCTGCTACTACATCATTTGTTGTATAAAACACGCAGTCGTTCCACGCCAGCCGCATTGTGTATTAGTGAGATTAGCGGGGATTATCTGGACTTACATATCCAGGCTTATTATCCAACCTGCTGCTCCTCCAGCATGCAACCTCTGCTGCCCACCAAAGCTAAGGAGGTATGAAGATGTTCTTAACCTGGATCTGTGTCAAGGTTCATCCTATGACACATGCTTCTCCGCGGCTCAGACAACAAAAAACAAGGTCACCCTCATGAAAAGTGGGGGCCCCCGTATCCACCAGGACAATCCCCTCCATCGCCAGCTAAGAGTGCACGCCGGCATCCCGCAGCGCCTAACACCACAAGAAGACCCTTCTGATTCATACTGGCAGCTTCATTTTGGCTTTTACCACTGAGAGGTCACCAATCAACAATACCAAAAACAAAGGGCCACATTAGTCACTTTTGTGCGCCTAAGGTAGGAGGCTCCTAAATTTGGGCGCACTGTTTTGCCAGATTATTCACAAGCTACAACCATCTGCGTTTATCAGTATATTTTCTGCCTCTTATTAAATCCACTTTACTTTAAAACACAGTTTAGGCCGGCAATTTTTGGTGTTGCAGTTTTAGGCCAAGGGGCCACATTTATCACTTTTGTGGCCCTAAGTGTAGTAGTTTGCGCCTAATTCGGGCGCACTGTTTGCCATAATTAATCAACAACTACAACCAACTTGATAAGTTATAATTTTCCGCCTCTTATAATCACTTTACACTTTTAACACAGTTTAGGCGATTTTAGGCGCATGTTATATTCAGAAGGCACTTACCAACATGGGATCCTGCTACAAGCTCCTCTCTGCTCTCCACACCACAGAAATGAAGATAACACTCACAGCAGAACCCAGGGTGTTACACCCAGCACCCATTGACTCCCTCAGCACACCAGGTGTGTGACAACCCAGCCACCCAGTGACCTTCTCAGCAGGGCTTCTCCTGGACGGGGATCCCCCAGTGGGCTGGTCTCTCTGCTGCAACCCCTTAATTCTGCACATATCCCCTCATACACACTGGTGATACTGTTGGCAGAATTACATGGGGGACATTTGTTTGTAGTATCTCAAACTTGTGCAAACTTCTCTTGCTCTTCTTGCTGTGAGCTCAGCGTTTTTGCAGAATATTTTGTAAAATAGAAGGTGATGAACTGTCAACTAGAGTCTGCAGCTCCTGTCTGCAGTGTATCTAATTGTTATCTATTATCTGTTCCACCATGTCTGGCTGAGCTCTGCTGCTAGAAATGACTGTTCTGCAAAGGGGCTTCAGTGCTTTACTTCTCAGATACCGCCACCTTCGAGCTGGAGTGTTTTTTGCGCCCGTTTTTTTTGCGCCTAATGCAAAATCGCCCGTGATGAATATCATTAGGCGCAGCAAACATCTGGATTGACATAATGAGGGAAAGGTGGTTATTTTTAGCTGCGCGCTAATGACGTTTAATCAATCGCAAAACGGGCGCAAAAACTGTGCGCCTAAACGCAAAGGGCAAAAACAACAGAAAACACAAGTGATAAATTTGGCCATGTTAGATTCGCACTTACATGTGATCCTGCTACACGCTCCTCTCTTCTTCTCCCACAGCCCAGAATGAGATCCACTCACAGCATCACCCAGGTGTTGACACCCTGCCACCCATTGACCCTCCTCAGCAGCACCCAGTGTGTGACACCCTGCAAACCCAGTACCTCCTCATCAGTGGCCTTCTCCTGGATGGGATCCCCCAGTGCTGGTCCTCCCCTGCTGGCACCCTGTAATTCTGCACATATCCCCCTCAGACACACTGGTGATACTGTGCAGAATTACATGGGGGACACTTGTATGTCGTATTCTTCAACATTTCTGCAAACTCTGCAAAGTTTCTCTTCTCTCTTGCTGTAGCTCAGGATTTTCAGAATATTTTGTAAATGAAGGTGATGAACTGTAAATAAGAGTCTGCAGCGCCTGTCTGTAATGTATCTAATGTATCTATTATATGTACTAGTGTCTGCAGAGTATCTATTGTATCTATTATATGTTCTAGTGTCTGCAGTGTATGTAATGTATCTATTATATGTACCAGTGTCTGTAATGTATCTAATGTATCTATTATATGTTCCAGTGTCTGCAGTGTCTGGCTGAGCTCTGCTGCTAGAAATGAGCTGTTCTGTAAAGGGGCTCAGTGCTTTCTTCTCAGATAACGCCACCTTCGGGCTGGAGTGTTTTTGCACCCTTTTTTGCGCCTAAATGAAAACGTTGCAAGTGATGAATATCATTAGGCGCAGCAAAACATCTGGATTGGTAAGATAGATGAGGGAAAGGTGGTTATTTTTGCTGCGCGGCTAATTTGACGTTTAATCGCAAAAATGGCGCAAAAACGGTGCACCTGAATGAAAAGGCGCAAAAAACAACAGAAAAAACGAGTGATACATGTGGCCCATAGATCCCTATTCACATAGAGAGCAGTTGTTTATACTACACCTGGACCTGTACACTTAGTAGCAGCAGGACTGTGAAAAATGTATTTATATTGCAGGATTCTAACTTCTAAATGCAGTTCAGGTGTGTCCTCACACTGCTGTGCTCTGTGCTCTCTGCAGCCAGTGATTGGTTTTGTCCCTAAGAGATGTGCAATCAGATCTCCGTGTATGTTGTTAGTAGCAGCAGGACTGTGAATATGGATTTATATTTCAGGATTGTAACTTTAGTGCATTGAGAGCAACAATATGGTGTCACATAGTTTTCAATTTCAGGATGCTAGTGCACTGAGGCTGCGTCCCCACACTGCTTTGCTTTACTCTACCCTGTTCCCTCTGTTTTGGTAAGTACTTTAACAACATGATTATGGTTCTTGTTGAATACTACAGCAATTAGTTAGCTGTAGGAGTTCAATGTAAAGAGCTAAGAGCACAGCAGTGTGAGGATGTGCCCAATTGCACTTGGAGAAGCTGCAATCAATTTTTCACAGAACCTTGTGGGTGTGGCTGATGTAGATGAAGTAACCGCCCCTGAGGTTCTCTACACTTTGTATTCCTCGGGAGAATGTTCTTATTCCATGGGATGTTGATATACCGCCATGTCAGATCTCGGGGGTCTACAGCCGAGCAGACGAGACCTTTCCTTTTCTTGTTTATTAGGTGTTAACCAGTTGGGGTGGAGATAATTACACGAGGAGCCAGAATATTACAATGTAATATTACGGTAGGTCACTAGGAGTAAGTGATGCGCGGTTTATTACTGCGGAGACAGATGGCGGCACATAACAAGCAAGCGTCACAGGGAAGCAGCCTCTTTAACCACCGATTTACATTAAAACACCATTTCGGGGAAGAGGAGGGGGAGGGGAGCACGAGATCCTCGTGTGGTAATCTGCTAAGGATGAAGATGTTCGCCATCTGTCCAGACATTGTGACCTTTGTGTTGCACAAGAATTGTTCCATCCATAACATTGGCGCGGGACGTGTATACAGTAAAATGTCACCATAACCTTCTGCAAGTGTTTATGGCGCGGATGAGGAATGCGCTGCTGGACACAAACTGGAGGCAAAATCTACATGACGGATGAGAAGATGAGATTGTAGTAGTATTTACAGAATCAATCAGTGACCTATTACTGGTCACCCTGTCCTGACCTGACTAATATCACAAGAATGGACAGGTCAATGCCTCCTGCAAAATCAACAGACTCCTCTACTGCAGAGTGCTACAGAGGAGCCTGCTTTTCTGTGCTATGTGCCACATCCCCCTTCCTATTACATACAGAGTGCACTCCTCATTTATATCACATGAGAAGACAGGTCACTGCCTCCTGCAAAATCAACAGACTCCTCTACTGCAGAGTGCTACAGACAAGTCTGCTTTTCTGTGCTATATGCCACATCCCCCTTCCTATTACATACAGAGTGCACTCCTCATTTATATCACATGAGAAGACAGGTCACTGCCTCCTGCAAAATCAACAGACTCCTCTCCTGCAGAGTGCTACAGAAGAGTCTGCTTTTCTGTGCTGTGTTACTTACATGAGATGGGTTGATAGGTAACTGCCTCCTTCATAATCAGTACATGAAGAGCCGCAGAAGAGCCAATACCTTACTCAATGTAACTGTACTATTGCTCCAAACCTTTCATCCTGCCCCTTTTTATATACAGTCCAGCCCTTACTTACAGGTCACTGCCTGCTACAAAATCAAAACACTCCTGACATGATATACTCTGGAGTGCAGAAGAGCCAGCTCCTCACTTTTCCTCCTACCCCTATAACATACACCCATGTCTTCACTAAGTGGACAGGTCACTGCCTCCTGCAAAATCAACAGACTCCTCTCCATCAACAATGTGATGTGCGTCATGTGCCCTATCACTTCCTCGTGCCCCATACTGTCCAGTCCTTACATGACATGAGGGGAGAGGTTATATCTCTCCTGATATCACATCGTTGTGCCGCTTCCCTTTCCCTTCCCTTAGTCCTCACTAATATCACATGAGAAACATCATTAACCTGATATCCTCTGTGCTGCAGATTAGCCGGCTCCTTATACATTAAAACCACATTCCTTTACTCTTTACTACTCAATATATTTGCTGGTGCTTACTTATATCACATTAGAGGAAAGGTCACTGCCTCCTGTAAAATCAGAACACTCCCCTCCTGAGTTACAGTGTGCTGCTGAAGAACTTTATGTTATTGTGCTACATCCCTTTCCCAAACCTGTAAAGCACAGTCCTGTCTTCACTTTCATTACATGAGGTCACTGCCTCCTGCAAAATCAACACACTCCTGTTCTGAAGTACTTGCAGAGAAGCCTGCTCCTTCCATAATGTAGCTGTCCCTTTCCATAACCCTTTAACATACAGTCTTGTCTTCACTAACATCAGGAGTGGACAGGTCACTGCCTCCTGCAAAATCAACACACTCCTGTTCTGAAGTACTTGCAGAGAAGCCTGCTTCTTCCATAATGTAACTGTCCCTTTCCATAACCCTATAACATAGTCTTGTCTTCACTAACATGAGGAGTGGACAGGTCACTGCCTCCTGCAGAATCAGCACAATCCTCTCCAGAAATCCTCTGTGCTGCAGAGTTGGCTGCTCCTTACACGATATAAAAGTACAACACCCCCTTCCTCCTATCCCCGGATGCAGACCTTTCCGATAAACCAAATAGAGTACAGGTCACTGTTCCCCACGGAGGTGCATCCTTCTCCTAACATCCTCTGTGCTGCTGAACAACCTGCAACATCCAAATGACATAGAGGTGTCCTTCCTCCTATCTCTAGTTTCTACAGAATTATCCCCATTGAGGATATTTTAATATTAACCCTTCCTTGCCATAGTCCAGGAATGTTACATTAACCCCTTCACCAGGTTAGATCACAAGGTGTGTGACCATTAACCCCTTTACTACTTAAACTATGAAAAATCATATCATGTGTATATGAGTGACAGAGGAGGTCCATACATCGCTCATGCACAGGGGTGCTCAGCACACTCCTATAGAAAGTGCAGGGTCACCAGCAGCACAGAGTATTTCAGGATGTAACAGGATCTGACAAATAATGGGGTTATTATGGGGTCAGTGCTTGGTGCTAGGGATGGGAAGCATAAGGGGCTCCCTCTAGGGCTTTGCATGGCGTCTGCCCTGTTCTCCTCCGGTGTAAACACTAATCGTGTGGAAATGCTCTTTCCGGAGATCTGCGCGGATGGCGGCTTTGGAGGCTGCTGGATATAACAACAGTTAAAGGGATTAGCCTGCGCTCACTGGCTGACACACTTACATGTATGGGGCACACCGGACTACTGGGACACGGCGTTACATGACTGACGTGGGGAAAGATGGGAGATTCTTACTGACAGGGGAAGGAGAACTGATACAAATGTATCAACAAGTAACCAAAATAAAACATAAGAATATATTTTTCATAATATAACAATAAAAACCTATAAACTTCTAATCCGCTGTTACAGTCAGAGCCCTGACATCAGCAGGATTTGGGGTTCTCTGATCAAGGTCTGTGAGGACACGGGGGCAGAACTGGGCGAAATACTGGTCATAGTGCTGGATAAATAATAGTATCTAGTACTATCACAGTATACGAAAAACACCCCAAAAATGAAATAAAAGCGCCATATGGTTCTCGGCAGATACTGCCACATGGTGCACCTTTAAGAAACTGCCATACAATGCCAACATAATACAAAATATACATAATATACAATGATGTTATAAATAATATACATAATATCATGCAGTGTTCACATTACTGCCATACAGTCCATCCATAATACTATATAATAAGTTCACACATTCCACAAAGGTTGGGTTCATATCAGGTTATAAGAACATGTTGGGATTCTGATGTGTCCTGCCACTATATGTCAATGTAAATGCCCATTGTATATGTTGGGAGCTTACCTGATGTATACGCTGAGCGAATACATAAAACGAGATGTGAGCCCTAACTGGGAAAAATTGGGGTGTTCTGAGGCAATTTAACCAAAGTCATAGCAAAACCCCTGTAACTAAATAACAGTGACACACCAGGATCATATACTGCCATATACTGTCATTGTCCATATCACTGTAGTACAGGGAACTCAAAATACTCCTGTAAATTCCTTTATTTTTATAGCGCACACAGATTACGCAGCGCTGCACAGAGTTTCCTAAATCAGTCCCTGTCCCCAATGGGGCTCACAATCTAATAAACCTACCAGTATGTTTTGGAGTGTGGGAGGAAACCGGAGAACCCAGAGGAAAATCACTCAAACACGGAGAGAACATACAAACTCTTTGCAGATGTTGAACCTGGGACTTGAACCCAGGACCCCAGCGCTGCAAGGCTGTAGTGCTAACCACTGTAAAGCAATTTTATATCAAGACTTTACAAAGTAACAGAGACTGCATTATAGTGTCACAATGTATCCTTTATAATACTACCACACAATAGCCATAAAACACTGCCAAAGAGAGCCCACATTCACTTCCATACAGTCCATCCACAATATCACTAGATAATGTCAATCATGGGGTGCCAATATAATACCGTCATGCAATGCCTCCATAATACAGAGCCCTGTGATGTAATACTGCCAAAGAGAGCACACAATTTACTGCCATACAGTGCCCTATGAAACCAACAATTACTATGCCTGTAATACTATCAACAGGTGCCCATATAATACTGCCATGTAGTGTCCCTATTATGCTGCCAACTTATACCCATATAATACTACCATGTAGTGACGCTATTATGCTGCCACCTAATACCCATATAATACTGCCATGTAGTTTCCCTAATATGCTGCCACTTTATACCCATATAATACTGCCATGTAGTGTCCCCATTATGCTGCCACATTATACCCATATAATACTGCCATGTAGTGTCCCTAATATGCTGCCACCTTATATCCATATAATACTGCCATGTAGTATCCCTATTATGCTGCCACATTATACCCATATAATACTGCCATGTAGTGTCCCCATTATGCTGCCACATTATACCCATATAATACTGCCATGTAGTGTCCCTAATATGCTGCCACCTTATATCCATATAATACTGCCATGTAGTGTCCCTATTATGCTGCCACCTTATACCCATATAATACTGCCATGTAGTGTCCCTAATATGCTGCCACCTTATACCCATATAATACTGCCATGTAGTGTCCCTATTATGCTGCCACATTATACCCATATAATACCGCCATGTAGTGTCCCTAATATGCTGCCACATTATACCCATATAATACTGCGATGTAGTGTCCCCATTATGCTGCCACATTATACCCATATAATACTGCCATGTAGTATCCCCATTATGCTGCCACATTATACCCATATAATACTGCCATGTAGTTTTATAAGATCAGTACAACACGTAGTATATACAGGACCTTTTTTGGAACACTCAAAAAGGTATATCATATTTTGGCACTATTGGTTCACGTAAGCGTGGTCTTCTAAGAGCACTGGATGTGGTATTATAGGGAGCACGGATGGTGTGATTCTAGGAGCACTGGGATAGTGGTATAGATAGGGAGCACTGGTGGTGGTATTATAGAGAGCATGGATGGGGTATTATGAGGAGCACTGGATGGTGGTATTATGAGTATGCACTGATCTTGGGATTATATAGAGCCGGGTGGCTGTATTATAAGAGCCTGATAGTTATAGAACTGGTAGTTTATGCTGATAGTGGATTGCACTGGATGGTGGTATTATAGACGCCTGATATGGTTTATGGAGCACTGATGGTGGTATTATATGAGCACGGATGGTGGTATATAGGGCACTGGATGGTGGTATTATAGGACCACTGGATAGTGGTATTATAGAGCACGGATTGGTATTATAGATCATGGGGTGGTGGTATTAAGAGCACTGGATTGTTATTTATGAGCACTGGATAGGTGTATATATAGGAGCACTTGGTGATGATGTCATGGATGGTGTATTCTAAGGAGCACCGATGGTGGTATTAAGGAGCACTGGATGTTGTATTACAGTAGCACTGGATGGGGTGAGCAGATGTGTGAGTATGGAGCACTGAATGATGGTATTATAGGACACTGATGTGGTATTTATAGGATCACTGGTGGTGGTAATTAGGGGCACTGTATGTTGGTATTATATAGAGCCTGGTGGATAGGATACTGATGTGGATAGAGCACTTGGTTGGGGTATTATAACATCACTGGATGTGTATTATAGTGCACGTATTATAACACTGGATGGTGGTATTATAGGAACACATGGAATAGTGGTGATATAGTAGGCCTGTGTGGGTATTAAGAGCACTGGGATGTGTTAATTAT